>CM074719.1:411565773-411913273 GCA_037306005.1 Rhinophrynus dorsalis | reverse complement strand
ATCGGGCCGTACTGAGCAAGTTAAAGAGGTGAAGCTCACAAAATGCACCATGAGATTGAAATTAAAATTCAACAAATTCCCATAAATATAAATGGGGGATTGAAAACTCTTGAATGCTAGAGGTCTCCAAAGCATTGTGAACTAATCCGTTAGTGACATCTCTATCAATCAAGTAGATAAAAGTCCCATTTAGATCATAGGGAATTAAAATTTTCCACAGCTGCACAGTTAATTGGCTCCAAAATTGCACCTTTTGGTGAACAGGTATTCAATTGACAAGTGGTAATCTTAGCCAACTCAAAAGGCATAGTGCTTTACCCCTTTGAGTTCTAGAGTGGTATCCAACGTATTGCATCACAATGTGTTTGATACTTCTCTGGCACTCAGTGGGTTAATGTTAGCTATGTTTTTTTCCAGTCAAGCAGTTTGCCACCACTGTTACTGTCACCACAACTTCATACCCTTGGCATCCTTCAATTACTCCTCCATCTCATTTCCACAATATTTACACAGTACCGCGTCTCGTCCTTCAACATAAACTGTTGAAAATGCTACTTTTTCTGTAACTATAATATACTTACATGTAAGGTGCGTTTTCAAGAGTCTTCTTTATTATTGTAACTTATTGCTAATTACCTTCCCTGCCTTTAAGGTTTCTGCTTTTAACTAAAGCAGGGACAGTGAATGAGCCTACTTAAAGGGATAGTAATACTTCGTTTTAACTTTATTTTATTTTGTAGGCATTAAAAAAACATTAAGAATGATATAAGTCTCATCTCTCAAACCTTTATAGTTTATGAGATATTTACAAGCAAAGTTTCCCCCTCCCGCCCCTTTTACCTACTGTAAACAGTCTCTTCTCAGATGTGGAATGCAGTCCGTAGACTGGACAGATAACAGAAGGGGACACTCTTATTCCTATGAAAACAATGAAATCCCTGCCTCCCTTGACAGGCTTTTCAGCTTTTTCCCTTATCTTAATTGAAGATCCTCCCTCTCTGCAGTCTACCTGGGCACCTCCCTTCTGCTCAGGCTGAAGAGTGTGACATCAGTAAAAGGGGCGGGAGGGGGATACTTTGCTTGTGAATATCTCATAAACCATAAAGGTTTGAGAGATAAGACTTATATCATTCTTCATGTTTTTTTAATGCCTACAAAATAAAATAAAGTTAAAATGAAGTATTACTATCCCTTTAAACCTTTGGTGACGTGTCAGGACCATCAGTGTTGTCCTTGGCTAAAGGACTGATTATGGTCCAGCCACGTTAAGTATTTTCTGCTCGCAGCACTTAAGAACGAGCGATGTGAGCACTACCGGAGTCTGAAATAGACCTCTCCAAGATCGGAGCAGTTACTATCAGATCCCTGTTTGGCGCACTGGCACATGTGATCAGTTTGTGTGACTGGACGTGGTCCTTAAAGAGATAGTAAGGTTTCATAATAAAAGCAGCTCCAATTAATCTTCATAGTATTTGGGCCATGGAGAGTGTTATTTCAGTACTGTCAGAGTTGTACTACAAGAGTAATTGAATGATAAAGTATCCCCCTGCCACCCCTTTTGCTGAGGTAACATTGCTCACCTCAGAGCAGCAGGGTGGTATCCAAGTGGATTGCAGAGAGGGACAATCTTCAATTAACGTAAGGGAAAAACCTGTCAAGGGGGCAGGGTTTTCATTGTTCTCACAGTAAGAAGATTGTCCCTTGCTGTGAGCTGTCTGATCTCCTGAACTACAACTCTGACAGTATTGAAATAACACTCTCTATGGTGCTAATACTATGAAGATTAATTGGAGCAGCTTTTATTTTGAAACATTACTATCCCTTTAAGGGGAATCCACACATGTGATCAGTCTGTGTGCCTGGACTCCGGTCATCTATGTGGTCCTTAAGGGGAATCCAACCCTCTGAATCGCTGGTCCTTAAGGGGTTAGCGACCAGGAGGGGTGCAAAAACTACTATGCTCAGTGGCTGGAGTTTGTGATCCTGCTAGAAAATCGTATTTCCTCCATTAGGATTATCTGGCCAAAGTAAGGATAGGAGAGCTATTATTAGGTGTTACTTCTCCTTTAAAGAGGAACTGACACTTTGCAAAAGTCCAGATCACATATTATGCATTCCTATCTGGCTAATACAAAAGGGAAGTTACCAGAATAGTGTGTAATCTGGATGTAGACCCATTTCACATCTATTGCAGTCTTATGTGTTAAACTTCCTTAGTGGTATATCATTGTAGTATGTGCGTGATTGAAGACAAAGAAGAAATTAATAGGACTGAACAAGGGATTAAGAAAAAAGAGAGAGACAGGGAAGGAGGAGGAGGGAAGGTCAATTAGCCCTTAGGAACCTTAATGTAAATCATTCTGTCAAATACAATTCTCAGTGCAGAAGGCACAGTGAGTTGTCCGAGGGGTATGATGGTGTTTTCTCAGACTATTATATGATCTCCTTGGGGGAGATCAATAATTTGGTAAATGTATCAAATTGTTACAGGAGATAACATACAAGTTTTCTATTTCTACAAACGTGTCCATTTTGACTCTTGTAGGGGATAGCGGGTGGATGGTGAAATTTCCAGTGTTTTGATATAACAATCTTGGCACTTATTAGTACTAAGTAAAACAGAAATTACTGTTGCAGGGTCAGTTTTTGCGGCTTTACTAAAGGGAGCAAGCAGGATTTCATGTTATGGGAAATTTGAATATTTAACATTGTATTAAGTATTTGTAGAGCCAGAACCCAGTGATAAGTGAACAGCTCCACCATATGTGAAGCATGGATTCAGTATGTCTATTGCAATACCAACATAGGATGGATCAAGTGGGAAAAAGTGGGATAGTTTTTGTGGACGATCTGCACCATATGATTACAACTTTATTCACTTGAAGAGTCATCTCTGGCTATGATATTGCCTTGGTGATGGAGACACAAGTTGCCATGTGAACTAAGAATTAAGTATGCAAGGAGAGGGGAGGAGAAGCTCCTCATTAGCATACAGGATTGTCAGACTGCTGGGGTTGTGGAAGGGATACCCTCTTTTACATACTGCCAACAATTCAACAACCCTGAAGTCTGAGAACATCCTCTCTGCTTCCCTGCATGCTCAGTGGGGGATCTGAGAAGATCTATCCTCTCAGACTTCAGCCTCACAAACAGCATGTGTGCCATAGGTATGTGCATTGCAGCACACTCATGTGGCACTCAAAAGGTTAGAAATTCACAGTATTCCAATAGACAAATCATTTCAGCTGCATTTTATTTTATTTTTTTAATATTTGTATTGCACAAACAAAAAAAAAAAAAAAAAAAAATGGAAAACATAATTTAGCCCCTTAGCTGTTAGACTTGTCTCCAGTGCATTGCTTTGCAATGTGTTATAGACACTTCTAGCAAGCAAAGGGTTAAAAAAAAAAGTACTATTGAAAAAAACCTTTAGCTTGATATGTTGTTGCCAGATTAACTAGTAAAGTGCTAAGATTTAGTTACTCTTCCACCTCTCATCCACCCATTCACCACGGAGGAGGGGGTGGCAGAATGGTGACCCTTCTCTACTTTTGTCATTGCCATGTGCATAACAAAGGAATAAAATGGTAGGGAAGTCAGTGAAGGGGACATGAGATAGGTAACAAGTGGAGGTACTTGAAACCAAGGGAAATAAAGTAAGTGCAAATGCTTTAATTTCTGACCTCAAATGGACTCATTTATAAACAGTGGTAAATGGGGAGGGGGGGGAGGGTGACAGAAGCTCCTGGTCAGTTGCACCTGAGAGGCGATTACAAATGGTACAGCAGGGATCAATACAGGAGATAGAAGGTACTGATAAGAAGAGATGGGTGGTGGAGAGTGGAGCGGGTAATGGCAGAGAGTGGTGCAGATGACAAAGGGAGAGAAGGGAAGGCAGTAAAAAGGAGAGAGGAGGGAGTCATAGAGTGGCAAATGGGTAGAGGAGGATGGAAGTCATAGCATTGTGAATGGGCACAGAAGGAGTCCTAGCACTTTTCTGGTTCCTCTCTCAACAACCCTTCACTATAGATTTATTTCAGTCTTACTTTTTTAAGTGCAAATATTTAAAAAAAAAAGATAAAATAGAGGTGAGTGGATACTTGTTTATTGGTATACTGTGTACTTTGAGTGTCACAGGGGTGTGCAATGCACTCAATGAGTTAAGAGAGTGAAGCTGCATCCTGAGATGATCCTCTCCACTCCCTCACTGATCACGTGGAGAAGCAGAGAGGATGTTCTCAGACTTCGGGGTTGTTTACTGCTGGCGATGTGTAAGGGAGGACATCACTTACACATTGCCAGTAGTATGACAACCCTACATGCTTATGATTGATTGAGGGCTATTACTGCATAGGAAGCTACAGAGAGATCCCAACATTGCCAATCTCAGGTAGGCAGTGTTGGGACTGTGAACTCTGACAGCAGAGGCTGCTATCGGAGCTTACTGCATGTGGCAAACAGCCACATTAACATATGAAGACACCCACACTAATACAACAAAGGTTCATTAACCTGCATTTTCATATGGAAATGTGTATTTTCAGTCCAAAATCATAAACCTGGTGTAGGCATGGATGATTGATAGTGATGTCTTTGGACTGGTGGCATATTGATGGGATATGATGGCGAAGATATACTGGTGATGTACCTTTGACAAAGATCCATCACAACATCACCATCATGAGCCCTCATTGACCTGTAATGCGTTTTGGCCATGTTTTCTTGTAAGATTCCTTAAATTGTTTAAGGGGCTCCAGTGTTAGAATAACAGTTAAAGGGATAGTAATATTTGCAAATTACTAATCCCCATATTGTAGCTTTGTTAAAAAGAAACTTATTGCCCCCAGTGCCATCTCGCAAACCCTTATAGTTTGAGAGATGATAGCGCTCAAAGTTCCCCCCTCCCTCCCCCTTCCCTGACTGAACGCTGAACGCTGACTGCAGGGATCCGGTATTACTTGCATCAGACGGCTCTGCAGCATTGCCGAGATCGCGTTTATAAAAAATAAATCTTTCATTAAAACGATCTTCTAAGTGTGCTTGCAAACCAAGCACACATAGACGACTGTTTCAGTGAAAGAATTATTTTTTATAAATGTGATCTCAGTTCAGCTGCAGAGCCGTCTGATGCACAAAAGACTGTAGTACGACAGCTTCCCCTGCAGTCAGCGTTCAGTCAGGGAAGGGGGAGGGAGGGGGAACTTTGAGCGCTATCATCTCTTAAACCATAAGGATTTGAGAGATGACACTGGGGGCAATAAGTTTCTTTTTAACAAAGCTACAATATGGGGATTAGTAATTTGCAAGTATTACTATCCCTTTAAAGGTATTATTTTATAGAAAAATATTCTATAGTTCTTGGAACCCAAGACCATATATTAAGTAAAGAAACCTCTTCTTAGCAGATGAAGGTAAGGCATGCATTTTGGTAAACCTTTAAACTGGCCTTAACAACATTCCCAACAGTAGTATTGCATTTTATATCTGAATTCATTACCATTAATGTAAAGGTGTTCACTCTCAAATGATGGCAGTGATGATGTATTGTGGCTTTTCTCACCGATCCACCACTGTAAATAAAGATCTATAACTCTCCAAATGTCCGTATTTAGAATTCAGCCAGTAATCTATTTGGTTGGCTATGCTTATGGTACAAATGTAGATGGATGACAAATGAGCTCATTAATGTATTGTTGAAAAGATATGTGAGATGGCTCACTTGATTAATGCACCAGCTGTAGAATCTGTTCAAACCTCAGGGTCATAGGTTCTAGTACCGACACAGTCAACTCAGTCTTTCACCCTTCAGATGTAGGTAAAATGAGTTCAGAACATACTTGAAAACAAGAAACAATCTCAATGTGTAATTCTTGGTACTTTGATTTAAAAAAAGTTGCCTAGAAGGTGTCACTGATGTTTAGCTCTGCTTGAGGGAGGTGGACGATTTGGTCACTCCAGTATGAGAAAGCTCTTCACATCCTGCACTCTTCTGTGCAGCCTCTTTTTCTAGCAACACCTGTTGGATACTATGCTAAAGAAGCTACTTTAAAAGAAGCTACACAGAAACTGTAGTGCTCTGTATTATATTTCAGCTATTCTGTCAGCCACGCCTGATCTTTTTGGAAGTAACTGGAATAACTCAAGATAATAGAGCTAATGCCAGATAATACATGCATAACTTTTAATATCTTATATTTTGCTGTTAAAATTAATTCTTAATATTACATCTTTCCATTCTGTAATTGGCTTTGATTTAGTGTGCTGCAATGGTGTTCCAAGCTAAACAAAATAAGACATTCCCATATGCTCATTTTTCTAAAAGCATGAGAGAATATTGCAATTATAGAGTAATATAGTGTGACAGCGTGTTATTAGGAAAGACCGATAGGACTTCTATAGTTAAGTTTGAATGAAGGTTCTGTGTTATTTGACATTTTTATTTTTAGCCATAACATTTGATTGCAGCAGTTAAATTGGCTGAAATTTTGGATTCTAGGTCTGATTGGCAGTACTTTGAATCCCCAGGGGTTTCATAAAATTGGTTGTATAGTTTCTGAGTACCAAACCGCTTAAAATATATTGTTCAAACTTGGCACTATGAGAGACTTTAGTCTGAACTATAGCCTAAACTATCCTAGCACTTATATAGTACCAATGCCACATGTAAACAACATTAGGAGGAAATGTCTTATGAGATATACCAGCTCAGGAGCAAAAGGAGGCCCCATATGAATCTTCACTTAGGGCCCATAAAAACCTAGAACCACCCCTGTGTGCATGCATCATGGCAGCATCAAGGGAATGACCAAGATGCAGCAAGAAAACATGGAACGAGGAGAGGATCCTCCCTCCAGAGGTAACCTTTTCTCAAAGTATGCATTTATGTCAAAATGAGAAATGTAGCCCCTTTTCTGTGTAAATTCCAGAAAGGAGAAAATTAGATCTTCTGCACATCCCCGGATACAACTATAAAGCTGCTGAGAGCATTCCACTGATTTGGTACAAGATGTGTTCTTGAATAGTCTCATAGTGTGCAACTACTCAGTAATACAAAGTACAATGGGAAGATTTTTAAAGAAGCAGTATCATTATATTAGGAAAAATGAATGATGATAAGCATGAAAATAAATAATACATTTTCCATAGAATGTGCTAGTAACAGTTCCAGTTTGTAGCATTTTACTCAGAAATAATCCTACAAGACATATATTTGTTTAAATAATAAAATGTTACTGCTCCTTTAACGTTCCTTATGACCCAACCAAGTAAAGGAGCTTCATACAGTTTCTTATAATAAATCTGTCACTTATTTAAGTACCGTAAGTATAATTTCCTGTAAAGTAACCTTTATGCCTTAGCTTACCATGATGAAAAACGGATTAAAGCAGGGTTACATCCACTGCCTGTAGAAGCCTGATTCAAAAGTTCAATATATTTAGTAATTTTATGTTGTTATTGCAATCCATGGAGTAACTTGGTTATTGGCCACAGCTCTATAGAATGCAATAGCAACAGTACCACAACAAAACTGAATGGCCACAAAAATATTGTCAATAAAGCTATAATATGCAAAATTCTTCTGAAAGAATGGTGTCGCTTCAAGGAGTGGGTCTTCCCTTGACTTAATTAACTGGAAAATATTTCCAAGTACATATATTTAAATTTACATTTCATGTTTTCTGGCTATGACCGCAATTTCAGGCTTCTCATGTTTCTCCTTGCAGCCTCACTTTTTATCTATGTGACAAATCACGGCTATTGTACTTAGAGGAACTGGACCGCACCATATGGGAATTCTCACTTTTCTCATTTATTTAAATGAGGCCTTTTCTTTGCAATGAGTTCAAGAACCCTCTGGCATTCAGGAAGTTAAATGCACTATTTAAACCAATAGGGATTTGTATTTATACTCTAGAGTGCAGTTGGGTTGCCCTGTAATTCAGTACAACTTAGTACATCATCCTCTCTGCCAGTTTGCTATGAAGATTTTTACTAGCCAGTGGCGTAACAATAGGAGTCGAAGGGGTCGCACCTGCGACCGGGCCTGTCACTCCAAGGAGCCCGGCCGCCCCCTGCAAACCCATCGCCACTCGCCCACAGCCCTGCCTGCAGCAGCTCAGCTGATCTCCCAGCGCTCTGCATAACTGAGAACCGCGCGGGAGATGGAGATAGGAAATGTATATGGGGCAACGTGAAGATGGGGGGGGGGCCCGGCAGCAATTTCTGCACCAGGGCCCGGTGGCTTCTAGTTATGCCACTGTTACTAGCATAGCTTCAAATGGATGTGTCAGAGTCAGACCTATTTCTCAATTACAGAGAGGCTAATATACTAAGAACTGGAGCAATTCAAATGCACCATAGTGGACAAATACATATTGTCTTTGGGGAAAACCATCTACATTTGGGGTAGACAATCTTTAGCTCTCCATCTGTTGGGGACTACAACTGCCATCATCCCCAATCAGCCAACGGTTTGTGGTCTACAACTGCGAACCAATGGTTACCTACCCCTGATCTACACTGTGGAGTAACACATACAAATTCCCATTGATTTAAATGGGGCTTTAACTCTTTGAGTGCCTGAATGGTATCCAACATACAGAACAAAACATGTTGTGTTAATCTGTGTGTAATATGCCTAATACCTTTACCCCACTGGTAATATCATTCCTGACTGGTACAGATATTTGTGACAGGCAAAGAGGGAGAGCTGTGTCTGTCTTATCATATACCACATTATTCCCTGCACATCACACCTAACTCTGTACTGGAGGAGTGAAACACTGATCATTGTGTTTTATAACAAAAGTTATTCAGACAGTAAGATGGAAGTGCTTCCTGAGTACCAGCACTGCTGTATGTGTGCAGCCATCTAGACCTGAGGGTGAGGGGAAATAGTCCCAGAGACTGTACTATGCTCAACTCTTTACTACATCAGATTCCAAGAGGCACCATGGTTCTATTGCATTTTGTCATCCACCAGGTAGAGTAAAGGAATGCAGAGATACAGTTCATGTCAGTAAAGTCTGATCAAATAAGACTGGTTACAATCAAATATGGGTAAAGGCAGTGGTGCAAATAGTCATTGGAGGGACGCAGTACAAAGATTATTTTTGTGACCCTGTAACCCACAAATATTCTCCCAGGGGCATAAAAGTAGAACCCACTGGGCCCTTGGAAAACGGGCTGCATCACAACTGCCCACACTGCATCCCTTGTAATTATGCCCCTGGGTAAACAATAGAGACTGGCAGAACATTTTGCCATTGGAAGAAACAGGCAAAAGAAGGTCCTAGTTTACATTCTGTGGATATTACTGAAAGACCATTTTTCCTGGGGTCTTCCTGTGAAGAAGATCTGTGAGTGAATGCGCTGTGCGGCCATGCATGCTTGAGTGTGTGTTTGTGCTCCTTCATGTGCAACGACAATTGTGCATGTGTGATAAACGTATGAAGAAGTGTATGAATGCGTGCTGGCAGGTGAAACCCATTGAAATCAATCGGCTTTGAAAGAAATGTAATTTTTCTTGCTACAGGAAAATCCACAGAAAATAAAAATATCTTCTCTATCCCCCAGAAATTTCCAAGGGAGGAAAATGACATGTTTTGTCCATCTCTACTAAAGTGCTCACTAAAATGTACCCATTGAGGGCCAGATGCTTCACAATGCATTGTTCACCCTTCTGGTCCTCATGGGGTAAATTATGTTTAAATATGTTTTACTAGTGTAAAAGCCCGTGTACACGTGCCAAGGTCCGGACAATGTTAACCCTTTGAGTGCCAGAGGGGTACTCAACGCATTGCTTTGCAATGCGTTGTATACTCCTCTGGCACTCAAAGGATTAAAAGGCCACTACCTTACTGCTCCACGAGATGCAGTCTTGCGTCGCCTTTCTCACGCAATGCAATCATGCGCAGTAGAGACTGCCTGAACGTGTTCATTCTCTACTGTGCATGACGGTTTCTGACAAACATCCTAACAAATTATTATATAGGATTATTTCTTTGGACATACTATAAAATATACTGAATAAATAATAAAGCAATAGTTTTTCTTTAACCCTTCGGATGCTAGAAACAACTCCATCACAATGCCTCCAGCATCCAAGTGGTTATGACTGAATATCCAGATTAAATTCTTGAGACTTATTAGCATTCTGCTAATATTATCTTTCATTTATTTTGATATTCTCTTAAGCCTTTAAGGACCAGAGAGGTAAGCATCGCATTTCTAAGCCAGTTGTTGTACAGCACTACCGCCCCTCCCTTGTTCTTTAAAGGGTAAAAATGACATTGTTCCTTTAAATAAATATCTATTTTACTCCTACCATTTCCAATTTCTCCTGACTGTAGAAAAACAGAAAATAGATCCTTGGCATTAAATTTAATTCCATAAAAGGAAAGCTGAGTAACTTTCATATATCATGAAGTAGGTTTTTTATTCACAATACAGGTAACATGGTCATTGAACGCCAAGGCATTCAATAGCTTGAAAGAAACACCTTGCAGCAGAGATAAGGAATTACTGAATTAAGGGACTTAAGCATGAAAGTATATTGGATCAAACCATCTGCAGCATAGGGGACAAGTAAAACTTCCCATTAGGCTAAATGGGTTTTTAAACCCTGTGAATGCTCGAGAGGTCTCTAAATAATTGAGAAGCAATGCGTTGGAGACCTCTATAGCATTCAAAGGGTTAAAAGCCCCATTTAAACCATTGACAAATGTTGGCAATATTTCCCCCCCTATGAGGAAACTGGTTTGCCTAAGAATTGCTCCAGTTTGCCTTTATAAATGCATGCCAAAGGCCTATATTTATAAATGCAAACTGGAGTTATACTGAAGTAAACCAACTGCACCATAGGGGACAATTAAAAATTGCTAAATCCCCACGCACTTGAATAGAGCTTTTTAACCCCTTGGATGCTAGAGAGGTCTCCAATGTGTTGCTCCACTAGCATTCCATGGGTTAAAAGCCCTATTTAATTTAATAGGACTTTTTATTTGTTCCCTATGCTACAGTTAATTTATTCCAGAATAATCCCATTGCTTTTAAAAATGTGGGCCTTTGTATTTTATGTGCATACCTGGGAACTCTTTGGATCTGCCATGGAGAGACTGGTTTTTAGATGGGTCTCCGGGGACAGATTCTCCAGTGGTGGAGAGCTTCTCATGTAACTTTGCTCACTTCTGCTCCTTCCCATCCTGTTCCTCCCATTTCCCGCCGACTTATCCTCCTTCCCTACCCAGTTCCTCCCACTTCCCACCCACTTTAGGTGATATGCTGTTAAGTCCTGCCCCCCACTCGTAAGCCCCACCCCTGTTTTTACACAAATCACGTAATTTACATCCCCCAGCTGAACCACAGAAAACAAGAGTTCCCAGGTACGCTTATGAGGAAAGCTAAAAGGATGCAGTTCTGTAGCAATACTACTGGGGACAAATCAAATTCCAATTGATTTAACAATCTGAGTGCAAGAGGTGTACGCAAAGCAATGCGTTGTGTACCCCTCTTGTGCTCAAAGAGTTAAAGGGACAGTAATGTCCCATAACATTTTTTAGAGTTTTGTTGAGAGATATCCTCTCTTAAAGTTCCCCTATCCCTCCCCTTCTCCTGACGTCAGCTGTAAGGGGACAGCAGGAGTTCCTGGTCCAGCGACAGACAAGCGGCTCTTCAGCAGAGCCGCAATAGCACGTGTTTGCAAACATACTTTTTAGACCATTGCAAAGAAGTATTTATTTTTAAATTGCACTATTGTGGCTCTGCTGAACAGCCTACTCGTGTCGGCCAACACGGATCTCCTTCTGTCAGCTTTACAGCTGACAGAAGGAGAAGAGGAACTTTAGTGGATGATGTCTCTCAAACCATATCGGTTTGAGAGATAAGATTTGTGGTATTTAACTTATTCTTTTAAGGCCTACAAAACTCTAAAAAAATGTTATGGGACAATTCTGTCCCTTTAAAAGGGTCTTTTGACACTTGAATGCTAGCTACACACATACATAACCCAATGACTAATATATTGAAACAATACGTTTCACCAATGTTTTGTTCCAAGAATAAATAACCCCTGTTGTATCTCACTTGTATCTCCTAGTCTTCCTAAATTGGATGTGTTCTTGAGATACAATTTAGCTACTGCAATCCAGTTAAAATGACATCAGCAAAATAATATTGAACGGCCAATAAACCTATAGCAATAAGTCGTCCTTAGTGTGTTTAACTGAAGGACTTACTTAAGAAGGTGTCCTTCATACAATATATATATATATAGTTGATCACTTGGCAATCTTAAACAGACTTAGGGTCGTATTCAGGATGATGAATATGGGCAATTCTGGGGCAAACCAACGGTACCACAAATAAAATGAAAATTCCATGTGACTAAAATGGGGACTTTAAAGGGATAGTAATGTTTCATAATAAAAGCAGCTCTAATTAATAATCATAGTATTTGGACTTTGGAGAGTGTTATTTCAGTTCTGTCAGAGTTGTAGTTCCAGAGTAATTCAGTGACAAAGTGTCTCCCTCCCGCCCTTTTACTGATGTAACACTGCTCAGCCAGAGCAGAAGGGAGGTGCCCAGGTAGACTGCAGAGAGGGATAATCTTCAATTAAGATAAGGGAAAAACCTGAAAAACTTGTCAAGGGGGGCAGGGCTTTCATTGTTTTCATAGGAATAAGAGTGTCCCCTTCTGTTATCTGTCTGGTCTATAGACTGCATTTCACATCTGAGAAGAGATGGCTTACACTAAGTAAAAGGGGCGGGAGGGGAAACTTTGCTAGTGAATATCTCATAAACCATAAAGGTTTGAGAGATAAGACTTATATCATTCTTCATGTTTTTTTAATGCCTACAAAATAAAATAAAGTTAAAACGAAGTATTACTATCCCTTTAACCACTTGAATGGTAAAGAAGTCATAAATGGAGATTGTGTTGGACACCTCTCTAATATTCAAGGGGGATTTGGGTAATTTCTACTGATGGAGTAGAATTGCACCTCTTTTGGTACTTGAATTTGACCCTTAGGGACTCATGCACAAAGGAAAAGAAGAGCAATCCGGAAAATAAATTGCTTTATCACAAGAGGTAAATAAAAACTCCACTGATTTAAATCGGGCTTTAAAGCCCTTAAATGCTTTAGATTTAAATGGATTAAAAACCCCATTGAAATCAAATAGAATTCTTATTTGTTCAGAATGACACCTATTTTGCTTTGTGTGTGACACCCTAGGCTAGAGAAACCTGAGGCCTTCCAGCTATTCAGGACTACAACTGCCATCATTCCCAACCTTAGGGTCATATGCTATAAGAAAAGGTCTGCATAGCATGGCTTAATTAGCATACTCTATAAATCCGAATAACTCAAAAATTACTTGTCAAACTATGTCTAACTAAATAAGGTCGAATACAACATCTAGGATATTTCGAAAGCTCTTTCAAAATCTTAAGGATTGTTTTATGTGATACTGTCACTTTAAGTCTATTTTATAGATTTAAATGTAGATTCGGTGCAGATCAGTAAGTACTTGTGGCCATAGATATAATGCAGAAACACACATAGATAGATAGATAGATAGATAGATAGATAGATAGATAGATAGATAGATAGATAGATAGATAGATGTAGAAGACATCTGTATTTAAAGGACTTGCCTAAGTAAGGCCCTTGTGGAAAACAAAATTAGAGCCACTTATGCTCATAGATGGGGGTGGGTAGGCTTAAACAGGATTTCATTTTTTTATAAATGTTCCTGGTTAATAGAAAATAATAAACCTTTGCGTGCCACAAATTGCAATACCAATGTGGTGCACACACTTCTGGCACTCAGGGTTAAAGGGGATGTTTAACCCCTTCACAGCTTTGACTAAATTGTTTCCTTATAAATGATAAATAATGAAAAGTGTATCCATTTTTAAAAAAAAATATCTGCTCGCATGGAGAAATGAAAAATTAAATGTTGCTCTGTGCCTACTTCCAGCAAACCGTGTTGACCGGATCTGTACTGCAGTCTTCATTTTATTTTTTACACAAGTCCTGCAAGTGCCTGCTTACATTATCATCTTCTATGATATCACTCTTGGTCTATATATATATATATATATATATATATATATATATATATATATATATATATGTAAGTATAGCAGCATACTTTTCGTTTTCTAGTTTACTACACATAATTTAGGGATGTGGTAGTCTAAAATGTAATAGTCTGATCTACAGATCTGCAAATTAAGGATACAAATAGGTAAACAAAAATGATACAAGGCAAAAAAAGAGGTTATTAGAGGCCCAATCAATAAAGCTGTATCCCTTGACTCTCACAAAACATCCCTCATCATCTAACCATTAAGGAATACAAATGAAACCAGTCTGTGCAAACACAAAATCTGCACTATCTTGCAGTTTTCCACTAACCGTTTAAGATGAGACATTTGTGTGCCTTGAACAATTCATTCCTAAAACTTAAACACAAAATGGCATTGTTTGTTTTTCTTTACCTCACTACCAGGGGAAATCTGATTAGAGGCTGGGAGACTGATGTATTAACCCTTTGGGTATGCAACACACTGCTGCGCAAAACGTTGCGTACCCTCTGGCATTCAAAGGGTTCAAATGAACTGGACCAATTATGGAGAAAACAGCTGCATCATAGGGTACAAATAAACATTTCCTTTGATTTAAATTGGTCTTTTAACCTTTGATTGCTAAAGAGATCTCCAACTCAGTGCAATCAAGGTTTTACATGATATAATTTTCCATTTCTACTGCTGCATGGATAATGGATATGTTAAATAAAATTGCCGTTTAAAATATTTAAAGGGAAAATCTCATCTGATAGTGCCTCACCGGCAGACGTGCTGATGATATTGTGGCTGCATTGTGAGCTCTTGTGGTCCAATGTGAGGGAGCACAGGAGGGGTCTGAAAAGAGACACCGATGATCCCATGGGAAGATACTGAACTGCATGATGCAGTTTCATGTCTTATTCAGTGCAGGAACCATAGACCCTCTATGTGGGCACTGGAAGCCTATCACAGCAGGTCTATGAAGACTGAGCAATCAACCCAGGAGTTTGTGGGTGACAGCCTGTTACTTCAGGGTTGAAGTCCAGCTAGGGGGGAGCGGGACTGTTTTTAGACACCCCCCTCCCCCAGTAGTTGATCTGAGCCATTTTGGGGTTGCATGGTTTAGCACTATAGCAGTAGAGAAGCAAAACATGATAATTGCCCTATAAACAGTGAGCACTAACAATGTATCTCCCAGAGTAAATGGTGCTGCTTCAGCTAGTGTTATAATGAATGCTCCCTTATGCAGTCTAACTTATTCAAAACTACTGACTCATTCAACTTAATTTCAGTCCTATGAACATAGCATGCATAAAAGTGCAATGTGCTGATCTGGCACTTTCAAGACATTCATTGCTGTTCAAGTTGGAAACAGACTGACTTGCCACTTAACACTTTACAGAGTGTGAGGAGCAATACTTATTCCCGGGAATAAACAGGAAGTAGAACGCTTACAAAATAAACAGTTGACAAAGTTAAAGCGGAACTTTCAGTGCATACTAAGTCGTCATGCATTCATTAAACACGTGGCGACTAGCTTGGAAATAGATGCCTTACCTTTAAAAAATAGCCCAGTGTAAAGGAATCCTTCCCATTTGGGGAAGTGCTGTTCACGCACCTGCCCCGTCAGTCCCTTCCGGTAACCATATGGTGCACTGCAGTGCTATTCAATGGAGACCAGGACTGACAGTGCAGGTGCACAGACAAGATGTCTGCCCTGTAGCCTGGGTTCCAGTCTCAAACTAGAAGGATTACTTTACACTCTGCTATTTTTTAAAGGTAAGGCATCTATTTCCAAGCTAGTCGCCATGCGCTTACTGAATGCATGGCGACTTGGTATGCTCTGAAAGTTCCGCTTTAAAACCCAAACTACCATAAAAATGTTTGTACAAGATGGTATAGCTTTGTGGACTATATTTACATAAATTTAGATTTTTTTAAATATATATATTTTAATAATATTTTTTATTTGTATTTATTTTAAGGGTATAGGAGGTCAGCACAGTCCTGCTCCCTCAGACTACAGACTACTACAATCAGCTCCTAGTAGAGGCCAAGATTGTATTTACAGACAGGAATATTTGATGAATGGCTACTTGAAGATCCGGAAGACATAATCAGCTGCTTATTTCTGAAATCATGTTTTGACTGAGGGTCAGAAATGGATTGTTGGACTGCATTTTGTTTCCAACAAATGCTCTTTTGGAATCCTTTTGGAGTGTTGAAAGAAATCTCCAAAGCTCTATGGGGATGATGGCCTTTTAAGGCCAAACAAGAGTTTTTCCAAGGCTCAGCAGCCCTGAGCTTCCATGTCTGGGAAGAAGGGAGCATTTCAAAGGCCATTCTGATACAACGTAATGAAAGTTTTGCATCTATATTGAATTGCAAAATTCAGTACACATGCCGTTTGTTATGGAATAGGTATAGTGAAGAAAAGGCTAAAAAGTAGCCTGTCTCAATTCTTGCCACCTGCCGTTTGATCAAGCATTAATGGAATACAGTCTAGAAAGATATGGGCTAACACAGACAGCTTGCTCTTCTCACTGAGCCCAGGAGCTGAAGGGCCATCACATCTAATAGTTGTGCTTTCAGTTTCAGTCACTCAAATATTGTACCTCAGTATAGCCTCTGCCCCTGAGCCCACATGTCAAAGTGCCCTGACATCAATCATATGTTTATTAACACCGTGGATACCAAAGAGTTCTCCAATACATCACTGTGCATTCTGTTCTCCCCGCTCTGGCATCCAAGGGGTAAATATCCTGGGAATCACTAACAGGCGGGGGTATCTGGGTCCCAATGCAGGGATGTGGGGAGTGGGCTGGTCCCAAATGGGGGGTTGGAGGGCAGCAGGTAGGTCACAATGTAAGTAAGTGGAGGGGATGTGTGGTACACAGTGGGGGGAGTTACAGTGGAGAGTGCAGGGTAGGGTGACCACATTTCCCTTCTGCCATTCCGGGACGTGGTCACCCTAGTTGCCCCATCATACCTTAAGTCCCTGGTCCTTGAAGCTCCCGCGCGCTGTGCTCAGTAATGCAGAGCGCTGGGAGATGATGTCACCTCCCAGCGCTCTGTATTACTAGAGCGCTTGCCTCCAGGTAAGCTGCATTGCCGCCCTGGATGTCAGCCTGCAAGCGGTGTGTCATATCATGGACGCCGCGAGCGGCGTCCATGATGTGACACACCACTTGCAGGCTGACATCCAGGGCGGCTTGGCTTCATTCCGGGACACTTCATTGTCCCGGTTGAAGGGGACCCGGGACGCGGGACATAGCCCTAAAATAAGGGACAGTCCCGGACGTTCCGGGACCCGTGGTCACCCTAGTGCAGGGCACCAAATCATTGGCCCAGGCTAGGTTTGTAAAGGCTGGGGAAATAGACTAAATCCTGCAGACACTTATAGACATTTTGTTCCCATGGATAGCAATGTGCAGTATTTTCAAGATTAAAGCCTATAAGATGTTCCAATATACTTACACATGGGCCGATGGTCATAAATGGGTTAATGATTTTGTTGACACAAGATAACCATGTCTGGGAACTTCCAGCTGAGGGCTACCCAGAGGGGAGTCCTCTGTTCAGCAGGGGGTGACAAAAATGACGCTAATCGCGTCAAAAAGGGGCGGGGCTTGACGCGAGCGGGGGGTGTTAACCCTTTGAGTTTCAGAGTGGTACAGAATGCATTGCAAAGCAATGCGTTCCGTACCACTCTGAAACTCAAAGGGTTAAAAATGTCACACAGAAGGCTGGGGACGGAGGAACGGTGGGAGAAAGAATGTAAGTGGGTAGAGTTTCAATAGAAACTCCCCACATCCGGAGGACTCAGCCTCTGCCCCGGAGACCCGGTAAATCTCTGTCAGAACCGGAGTCTCCGGGGCAAATCCCAAGAGTTCCCAGGTATGAAGATAATGTGTTCCACTTAGGTATAAATGGTATCTTCATCTGTCTGTTTCATAACATTTTATGGATGTTATGGTATTATTGAGCCTTAGGAAAGGCATAGAAAAGTGACAAAGTGCATGTAAGTTTCTGATACATACATCTGTAAAGTTAACATAATTTTGAAGACTGAAATGAATCCAAACCAAAGGAGCAATCTAGAAATCTATTGCCCTTGTTGACCTATTTACTTTGTGCATATGTCCCTAGGTGTATTATACAAAGATGTATATAAGAAACCATATAATTAAGTTTACAAACTGGGGCTGTTTTGTCTTTTAAACCCTTTTTTTATATTACGCAAACAATAGTTTATGAGATTAGATTTATTTGTTTGTCAGTCTATGCAAATGAGCTATTATCTGGCTGCCTGGGAGTGGCAGTTGAAATGGGGAGAAGTGTGGAAGGCAATATTGGGCCTGCCTGCCTCCCAGCTTTGCATATATATGAACAAATAAATAAATCTATATTTCTCAAGCTATTATTTTAACTCCTTAATGATCGGGGAATCCGGACGTGGATGCGACCACGGAGCAATTTTTTTTTATTGCTCCGTTGCGTTCCAGGCTCCCCCCGTGGCTGCACGCCGTTTGATGACGGTCATAGTACGTCATCGGTCGTTAAGTCAAATCGACCCTTGATGTACTATGACCGTCAAGGGTCGTTAAGGGGTTAAATAAAAAATGGCTAAAATATAGATGCTTTAGAAAGTTCTTTCAAAATCACCAGTTATAAAAGTTTCATTTAATCCAGTAAAAACTCAGTTCTGACATTCCTATTCATCTCAATAGAAAGAAACACCGCCTTAAAAAGAAAAATCTTGCTGTAGCATCTCTTCAATGCAGTTTGCTTGTGTTGATATGCTTCCTGTTAATGGGATCATCAGCTGAGTGGCAGAGTGGTTTGTGGTTAGCATTGATAAATAGTTTCTCCCTATCTTTTCTTCAAGGAATTCTAAACCTGTCAGCACTAATAATATGTAAATGATCTTACACCAAAATGCCTATGCAGTACTGATTCAATCTTTGTCTGTACTGTGAAACAACAGGAGTCTTTCAGAGTTCTTGAACCCTTTGAGTGCGAGAGGGGTACGCAACGCATTGCAAAGCAATGCGTTGTGTACCTCTCTGGCACTCAAAGGGTTAAAACTGTCTTCCTTGTTTATTCTGTGTTTATAACTTTGCAGTGAATGTATATGGCAGAGGTAGGGAGCTGAAAACCTGAGTGACCTTGGGAAATCACCTTATCACGCTGTGCCTTGAGCTCTAGAAATTAGATTGTAAACTATTTCAGATGTAATTTACCTATCTCTTTGATACTTATTTGACTTGTAAGAGTCATGAGTTATAGATGAGTGCACAGATGCAAGTTTAGGTATTGAGATTGGCAAGTCTCATCAACAGAATGCAGGCGGTTTGATCAAGTACATATTCTAAATAAGGTTGCATCCTTTACTGGGAAAAATCCCTCAGGTGTTATGCTTTAAGCCGGTGATGGGCAACATGAGGCTCTCTAGGTGCTGGCAGAGTTCAGCTAACAAAGTTCCTCTCAGCCATTGTCTGGGAGATGTAGCCTGGGAGCATCTGGGTGTCTCACATTTTTACCAACCCTGCTTTAAGGTGAGATAAAGGTGAGAAACTCTCCAGTGGGATAATCTCTCCCATTCCTATTTTGTTTTATGAAGCCTCATTTTTCAAATTGGAGAAACCTTAGGCCCTCCAACTGTTCAGGACCACAAATTCTATCATCCCCTGACTGGAAATTATAGGAATTGTAGTCCTGAAAATCTGCAGGGCCTCAGGCTGCCCAACACTATATTAGTGCACAGGCTCCATAAAATATCATAGGAATTGGATAGTTTTTCACAGTGAAAATTTGATCTCACCTTTATCTCTTAGAACATCTGTCCATCCGTTACACATTCCTGGGAGGAGATGCACTAAGTGGCAATGCTGTGGGTAAGTGTGTCTGGCAATGTGTGATAATCACTTTACCATCAAGAATATGACATATTTTGCAATATGCATTAAAGATGTCTTACGCAAGGGGAAGGGTGTGTGTGTGGGGGGGGGATAATTTAATTATTTGCATGTCGGGTTATCATAATGCTTCTGATATGTTCAGGAAGGGCAATAGGGGAACAGAGATGATGTGCTTAGATTTCAGCATCACAAATACCATCTTTGTCTTTCAGTGGCATTTTGATGTGCACTGTACA
The DNA here is from genome assembly GCA_037306005.1 of Rhinophrynus dorsalis. NCBI lineage: Eukaryota > Metazoa > Chordata > Amphibia > Anura > Rhinophrynidae > Rhinophrynus > Rhinophrynus dorsalis. Next base: position 411,893,042 of record CM074719.1, on the reverse strand, counting down.
ACACTTTGGCATTGAAAGCGTACCAGTGTTAAAAGTCATTGCGACCACTGATTTCTTCAATGAAAGAACTAACAGAGAAGCAGTAACATACAACAGCATCTCTGCTTATCTATATGTACTGAATCAGAGGGTTATCCAATCTTCAGCTGATTCAGGTAAACAGAGATCTAGCAAAGCACTCTGATGCTTAGTGCCTTGTGAGTCAAATATGCAGACAGAAATGCATAAACACACACACACACACACACACACACACACATACACACAGACTGACAGAAAGAGTGCTTAAAACAGAGAGAATAGGATAGCGAAAGAGGGAACGATTAGGAGTATGATAGAGATGGAGCAGGAATGTGTGAGACATCATGAGACGAGAAAGGTAGACAGACAGTGTGACAGAGACAATAAGATTTACAGTATATTTTGGCTAGCTGAGGATGATGGGAGTTGCAGTCCCCAGAACCTGAAGCTCCAATAATTAATTGTCCCTGATCCATTGTGTAGCAGATGTGCTCTGGGTTTGTTATATTTTTGCTTTGTTCAAATGTCACTATGTTTTTATTTTTATATTAAAAGTAATCAAATAAACAAAGAAAATGCTGTGTAGTCACCCCATGAAGAATGCACCTGTGAATCATTGTTAAGTGCTGAAGCTTTCCAAGAAAGGTGTAAATGGATACTGTCAAACAATCATTTGGCAGCTGTAAGTAGATAGAATGCTTTACTACTAAATACAACTTGTTCTCCCCTTGGGAACTGGAGGAGTATCCTACACATTACTGTGCAGTAATACATATTATTAAATAAGAAAAAATCTGTCACTGAAATTGAGGGTATTCAAATGTCCTTGAGAAATGATTGTATCCTTCATCAAATCATTTATTTTCATCCTATATAATATTAATTACACACATTAGTCACACTCGTAAATCACTAATGGGCAAAACAACTCCTAGACATCTTTTCAGTGCATTAATTCTGGCTAAATTATGTTTTCTTTTTGTTTTAGAGCTTATATTTACAACAGGATTAAGGTCCATCTATTTACAATTTATTCTTCAGTCTGTGATTTTAGTAAATGACTGAACAATGTACCCCCTTGGTTGTTAGTGGGGTTTCCGTTTAGCAGGATTTTTAATTCTAAGTGACAGAGGCAATGAGCACATACTAATTCAACTGAGTGCCAATCAGGAGAGCTAGTCCAGCACAATTTGTGCTGGACTCTATTCCCAGTAGGTGCTCTACAGTGTCACAGTGCTGTAGTGCATACTGGAGGACAAGCTCTACCATCACTAAAGGAGCAGTAAACTTTTTTTTATGAAAACCTATATGTCAGAGCTTTTCCTGCTGAGTAAAACAAGGGTACTCTCACTGCTGTCAGTTGATTTATTTAAAATTTCTAACAGTTCAAATAACCAGGAAGTTAATTTACTGTGTGACTACTTCCTGATAGTTGTAACTGACAGGAAGTGACTCAGCAGTTTTTGTCACTGACTTTCCTCTCCATTAGAATGTAATAGAATAACTATTTGGAATTTGACCACGCGAGGGAATTGCTAATGAAAAAAAAAAACACGGGTTTAAACAATAACAACTCTGGAAATATGAATCTCCCAGCAGTGGGAGTACACTTATATTACTCACCAAGAAACACGCTACAATATATATTTTTTCATAAATATGTTTACTGCTCCTTTAAGAGTTCAATACCAACAAGCTCCTTATGACATTTCCTCTGCATTGTCTTTATTATATAGCCTTAAACAAGGCATAGAGGAAAGGAATACCCACAGATTGCTCCAATGTCATCCCCTTGGTGTAATCGGCTTAAGGGGAGGAATTTGGCTATACATATCTTAGTAAATTGAGGGTAGGGCAAGTGTAGGAAAAAAAAACTTTATTCCAGTAACTGATTTAGAGTAGAATCACCATTGCAAATTCAACCCATTGTCAACATGGATGAACTATTCAAAGTGAAGCTCTTTGGCAATGTTAGCAGATCATTCTGGCACCCAAGCCCCAGGGGGTGATTATGCAGTAAGGTGTGATAAAGATGGAATAAAGAAGAGATAACTTCTCTTGTGTGATTCATCCTCCAATTTCTATTGGAGAGAGAGAAAGGTAAATGGGCACTCCTATTAGAACAAAAATAACTAAATACTAATTAATGCCTGGGTGCTACTTCAATAATGTATATAAACAGGAATGGCAAAAAGTTACCATGGAAAAAGTGCACACTCAGGTCTTGTGAAACAGTGCTAATTTATTTGTCAACGTTTCGGCCCCCTAAAGGGCCGTTAAGGCCCTTTAGGGGGCCGAAACGTTGACAAATAAATTAGCACTGTTTCACAAGACCTGAGTGTGCACTTTTTCCATGGTAACTTTTTGCCATTTCTGTTATATATTTATATGTGTGTGTCTGGGGCAGATCAAAAGCATAACATGCAATAAATAAAATTTTCCCTTGATTTACTTGGATCTTAACCCTTTGTGTGCCAGAGGGGTATGCAACGCATTGCAATGTGTTGCGTACCTCTCTGGCACTCAAAGGGTTAAATCAACTGGAGACCTCTCTAGCATCCAAGGGTTTAATTGCATAAATAATAAATAGTAAATTTGCTCCACTTTTGTCCTTATACATATGCATCAAGTGAATCTAAAGGGAAGCCAGCTTTGTTTTTCATTTGACTTTGATTGCAATGTGTATTAGAAAGCTGCCTGAATAATAACGATTACCATCGTCTCCTTCTGCCTCGGAACATTGTTATCTACAGCGTTGTATTCTTCCCTGTGGCTCCTAGTTGTGCTTACCAGACAAGTCAATTATGTGGGCTTATAGAAAAAGTAGCAATCAGCACTGTGACGCATTCTAAATGTCAAGAGAGAACCCTTAGTGCTGAGGCTTTTTTCCCAGCGAGGGTTACTGTAGAGTGTAGATATCAGCATCTCATATTCAGATAACAGACACTGACATTTCCACTAATTCCTGAAAATGCCATAACAGAGCATTAGCTTGGCATCAAGAAAAAACCCCCCAAAACAAAATATAGTTATTGTCAAAGATAAAATTAACCCGTTGGATGCTAGAAACATTGCCATGCATTGGACGGCAGATGTCTAACATCCAGCAGATTAAACCTTTAAGGACCCATTTTACTGATAGCTAGTTTCCTGGGTAATTTTATTTTTTTATTTATTTGTATCATTACATTTATATAATCACTGGTAGGCATCTGGCATGGCTTCATCCTTGAAGTGAATTTTTTTTTTTTTTTTTTTTTTCCTTTAACCCTTTGAGTGCCAGAGGCATATGCAATCTATTGCATCTCTGTGGCATTCAAAGGGTTACATTTTATTATATTTCAGACCTTGTGATGGGGCATCAGGATCACTCAGGACCTCTCCTAATGCCTCCTGGCTACTGATCGCCCAGCCAAGTTGGCTGGGAGATGAATATAGGCAAGAGAGCGCCCCTGCTTCCTTTGTACCCTGAGCCACCGGGTAGGAGTAGGGTTGCCACCCAGCTGGTATTTTACCAGCAGGCCAGTAAAAAATTGGCTTCTATCCAATGTTAAGTCTATGGAGGGAATGCCATGGCTGGTATTTTTTTTGAAGAAAAGGTGGCATTCCTAGGTAGGAGTGGGCTGGATCTGGAAGCCACCTCTGACTTTGTATTTGATTCAGGAGGCTTAGCCCCCTGCCTTGTCCTCCTGAGGTAAATGACACTGTGCGTTTGCCTGTGGAGGCACCAACTTAAACTCTATCCCACACATCCCATGGGGTGGCTACTTTCAGGTGGTGGCTACTCACTCTAAAATACAAGATGATTTTATAAGGAAGAGTGTGGATACAATCACAGGTGTAATGTTACCAGATGATGAAGGAACTTAAAGAGGATCTGTCATCCTTCTTAGTTGGAGAATCCATCTTGACAGGAGTTTCATAATTATTCCTCCCCAATAATTTATTATAGCACATCAGATTTCACCATGTGAGCAATTAATAATGCACTGCAAGCCACAAAAGTCAGAGAGTTCAGCTCTGCAAAGCTTAAAGAGTCCCTAACTACTAAAACGCTAAAACTATCAAACAAAAAGTACAGTATCAACAGGTATTAAATAATTATTCAAGGGTCAGTAATGTCTGGCTGTAAATGTATGCAATATTGCAGATTTTTTTAAAAAAAAAATATATATATATATGTGGAGCAAGTCCAATCTCTAAAACCTTTATGGTTTGAGAGATCTAAGAATTTAAAGATCCCCCTCCGGACGTCACATAGAAAGAGATTCCGGTCCCGGGACTAGCCGGCGGCTCTTCAGCATAGCCGAAATACCGATTTCTAAAAATAAATCAGGCACACTTTGTAGACCACTCCAGTTAAAGGGATAGTAATGTTTCATAATAAAAGCAGCTTTAATTAATCATCATAGTATTTGGACTTTGGAGAGTGTTATTTCAATTCTGTCAGAGATGTAGTTCAAAAGTAATTAAATGACAAAGTCTCCCCCTCCCGCCCCTTTTACTGATGTAACACTGTTCAGCCAGATCAGAAGGGAGATGCACAGGTAGACTGCAGAGAGGGACAATCTTCAATTAAGATAAGGGAAAAACCTGAAAAACTTATAAAAGGGGGCAGGGTTTTCATTGTTTTCTAGAAAGAAGATTGTCCTCTACTGTTATCTGTCTGGTCTTACAACCAGATTCCACATCTGAGAAGAGATGGCTTACATTAGGTAAAAGGGAATGTTTGTGAATATCTCATAAACCATAAAGCTTTGAGAAATAAGACATATTGTTCTTCATGTTTTTTTAATGCCTACAAAATAAAATAAAGATAAAACGAAGTATTACTATCCCTTTAAGTATTTATTTTTAGATATTGGTATTTTGGCTTTGCTGAAGAGCTACCTCAAGTCGGCCTACACAGATCACCTTCTGTTAGCTTTACAGCTGACAGCAGAGTAAGAAGACGGAGAGGGGATCTTTAAAACCTTAGATCTCTCAAACCATAAAGGTTTGAGAGATGGGACTTGCTCCAAATATTTTTTTAATCTACAATATTGCATACATTTATATCCAGACATTACTAAGCCTTTAAGTTAATTTGTCCACGTCTCTGGATAAATTGTATATTGGTCTTGTGAAGGATATTAGTTTATTACAAGCATCCCTCCATAAAGGAGGCAAAACAATACAGCGCTGTATCTCAATCTTTTTTGCTCAAGGCACCCCTAACATGCAATCTGAAATTTTCAGGGTACACCTCAAAGTGTATATGTAATTTCTCAAGGACTTAACAAAGTGAGCAATACTTAAATGTATAATTATTCTTAGGTCTTACAATCAGAATGACAAAGAGCATATTGTGTATAATCATTCCCCTAACTATACATCAGAAACTCATCTACAGCATTTTTGTGAAAGACTTCAAGAAAGTAGTGGTGTACCCTGAGCTAGTGCTGATGGCACACCAAATTCCCTCATCAGGAACCACTACATTATAGGGATATGTAGCCCAACTAGTTAATGTCTATGCCTACAGCATCTCAATGTATGAGAACCTTAACAGGACAGGGGAGTCACCACCTGCTGTTACAGATATTTACATATGTATATATTGTATTGGTGGAAAAAAATACATATTAACAAAGGATTTTTTCTCCAGATAATAAGTGTCATTAGATTTAAAATGAGGTTGTTTTCTTGTGACAAAATAACTTTTATAAAACCATAAGCCATTCACACTAACATGTTTAAATGGCTGTAAGAGGCAATTTATACCACATTTTCCTGTTGGCATTGAGCATCAGTTTCCCAGAACTTAACTTCTGAAATCTTGTCATACATCAAGGACAAATATTGTACATTACTTAGGGCCACTAGGAGAGTTGTTTGCTCAATGGCAGCAGTTAGTTTTAGCTAAAACAAACACCATAAATCTATGTACTGTGAAATAGGATACACTTTTCAATGTAAAGCCTTTAATGTGCTGTTTTATATTGCCCCAGACAGGATAACTGATAGAGAAATCTTTCCGGATACTGTTTCTGTTCATCCTATTACAGGATAGCAACAAATAGCTGACACACCACATTTATAGAAGCGTACAATAAGAATGAGTAAGTGGCTTATTACTAGTTCGAGATATTAAGGACCATCTTGAATATCTTGTAGAACAGCATAGTCTTACATGTTCAAAGGGCTACTCTATTAAAATACCAAATGTAGAGGCCCTAATTTCAATGTTTGTAAGCAGGACCGTGATGCAGCCTCCCCACATGGTGTAACTGGCTGACTGATACATAAGGCCAGCAATGGGAATCCTTCAGAGCTTCCTGTCACTGATGCTCTTGCGAATGCAGTATTGTCTGCTCAGTGTGGGAAGCCAAATGTTAACACTCAGTTTTGTGTCATTAGGTATAAGCACTTATTGTTATGTGAACTTAAGCATGAACACTTAACATTATATACGGTTAAAGGGATAGTAATGTTTCTCAAAAAAACAGCTCCAATTAATCTTCATAGTATTTGGGCCATGGAGAGCATTATTTCAATACTGTCAGAGTTGTAGTTCAAGAGTAATTGAATGATAAATTATCCCCCCTCCCGCCCCTTTTACCTAGTGTCGCCTCCCCTCAGATGTGGAATGTGGTCCCTTGACCAGACAGTTCTCAGCAAGGGACAATCTTCTTACTGTGAACCTAAGGAAAACCCTGCCCCCTTGACAGGTTTTTTAGGTTTTTCCTTATGCTCACTGAAGATTGTCCCTTCTGTGATCCATCTGGACAGTCTTGCTGCTCTGAGGTGAGCAGTGTTACATCAGTAAAGGGGCAGGAGGGGGATACTTTATCATTCAATTACTCTTGTACTACAACTCTGACAGTACTGAAATAACACTCTCCATGGCCCAAATACTATGAAGATTAATTGGAGCTGCTTTAATTGTGAAAAATTACTATCCCTTTAAGTGTAAGTTTAAATTTGCTTTCATCTGCTCTAATAATAATTTTTTATCTCTTTCAATTACCGACTATTAGCTTTTCGAATGGCATGATCCCATCCCAGTCTCTTATATTTTTATGTTACGTACTTCAATGGAGAAAGAAATCATAAATATTTTGCAATCCTATGTACAAAGATAGGAAGGATAATGAAATTAAAGTGATCCGTGTAAAAGCATACATATGTCACAAAGGGAGAACAAGAGTGTCATAAAGAGACAGCTAAATAAAGAAGTGCAGAGCAATCAGCTTTCCTAAAATTTCAAATACAAGTAACAATCAGAGATATTGTCCTATTGTTTTATAGTGAATCCACCATCTCCATGGCCAGGAATGCTGATGTCATATATTTGCTGTATGATAATGGGAAACACCTAAGTCCTGCTATTAACAAATCAAGTGCATTAATTAATATTGGTATAGTTCCCCTTCATATAGTGTGTTTACCCAAGAGGAATTACAGAAGAACAAATAAAAATCACCATTGGTTTCGACTGGGGTTTTAACCCCTTGAATGATAGGTCTCAAATGCATTTTGAAACACCTTTTGTGTAACTGGCGTGGCTCAGAGCTGCTCCACCTTGGCCTGTATACATATGCCCTATAATGCATTACTAGTATGCATTATAATATACTAGTTGGGGGGCAGTCGCGGAGCAGTCACGTGCAGTAGAGACTGCCCACGCCACGGCTGATACAGAGCTGGACGGTCCTTCAAAGCGCCCAGCTCTGTATCAGCCGCGGCGCGGGCAGTCTCTACTGCGCATGACTGCAGCACGTGCAGCAGTGTCTACTGTGCATGTCGCGGCGTTACACACGATTTTGCGAATTATTATATAGGATGTCATGTTGCATAGAACATTAGCAATAGTTTTTACATCAATAAAGATTTTAATTGCATTAGCTCAAGTAATGAAATAAGAAAATTAATAAAATCTTAATAAAATAATAATACACACTAATTGATCATACTAACAGATTTTAGAGCAAAGTGCCATTCCACATCTATACTAAGAAAATAAATGGCATTGTCTGTTGTCATGGTTATTTTACACTGTGTTCTTAAAATTAATGTTGGTAGCCAAAATGATTGCCACATAATAGAAGTGTTTTATTAAAACATAATTGCATCTATATTCAAAATGTACAATACCATTGTTATATGGATGTGCAATGTAATTAGGAATAGAACGGAGGTTTGGCATGTTTCTTGACTTGTTGATATGGGATGTATTTACATAGATAAAATTTAATGTTAGTTTCTTATACTGGAATTTGTATGTTGGCGTATAAAACATCAATTAATAGTAACAATAAATAAATTAAATACAATTAAGCTGGTGCACTCCAAATAAAACTTGTGTTTGTATTATTTAACCCCATGAGTGCTAAAGAGGTATCCAACACAAATCATCCAAGGGTTTAAAACTTTGAGTGCCAGAGAAGTATCCAACACATTGAATTAAGGCGTTAAGGGGGCCTGCCACTATTATTTTCCCAGAACACACCAGTGACTTAATGCTTTGAGTACCAGAAGGGTACACAATGCATTGCTTTTGCAATGTGATGCATACCCCTCTGGCACTCAAAGGGTTAAAATGGCACTGCCTTGATATAAGCAAAAGTCAGTTACACTTTTCAGACACTTTTAACCCTTTGAGTTCTAGAGGAGTATACAATGCATTGCAAAGCAATCCATTGAGAACCCCTCTGGTGCTCAATGTGTTAATATTTGTTCAATATAATAATTTTGCATTCATAATTAGTAATAATAATAATAATAAGTAACCTACTTGACACATACACTGTACGCTCATGCTTTAACTGAACATATATTTTCCTGGTAGTAAAAAATGGAAGTTCAACAGAAAACTGATGAAACTGCATCCCACTTATCTGTGTACTTTAATGTGCTGTATGAATTAGCACACATAAGCACATTCTGGGGCTGATGTACTAAGAAAGAGGAGCAATTCTGAAGCATGCCAACATAATGGAAAAATTAAACATTCACATTGATTTGAATGTGGCTTTTAAACTAGTGAATACTAGTACTAGTAAACTAGTGAATACTAATACTAGTAATACAAAGCTATGGCTTGGAGATATCCCTAGCATTGAAGCAGTTAAAAGTCCCCTTTAAATGACTGGAAGTTTCGGGATTCATTATTTGATCTCTAGGGTTCTTACTAGTAGCCTGATCAATACCCCATAATGCCAGAGAAGAATGATTCCTGTGCAAATCTACTGATCCACAGAATATCCATAGAACCGAGACCTCGAAATCCCAGAGCAGGTAACAAATTTTATCTAGATACACAAAATAGATGGAAAGAAGGGCACTAAACCTCCTATTAAAAGCAATAGGAACAAGCAGTGACAATGCTTATAAAAACCTACTACTATTGCTATAGATGCAGGAAATCTATAAGGCTACAAACAAACCTAAAAAATTAAGGAAGAGTGCTAAAAATTCTAAAAAATATATAGAAGTATGTCATGTGTTACTCCCAGAGGGTGGGCTCTCCCCAAAAAATGTTATAAATGAAAAATGGGAAGCTATTTCCCCCAATGGATAGCAGCAGTGTAACCAATAAAAGGTAATGAGGCAAAAAGTATAGACCCATATGCATGAGGTAAACAAAATATACTATTTTAATATATTAGCAAGTAAGTGTATATATACACCAAAATTATTAAAATAAATAAGCATGTATAATAAAAACTGAATGGATACAGATAATACCCAAAGCAACTGACCAATGAGTCTACTAAATAGAATATCAAATCTACATCTTGAATAAATCACTGTGTGAATCAAAGGACTGTATGCCTTACCAGTCTATTGTCCTCCATAAGGTGTTCCATATCTTGCCAACAATGGGTAAACAATAAGAGGTACACAGGACTTCCTGTAACTCACCACCACTCCACCACTGATGTTGATATTGCGGGGGGCACCTCAGCTTTGGCTCTCTTACCTGGGTATGGCTCCACTCTGCTTCTGATGTAAGCTCTGGGCTCTTATATTTTATCTATTGATATATTTATCTCATCATCATCTTCAGCCATTCTAGTCCACTGTGAAGGCCTCCTCAGAAAGCTTACAACAACTTTGGTCCTGTGCCTTTTGTTGCCACTGTGTACCAACATATCTGGTAATTTAATCTGCCCATCTTGTCTTTGGTCTTCTTCTTAGGTCTTTAGTATGGTCCATCTACCATAAGATCTTCTTGATATGTGGCCTGCCCATTTCCATTCCAGGTGCTTTCCTCTTTCAATGATGTCATAGACTTTGTTTACGGATTAATTCATGCACATATTTTTGGTCTCTTTTTGTTAAGTTTAGAATTTGTTCATATTTCACTGTCTAATATTAAGGTATTGTATGGCTTTAACATTCAGTGTTCATGTTTCTTTTGAGGCAGAGTAGTAAATTTGTCTTAAAAACACTACTACGTAGTTTTTCAAATGCCCACATCCCAATTTTATTTTATCACTCAATTACCACCTGTCAGCTTCTTCTAGTTCTTGCCCATCTAATGTGATTTTCCTTGGTATGTTAAATTTGTTAAACATGACTTTTGTTTTTTTGATATTCATCTTCAGAACAACATTTTTGCTTTTCTATTGTAGCTCTTCAATGCGTTCTTGCAGTTCTTCAGGACTACTGGCAAAGTGTATAATATTGTCTGCAAAATGTAAGTGATGTAAGTAGTCTCCATTAGTCTTAATGCCCTTTTTTCCCTATTTCGTTTGTGGAAACTTTCTTCTAAACAAGCAGAAAATAGTTTTGGGAGATTGTGTCTCCTTGTCGGATGCATTTTTCTATATTGATTGGAACTTTATCATTGTTGACCTGTATTGATGCTGTTTATTTTCATATATTTATTATAGGATATTGATATATTGATATATTCCTTGGATGATCAGGGCATCAATTATTGCTTGCTTTTTCACGAAGTCAAAGGCCTTTTCATTGTCAATGAAGGCTATACATAATGGAATATTGTATTCATTATGTTGCTCTATAACTTGTTGCACTGTCTTGATATGGTCCATTGTAGAGAAACCTCTCATGAAACCTGCTTGTTCTTTAGGTTGTGTCATGCTAAGTACTGTTTCCATTCCTCTGGATAGTACCTTTGTAAAAACCTTGCATACAACTGGACATAGGCTTATTGGTTGGTAGTTTTATAGATCAGCCTTAACACCTTTTGTGCAGTAGGAGGACTTCTGCATTTTCCATATATAAACACACATACACTTCCAAACCTTGCAATAAGGTCCTCTGTGTTTTGGATATTTATGTAGAAATCATGAATATTTGTGTTTTTGTGTTATTTTACCACTTGTGACCATTGGAATATGTTAGTATCTTTCTGGTTGATTGTGAAAAAGATAAATAAGACTGTTAAAAAAAGCATGCCTAGTCATCATCTCACACTAGTAATAAGCCACTTCCTCATTCTTGGTGTACATTTGAATAAACTTAATGTATCAGCTATATATTCCTACCTTGTAATAGGATGAGCAGAATAAGTATCCAGATAGATACCGCTCCCTCAATTGTACTGTACTGGTACAATATAAAACAGCACATTAAATATTTTACTTTGAAAGGGCATTTGTTCATCAGGGCATTAAACCAAATACAGAGATTTTAAACAGGTTTTATGTGAATCAGGTGGGCTGCATCAAACAACTGTCTTACAAGATCACAGAGTTCAAACAACACTACAATAAACAATTTTAACACTTTAAAGACCACAGAGGGTAAGCAACACATTGTGAACCATACTTCTTTGGTGCTTAAATTAGCACAGTAGATCTACAGTGTGTTATTTCCATGTTGAACAAATGTAAATAAGCATGTATCACACAGTTGTATATTAAGGCACAGTTTTTGTTTTATTATGCCACTTTCCCTGTTTTAACTTTGGATGCTGGTAAATGTGTTTACAACCTCTCATACAACCATAGTGTTAAAGGGGCCCTGTCATCTTCAGAAAAGATTACTTAAAGCAACAGTAATATATCTGAACTTTAGCACAGATCATTCTTTAAGGCTTTTGTAGTATGAAGAGCTGTATTTCAAGACTGTTTGCTTTGTAGTTCAACAGAAATTGAATGATAAGGTAACCCTCCTCCCGCCCCTTTTACAGTTGTCATGTTGCTCTCCAAGCAGGTTCAGATGGAATGCAGTGAGGGACAATCTTCACTGAGCACAAAAAATACAGTTATGCATGATATAATAATAAATGCTGCTAATTTTGCAGGAAAATTTATACAGTGGCAAAAATAATGTACAGATAGTGAAGAATGCATTAACTCACTGAGTACCAGAGGACTATGGAGCACATTTGCAAAGTAAGGTTATGTACAGCCTTTGGGCACCTTTGGAACTCCAATGACCTTAGACTGCACATCACATCATCCCCAACCAGCCAACATCTGGGAGTTGTAGCCACCAACACCTGGAGGCCCCAAAATTAACTATCCCTGGTTAACATATATGTTTCATTGGTGAATTCATTTTTCAACATTTAACTTACAAATATCTAAGTTTTTCTTCTTCACATTTTACATATCAATAAATAGTTGTGTAAGCAAAATACTTACTGATGTGTACAGATAACCTTCTCCATTCATGGCTATATACAACCCTGTCTTCACACCTTGGATGGCGACAACACGAAGACCCACTGGTATAAGGTTGAATAATGCTGCAAAAATAATGGGAATAAAGTTAAGTTAGATAAAGTAAATCAGTATTCAAATGCATATACCTGGGAACCTTTTAAATGAGCTCACCCCAAGATACTTGAAACATTAACCCTCAACAGGGTTCATTGAGGCCTGATTGAATCATTTCTGAGTTAGAACAAACATTGAAATAGCACATAGAATCTGCTTTCTTGGGGGTGTTAAGGGTTAATATTTCAAAGATCTTGGGGTGAGCTCATTTAAACAAATTAAGAGCCACAATATGTGCATTTAAAACTGTTATCATGTTAAATGTTCTATACTGAAAGTGTTACGATAACTGTCACATCTGCATAACACAAAAGTGATAACCTCTTGAAAAATAATTTAACAACACATTTAAATGTTTGGATGCAGTGTGTGAATGAATACTATCCAGCAATATGTATATATTGGTAACAAAGTTTACAGTTTAGCAAGTATCACCAGTCTGAAAATTATTGACATTATGTCTTTGCAGGCTGTTCATGATGGGTAAACAATATCTGGTATAAGCAGAACATTATAGGACCATGAAGACAATACAAGGCTATGGCTTACATAATGATATAGTCCAGTTCTTAAACTATTGAGGATAAGTGAATTGAGCAAAGAAATGCAATGCATAATCTTCTAGTGCTCAAAAAGAGGTTAATAGAAATAGCTAAATGAACACAGCATAATGGTGATATTTAGTGGCTTTAGACAGAAGTTTAGATAAAGAGACGGAATCCTGTGGCGATCCAGTTATTACGTCTATCCTCCTTTGCCAGCCAGTGGCTGAGGATCATGGGAAAAGTGGTCTAAGAACAGTTAAAAAGCCACAGGTTGCTCACTTCCAACATACTGAACATATCGAAAATGTGCTAGAATCATCATTTTACACATGAGAAAAATGCCTAAATTCATATGGTTTGATGTATACAATTGTTGTGTACATAGGATACACATCTTACATGGTTTTACAAAACCAATGACAGAAGTCTCTCATTGCTCTGTATCATTTTATATTAACATAATATTGACCTTTGTCACCCTGCAAACAGGCCCAAATGTAAGGATACCCCAAACCATTGATTAATTAATCAGTGATTCACTCATTTGATTGATCCAACTATGCTCAAGTAGGGTAATTCTTTAATCTCTATCTGTCTGCAACCCTTGAAGACTGAACTCTGACATCCCTGATCTATATACTACTTTTTGTTTTCATTTGTCCTCTGTTGTAGTCTAATGATAGTTTTCTATTGCATTATGAAAAAGCCAACTGAATCTAAAGACCCAATGAAACTTAAGAAGCATTTGTGAGGAGGTGGGAACTAAAAGTGGACTAAAGAGAACATGGTTATACACAGTAACATAGTTGATGAGGTTGAAAAAAAATGCGTTCATCAAGTTCAACCATTCCTGTATCTCCCTTGCTTCCAGCAGATGCAAAAAAGACTCAGTTGAAAACATTTACAATTTTGGGTAAAATAAATTATTTCCTGACTTAAGAAGGCAAGCTGAAATGTAGAGGAAACTTCAGGAACAGTGCAAAATAAATAAATAAATATTATATTATATATATATATATATAGAGAGAGAGAGATACAGCTAATTTGTAAAAAACGCCTTGTTAGTCTAGTACTTCTGTTAAAGAAAAGAAGAGGAATATTACTGTAGGCACAGTTTCTACTTAAAGAGACAGCAAATTTGTTTTTCATGCATACGGTTCAGCAATGAGGTGTGCACCCCTCTGGTGTATAAAAGCGTTAAGTAGGCTCATACACTCTGCCTGCTTTAGGTCTAAACACTGCCAGCACTTTTCATGACTATCTCCAGGAGATCTTTTATTTACTAGTGTAAAGTGTACACGGCCAAGGTCAGAGTGATATTAACCCTTTGAGTGTTGCGTACCCCTCTGGCACTCAAAGGGTTAAGAGGCCGGTCCTGTTCTGTGTCCTGCCACCGACACAGTCATGCACTGTAGAGACTGCCCGAAAGCACAGAATGCTCCCAGCACAGAACTCCCAGCATTCAGGACCGGCCTATAGGCGAGGTAGGCGCCGGCCTAGGGCGCACATTCTCTGAAGGTGCATCTGCCCCCGCCGCTGCTTACAACAGACTGCCGAAGTAAAAAAAAAAGCAACAGCAACGTAAGTTTCGGTGCCCTCCCTTGGCTGCCTATTTTTTTAATGTAGCACAGCAATACCTGTTTCTCTCTCCCCCTCTGCTCCTTCAATCCTGGACCAGGATTGAAGAAGCGGAGGGGGAGAGAGAAACGGACATCGCTGTGCTACATTAACCCTTTCAGTGCCAGAGGGGTACGCAAAGCATAGCTTTGCAATGTGTTGTATACCCCTCTGGCACTGAGAAGGTTAATAAAAGCCAGACAAGGGAGAGCACCAAAATATACTCACTGGGGAGAGAGTGCACCGGAAGAGTAAGTGGAAGGGGGGGTCAAGAGGGGATAAATAGTCAGACAGGGAGAGATAGATTCAAAGGGGGGATCAGCAGTTAGGAAAGGGATCAAGAGTCAGATGGGGAGAGAGAGAGAGATTCAAAGGGGGGGATCAGCAGTCAGGAGAGGGATCAAGAGTCAGACTGGGAGAGAGAGTGTGAAAGGGGGGATCAGCAGTCAAAAGGGGGATCAAGAGTCAGACAGGGGAGAGAGAGTCAAAGGGGGATCAGCAGTCAAGAGGGGGATCAAGAGTCAGACGGAGAGAAAGAGTCAAAGGGGGGTCAACAGTCAAGAGGGGGAGAGTCACATATAGAGAATTTACACTCTGTCACACTGATACACATATAGAGAAGCACACACACATACTTACACACTGATATCCTTATAGAGACTCACACACATTGACACACTTACATACATACAGGGAACACATACTGACACACACATACACATATAGAGAACATACACACAAACTGACACATATAGGGAACACACTGACATTTAAACACATACAGAGGCGGGGCATAAATGGGAAGGGCACAAGGGGTGGAGCCAAGGGTCAGCAAAATTAGGTTTTGCCTAGGGTGGCAAAAATCCTTGCACCAGCCCTGCCAGCATTCCTACACCTCCCAGCATTCTGTGCATTTGTGCAGTCTCTACTGAGCATGATGGCTTCTGACAAACATCCTAGCGAATTATTATATAGGATTTTTTTTTCTTTATATTTATTTAGTAATTAAAACAAAGGCACAATCGTAAAATGCATATGGGCCAATCGGATTTTCTAGCCTTAATAATTTAAGGGAGAGATTAGCAGTAGGAGATATTACTTCTCCTTTAACCCTTTTTCAATGTGTTGTATTATACCCCCCTGGCACACAAAGGATAACACTTCTGCAACAAATGAGTTACAAAAGCAAGGAATGAGAAACTGGAGGCAAGGCTGCTGTGATAGCATTTCCCATTTGATTACACGTTACAACTTATTTATTGCAATGGATCTGGAATATTCTCAAGTGAGTGAAAATTGGTGTTCTGTTATAATAACAAGGGCATGACAAAGCAGCAGGCAGATATATTGAATTCTATTTCCTATATTTATCCCCATATGTAACACTCAAGGTAGTACATTCTATGCTTGCTGTGGTTTTCTATTCGTAAAAAGAAATGCTTAATCAGTGGCAGCCTATTTGCTGCAGATCACATGAGTTATTTGAATTCGTGCACTGCATGGGTATCACAGGAAATTATATTTCTTAGCAGTAATCTTAGAACAAGTGGTATGGCAATACATTTCCACAGTGTTGTAATAATAATTGAATTTATTATCTTCAGCATGTGTATTTGAGACATAAAGTACATATGATTATTTATGGTAATCCAATCAACCTATACATTGCTATCTCTTGGAAAGGAAATGTATTCCTTTGGCTTCTAATAAGAGCTAGAAACATATGGCAAAGTTTTTATCTGCACCTTTTGTTACCCATGGAAACATTTAAGGGCAGCCAACATGAAATAATGTGTGTGTGCTCATACACACACACACACACACACACACTAAGAAAGAGGCTAGCATTGGCTGTCTCTACTTTTCGAGGTACCAATCCTGTAAAATTAAGGCTGTAAATGTTTACTATAGATACTCCCAGGTGTAGTAGTGTTGGAAAGTAACTGGCAAAATACTGAGTTTTAACATTTTTTATTTGTTTGTCTTTGTTAATTGACTTTTCATTTAACGTTTATAAAAATTTTCACCTTAGAGGTTAAACTGCATGCCAGCACATACAACAGACAATTGAGTGTACATAGTTCACAATTTTTGTAAAAATAAGCACAATGCAAAAAAAAATATATATATATACACACACACATACACACACACAAATTGTTACAGAGCTAATCAGCTCCGAAGTGCCCACGAAGTAAGAGTAATGACACAGTTGTAATTATTATTAAACATAGTAACATTGTAACTTAGGTTGAAAAAAGACAAATCTATCAAGTTCACCCTTTGCATTGTAACCCAGAAAAATAGAATTATAAAAGCCTTTAATGAGTATTAGTGATTTTTAAATATGAATACAAAGTATAAGCCCGTATGTTCACTCTTGAAAGAAATGCATTTACTATTCTCTTAAATGCCATTACCACATCCTTGGGCAAAGAATTCCAGAATTTAACAAACCTTTCTGTAAAAAAATCCTTCTTTTGCTGAAGATGAAATCTCCTTTCCTCTGATTGTAAGGGGTTGCCTCTAGTTATTTGATCCAGAGGTGGAATAAAAAGCTCACCAGAGAGATCCTTGCAATGACCTTGCATATACTTATACAGTGTAACAAGGTCCCCTTTTTGGTGTCTTTTCAGTAAATAAGCCAGGTTTGGCTAGATGTTTTTCATTCTTCAAATTCTCCATTCCCCTAATTAATTTTGTTGCTCTTCTCTATACTTGCTCCATTTCTAGAATATCCTTTTTCAGGATTGGTGTCCACAACAGCACTTAATTTTTCTCTAAAATCCAGATACTTTGCCAAATGCTTGTAGTTTATGAACTATTGCTGGGAATGATATCTGAGGGATTCCAATGTATAACAACATATGATCTGCAAATGCAGAGAGTTTATGTTCAACATTGCCCAGGAAGAGTTATGTATGATACTTCAGTAGGTTTAAATGTAAGCTGTAAAAACGAGTAAATAAATGATTAACCCTACTCACTTGAAAGACACTGCCAGTGGGATTAAAAAAAAATAAGTTATAATCACAAATACTTATTATGCCATAAAGATAAAGGGCAACTAAATGTTCCTAACAATGAACTGGTCCTTAGGCATCCCTGGCAGCTTGTCCTTGAACAGTACATAAAATGCTCCAGCACAGAGTAGACTAAGTGTAGTACTGAAATTGTTTAATAAACATATTTAAAAAAGAATGTGTATATCAAGATAAAAGAAATAAATGACAAGGAATAAAAAAATATAAATATCATAGTTACAATTCTACTGCATCAACATAATACAATAATATATATTACACCATAATAAGTGGGCTGTAGCAATGTGAAAGTGTCCAACAATAATAAATATTGATAATCGTTAAACAATGACTGACACAAAGCAGGTACAATAGCCAAAAGAGTGACAGTGATATGAGGAATGGGGAATCAATAAGGACCTCAAAGAAAGTAAAAGTCTCCCAGGGGATTCAAGACTCCAGTAGAGATAATGATGGCATGAGAAACAGAAGACCAGATAGCAATGATGAGATATAGGGAATTAGGAGAGATAGAGGCCTCTTATAGGACACATTTTTGCTCAAGTATAACTTATCAATCCATCAGTTATACTTGAGGTCCACCAGTTATACACAGTCTAATTACTCTGCTTTCTTAGCTCTCTTCAGCAGTGTCTCCTTGTCCCTTAGATCTAAAGGCATTGGCTCCAGAAGAAGGAACTATTTAATGCCAAAATTAGTTTAGTTGGTAGCAGTGATGATTGGCAAGTAGGATGGGAGACACGGACGGCTACTCTGAAAGGGGTGATTACTATACGGGAGTGGAGACTGAAGCAGAGAAGGAAGAGATCCAAGGGACCAGAAGATACTACTGTGCAGAGTGAAGAAAGTGAAGTAATTAGACTGCGCCTAACAAGTGGACCTCAAGTTATTCATAAGCAAGAATTTGTCCTGTGAGAGGCTTCAACCTCTTCTAATTCCCAATTTCTCACCCTTGCTATCAGGTCTTTTGTTTCTTATACTATCATTATTCCTAGAAGAGTCTTGTATACGCTGAGGGGGGGCTTTTACTTCCTCTGAGGTCCTTATTGACTCCCCATTCCTCATATAGGGTTATACTTTTGACTAGCTTAGCTGCATTGTGTCAGTTCTTGTTCAACAATTACTGACCAATATTCATTTTTACTGTCCAATTATTATGGTGTAATAAATAATATTAAGGCATTCATTGATGCAGTAGAATTGCAACGGAGACATTTACATATTTTTTTATTGCGCCTCACTTTTTTCGTTATGTATACATTATAAATAGATATGTTTATTAAACATTTTTAAAACTACACTTAGAGTGCTTTGTGCACTTTCTTACTCCAAAGCCATTTTAAATAGGAGAGGTGTTAATAGGCATCCTTGTCTGGTGCCTTTATGTAGCTTGAATAGAAGGGAAATGTAATTTCTTGTGTTAACAGTCACTTGCAGAGAATTATACGAAGTAAATTGGGGGCCAATGTTTTGTTTTACAAATATTCTTTAAAATTGATTCCAGTTGATTCCATAAAAGTTATATTCAACATCTAGATTTAGAAATTGTGATTGTTTGGGGAGCCCCTGGTTTTTAGAATAGTTGCTACGGTTTTAGGAATAATTGTAACAGAGTGCCTACCCAAGACAAAGCCTGTCTGTTGGGATTAGATTAAGTATTAAAAGATTGATTCTATAAATCAAGAGTTACTTAACATTTTAAAGTCAGCGATACAGAGACTAGGCCTAGATCATTCCCTAGTTCTGAAAGGACAATTATCCTGTGTAAATTGAAGTAATCTGATAAATGCTTATCAAGCATTATTTAATTGAACATAGTTGTCAGCATTTCAGTTAAGTCATGTTTTAGAAACATATAGAATTCTGAAGCAATCCTATCCAGTCATGGGGATTTTTTAATTCTTGAAATGATAACCAATTTAACCTCCTTAATCTGAATCTGACTGTTTATGAAATCACTCACATAGGTTGAGAGTCTAAGGAGGTTGGCCTCTTCTATTAATTTTTTGTCTTTATTCTGGTTATTGGTGTCTTTCGAAAGATTGTGGAAAAGTGTTATTAATGGTTTCATTGTTAGTAGTAAGTGGCTAGTTGGAAATATATCCTTGCACATTTATATTAAAAGAGTTTGGATGCTCTTTATTGGACAGATACATAGTGTGATTTAACAATCAGATATTTAGATTTACTTTGCAGGTTCTGGTTAAGGTTCTTTATTTGGCATTGGTCTCTTTCTTTAGGTTGGAGGTGTGTCACGGTTTTTGATGAACACTCAGACCCGACTGGTAAGGTTAAAATGACTTTATTAGGATAAAGTACATACAATGAGTTAGGCCCACAAGTCCACAATAACAGAACATATATATTGCAATAAATAGCCAGTCCCTTGAGATACAGGAAGAGATGGAGGCAACAGCTGGCTGGAGAGAGTTCTGAACTTAAACCCTAATGACTGGAGGCACGCAAGACAATAGGCAACCAAACCCTAGCGGACTAGGGGCTAGCAGAGGCTATGCAGCTCAAGTGCTGGAGGCAGGACTCTAGATGGCTAGGAGTCCAGTAGTAGGCAACTGGCATGAGACCCATATTCCTGGGAGACACTGAACCCAGTAGGAACGAGGCAACACTGACCCTAGGGACTAGGGTCACAGAAAGACCAAGGCAACCGCTTATGGTAGGAAAACCCTAGAACGCTAGGGGTGGATGGAGACACACTATACAAAGGCAACTTGTGTCCCCGCACACTTGCAAAGTGTGATGTAACGCAACAGCTGGCTCTTGAGCCTAAAGGCTACTGCAGGAGGGAATGGAGCACTGACCCTGCCTAGAGGATCTAGGCACTGAAAGGGTCTAGAGGTAACACCCAGAGTGAATACTGCAACTCTCATAGGAAGTGAGTCTAGCTATGAAAACGGAGGAGGACACAGATGGAGATCATAGTAACTCAGTCAGCGCTATACAGCACTGAACCAGTACTTTACATGTGCACACCGCCTGCGGCGGTTATTCAGTAAGCGGCTATAGCACGAATGCTTAGCCTACGGTCGGCAAGAGAATGAAAGCTCCACGCGGCGCACTACAGACAAGTGCAACAGGAAGGCAGTAGAGTGGAATGCTAGCCAGACAAAGGCAACCGAGCGGGTTCAGCCAGGCACTGTTACCAACGGAGCGGGTTTTCAGCCAGATACAGTCAGCAGCATAGTGGGTTCTCAGCCAGATACTGTCAGCAACGTATCGGGTTCTCAGCCAGATCAGTCTGCAACGGAGCGGGTTCTCAGCCAGATACTGTCAGCAACTTAGCGGGTTCTCAGCCAGACCAGTCAGCAACGGAGCAGGTTCTCAGCCAGACCAGTCAGCAACAGAGCGGGTTCTCAGCCAGACCAGTC
This sequence comes from Rhinophrynus dorsalis, assembly GCA_037306005.1. Lineage (NCBI taxonomy): Eukaryota > Metazoa > Chordata > Amphibia > Anura > Rhinophrynidae > Rhinophrynus > Rhinophrynus dorsalis. Next base: position 411,871,689 of record CM074719.1, on the reverse strand, counting down.
AGCAACAGAGCGGGTTCTCAGCCAGACCAGTCAGCAACAGAGCGGGTTCTCAGCCAGACCAGTCAGCAACGGAGCGGGTTCTCAGCCAGATCAGTCCGCAACGGAGCGGGTTCTCAGCCAGATCAGTCCGCAACGGAGCGGGTTCTCAGCCAGATCAGTCTGCAAAGGAGCGGGTTCTCAGCCAGATCCGTCTGCAACGGAGTGGGTTCTCAGCCAGATCAGTCCACAAAGGAGCGGGTTCTCAGCCAGATCAGTCAGCAACGGAGTAGGTTCTCAGCCAGATCAGTCAGCAACAGAACAGCAACACAGGATGCGCAGGAGCGTTGTCAGGCAGGCCAGGTCATACACGATCACAGTAACACAGGAACTAACGTCAGGAACAGGTACACCACGAAAGGGCGCCTCAGTATAGACATGACAGAGTATATAAAGGCTGGCCCTGGGCGGAGTCAGGATCGCAAGACCAATAAGAGAGAGGCAGTGAATCAGGAAAAATAATGTCACCGCCTGCAGCCTTGAGCACGGGCACCTTGATAAGGTGTAAGAGAGTATGTGACATCTGAGAAATACTTTAGTTGCCTACCAAAACAATATGAATCTGATTTAATCTGGTGGCTGTTATGCTCATGGCTCTGCCAAGCTCCTCTAAAACTAGATTTGAAGTTCTCTAAGCTGTAGAGATATGTTGACATTTTCCAACTGAATGAAGCTGAGAAGGTTTTTTTGAATTTCAGAGAGATTGGGGCATGGCCAGAAACGACTGTGTTATGTAAGACATAACTGTATGTGTTATGACTAGAATGGATGCAAAAAATGACTATTATAAAAGTATTATGCATGGGGAAAATAAACTGAACTCTTTATCGCCAATCATCTGTCAAGTTTTGGAAAATTAGTATAGGTTTACACTTGGCTCCCAATCTGAGTTTGTGTGACCTCCCATTTCTGCTTTTACCTGGGCTCCAATTACCTTAGCAAGCTAGATAGGGTGCCTAAGAAGTAATTGTTCTGCATTGTCTTTATATGGACTGGTAACGTTTCTGAACAGAACAACATTGGGTGTTAATCTCAATACATTAATAGTATTATCTCAACACAATCAATTCTCCAAAATTTATATAATTTGAATAGTCTAAATAAGCATTAACATGCAAGTTTATGATTAGATTTTTGGGATCTAACATAAAATAACTAAATTCTACATATGCCAGCTGGAAGATCATGATATATAAAATTATATGTATAATGAAAGCAAAAGGAAAATAAAACCATAAAACAAACAATAACTGAATTAAACTGAAGGGAGAAGAACACAGTAATATTCTATCATTAACACCGTTCTTTTTTAATACCATGAAATAACAGCTTTTGGTTCCTCATTAAGCAAATGGCTTGTCTTTGGTCATCAGTATATTCTAGAGTTCTATAGGTGTCAAGTTTGATTTTTATCACATTAGTCAAGTGGCAAAATGGATGTGGCCCATTAAATTAGTGATTGTGTATTAACTTTATTGATTATGGACAATCTTATAAATCATGGCATTGAACAGAATATGCTATGGAATGGGGCCTCCTCTAGGAAAGGGTTCAGCCAAACCAATCATAATTGAACTCTAAAAAAAAATATTAGGGTGGTTCCTGTCTAACTAAAACAAGTTAAACAGAAACAATTTCAATAGTCTAGAGACTGATTAATTGAACGAGTGAAATTATGTGAATTAAACTTAGTATTTTCCTAGTCACAGAACAAACAGTAATTCTGTTTGTTTCAGTATAGCTAGTGATTATCTTAGGCTCGGGTTGAAATAACAGGTGGAAAGCTTTGTATGGATGGTGGTAAGCATGATTTGTATGCAGACTACGTACCAAAGTGACATGCAGAAATGTTAAGAAGTTCTGTATAAAAAACAAAATATAGATTAGGCCCTATATGGCAAAAGAATAACATAACAGGAAATTAAGTGATATGTAGGAATAATAAGCATAAATTAGCCTGTGCATCTGGTGTGGCAATCACCACCCTCAGGAAACCATATTGTACTCTCGGGTACTATAATTCCTTACTTGAAGAGTGATTGGTGACTGGTATGTAGGGGTGGGAGCGAAAAGTGAGAAAAACTTCCGCATGATTTCTCTTGGAAAACGGATGATTTTTCTCTTTTTTCACAAAAGTTTAATCCAATGCAAAATTTTCATCCTTTTCGTCTATTCCAGCAAATTTTTCACCTATTACAATACAACACATTTTTTGTCCTATTCGAACACATCATTGTCCTATTCCAACACATATTTCTCCCCTGTTTCCTAGGCCGCAACATTTCCCAGCACAATATTACTTCTTCCGAGGGCTGTAGTGGAGGAATAAGTAGCTGAAAGTCAAAGCTGTGAGCCCTACAACAACATATACCTTGAAAATGTGTTAGCATGCATAGTGCATTTGTCTTTTGCCCACAATATCCTAATTAAGTGACAATGACACACATTCATGATGATGTCAAGTGATTAAACAAAAATAAAAAAAGTACAACCTACAATGTGGCAGATGTGTATGGTAGTCATGGTGAGGGACTGGCGTGGTTCAATTGCAGGGGACCTTGACAAACTGCATCCACACCAGGAGGAGAGGGATTAACAGCATTTATTGCGCAAGCTGTGTTGTGGGCTAATTACCCACCCCCATAAGCTTTATATGATTTATTTTCCTTTTGTTACAAACCTAATGTATCTTGCATATATATACTCTTATCCAGCCATGCTAGGATTAATACTGTTCAAACACTTTCTATAATTCTTAGCATGAGTGAGATTGCTACAACAAGACAGACCCATATATTAGGACAGAAATTGTGTCAACTGTCTGGTCCAACTGATAATTGCCACACATACCTCCTGACTCTTTTAAAGGAGAAGTATGACAGTTACCACACTTAACCTTAGTCCTCTAGAAACAGGACGTATGACTGACCGCAATGACTGTTTCTACATTAGGTAACAACTGAGCATGCCCCCAAAATAACTGTTTGCACGTAGACTCATCCCAGAGAAAAAAGGATATAATGAAAGGACAGACCCCAATTAAATTAGTATCGAACAAAGAGAGGTACCAGGTACCCAAAAGACAAGACTGATTGGTATGTAGCCTCTTTTTATTGCAAGCATATAAATATATATCTAACTCATGCTCTGCCGAATTCTTGGATTCTGTAATATGTAACAAGCTATTATTGTGTTATGTTAAATCTGCTATGATATTTACCTGATGTCTTTAGCTAGCCAATAAAAGATATTTACATTTTATACTGACTCTCATATCCTACTTATGCTTTCACATATAATTATGTGAGACCGCTCTACAAGGTAAGTTGGTGTACACTTATACATAGAGTAGGGAATAACTACATCTCATAATATTAGCTGGGGCTAGAAGGTGTACCTCATTTTGCGTAATCTTGCGTATTTTTGGGGCAATTTGCACAAGACCTGTTGCATTTGGCACCCCAGATGGGACTTGAGAGTCTAATTTAATTAAGGACACCCATTATTAACTTATCCGTGGATCCCCGTATACATAAGGGAAGGTACTAGATATCATGGCTACCCAGTTTATTAATATAATGAGATTGAATGAACTGTTTAATCTACAGAATAGGTGTGATGTAAGAGATTCTGAAATAATTTGTCTAGAAATTACATATTTACCCTGGGGACAAGGGGCCTGTTATTGTCTAATCTTAATAAGATTAATAGATGGTAATGATCAGCAATTAGGAAATAGATTACAGTCCTGCAAGACATACGATTATTAATATGACCTATCAGGACTTAATAAGAATATTTGGAACCCCCACCTAATTTCCCACTAGGCATTAGGAAACATGGTCCTTTAATTATAGGAGAATCCTGGGGATCACCCAGATTTAATCTATATATCCCTGTAAAGGATGATGAATTATCCAGACCAAATCAAAATGAGCTACTAGTAAAGGAAATTAAATTTTAACCACTATCCTGGAACAAACCATAAGAGGCTCTCCAGTTATTACACCTACTGCTACACAATATGCCCAGACAGGAATTCCACTGTCTAATATTAAAGCAACCATAGGTCATGTACCTAATAACCCTAAATATATTGCCATTTGGCTAAATGATAGAACATACGCATTAGATGGTGTTTACCCCACACAAGCATTAGTAAATGCTCTGTTACCTCATGGTTTGTCAATTACTGTAGAAGAGGCTAGAGACTGGAATACAGTGATAGGTACACTATATGAAAAAACTCATGGAAAAGTAACCCTATCCTCCATAGCTGATACACTAAGCCATGTAAAGGCAAGAGGCATAATAGCAGCATATTTGTTGGGACTGAGATTTACACAATGCAATCATGAGATTGTATGGGGATGCTTAAAGGGATAGTAATACTTCATTTTATCTTTATTTTATTTTGTAGGCATTAAAAAAACATGAAGAACGATATAAGTCTTATCTCTCAAACCTTTATGGTTTAAGAGATATTCACAAGCCAAGTATCCCCCCTCTGTTCAGTCAGATCAGAAGGGAAATGCCCAGGTAGACTGCAGAGAGGGACAATCTTCAATTAAGATAAGGGAAAAAGCTGAAAAACTTGTCAAGGGGGAAGGGCTTTCATTGTTTTCATTGTAAGAAGTATGTCCCCTTCTGTTATCTGTCCGGTCTTACAACTAGATTCACATCTGAGAAGAGATGGCTTACACTAGGTAAAAGGGGCGGGAAGTGAAACTTTGCTTGTGAATAGCTCTTAAACCATAAAGTTTTGAGAGATAAGACTTATATCATTCTTCATGTTTTTTTAATGCCTACAAAATAAAATAAAGTTAAAACGAAGTATTACTATCCCTTTAAGACCACTTATTAAAAGTCAAGGATTAATCCTGGACCTAGACAGACAAATTCAGCTAGACCCAGTAGGGGATAGATTCAAGAGAGTCCCTGAAATATTAAAACATACCTATACTCTCCTAGGTAAATATATCACTGGAGAACAGATATCTAAACACAGAAAAGAGGAGCATACAGGAGAGTAGAACAACCAAGAAAAAATAAATACTCCAAGAAAATCTAATAATAATAATACATACAATAATCCTAATATAAAGGAATACAGAGAACCCTGCAAACCACAATGCAAATAATACCCCTCACAAAAACACCTGGTGAATCAGTGAAACCTGAAGATACACCAGGTAAATAATAAGGCTATTGGTTAGCCTGGAGTTGTGGGCGGACCGGGAGATACCTTATAGCTGCGATCAAGGTGGTTGGATTACGTCTTTGGGCGCTGAGTGCCTACCTCACGGACACGTCATCAGTCTGAGTCGGATCACTCGTCGGCGTTTGAACATTTTCAAGCGTACTCGGAGTCGCCTTCAGCAAATTCGGCGTCTCGGTAAAGTCTAATTTTTCTATGCCTTTCAGTTTTTGTTTTTTTCTCATTTCGTGCGCCAGTGCGGCTCATTGTTTTCTACATACGTTACTCACGTCCTTCATGTCAATGTACGCACACGTTATGTTCATCGTTACGGTAGGAGGTAGGGAGGAGAGACCGGGGAGGGTTAGAGGTCTGGGAGTCAGGGATTAGTATCATTGCAATCTTCAGCAGAGTGTTTAACTGACTGTGTCTTTGGCTATTCCTAGTTTGTTTCATAAGCGTGTCTGGATTATATACAGGAACAAGAAAGAAGTCCCCACTGCTTGGTGACCAAGGTGATTGTATGCTTTACTAGCGTTTTTATTTTTCTCCCCTTTAATGCTCCTAATGGCATCTATGCTGCGTATCTCATATCAGTAAAGGTTTCTGTTTGCGTAATGTTATTTATGTCTCTTGATCATTAATGGCGGAGTCACACTGTTCACTTGAGTAATAGCGATCACATAGCTTAGCTACTACTGTTAGTATCTTATAATGTCATGGCAAGCACATGGCTCCTATTACGGGTGTCAACTTGTTAGGGTCGGTACTTTATCGTGCTCACCGTGGCAGTGTGACTCCATAGCGGGGGAGGGGGGGTGTTATGGTACGCTGGTGTGGCATGTCAGCCTCTTGGTGTCAGGGTGGTAGGCGGAGTGGGTATGGTACGGGCCGCCTACTCCTCTGACACTGGGTTATTCATTTAAGCATGCGGGTCTTTTTTACTGTCGCGGTTCCTTTAATAGGACTGCTGTAGTTTTTAGGATCCCTAACCTATGTGACTCAGTTTTGGTCTAGGTTTGGGCAATGCATTTACAGACGGTTTTGGTTACTTTTATTTTTTATATATTTTACAGCTATATACATTGCATGATCTTTTTCCATCTGGTCGCACACGAAGTTATCATCTGATTTCAAGGTCTCAGTCACAGGTGGGAAGTAGGCATTGCCTATAAGGGATCAGTATACTTTTTCACTATATATTGGTGTATTAGAAGGGGGATTTAAATCCTCAAATGCAATAAGGGGGTTTCATTTTCTTAAACTGTATGCGCTCTGTTTTCTGAAGTCTGGTCAAACATGCCTTATAAGACAACAGCTGCAGGACTGCCAAAGACTTGTCTTGACATACAAACCATCATGTTTTTCTTTCTATTGGGGGAGCTATCCCACACCATGTTTTCTTTCTATATTAATTGGTTATTGTATTTCCAGTAAAATTTGAGTGTGTGTGTGTTTTTTTTTTTTTTTTTTTCTCTAGATTAGGAGTTTAGGTTTTTTATTTTCCAAAGTCTGTCGGTCCCCGTCTTTTAGTTAGGGCAGGGAGGAGTAGTTAGTTTTCCCTGGGAAATCTCGATCTGATTTCCCCTCAGTCCAACGCATAGCGAGTACAAACTCCTCCTGGCTACTTATAGGTAGGGCGTCACTTTTCCACACCGACAGGTACGATTCCCGCCTACCGTTTCAGGCAACCGCCCCTCGACCCAAATCATAGATAGCACTTGTTCGGTGTTCATAGGAAGGGCCTCATCTTCCCGGTACAAGTTTAGTCAGGTTTCATTTCTCATTTCTCTAGCAAGATAGTTGTCCGGGAGACCGACAGCAGGTAGGTCTATGCCTTTTTTACTATCTGGTCATTATCATTACAGGTGTCAGGATCTTCAAGCATGTCCGTCACATCTGGCTTCTCGGAAGGACCACAAATGCAGGATACACCTAGGCCAGGGCCTGAATTACCATCCCCCTCCTTATATAGGTCATGGACTGTGGCAAAAATTGTCAAGGAACTGCAATCAAGGGGTATTCCATATCCGGCTACGGCCAGGAAAGCCGAATTATTTAAGCTCCTTTTTACCCCTACCAATACTCCCAGACCCGGTACTATCCATAGTTCGGTGCCCTCGATTGCTCAGTCCACTTCAGATTTGGCGGATCTTCAGGCTTCAGTAGCCACCTTAGCGGAATCAGTAGCTTCCATTCATGCTAGGCTGGACGGTCTGGGGACTCCTCCATCAGATCATCAGGTAGCCCAGTCGGTGAGCCCAGGTATTCCCCATAGTCCAGCGTACCCATCCACTGGGAGTTTTATTCCAGCCATCACTCCCGCTCATTTCATCCCCAGCCAATTAAAGAAAGATATCATAGAAGGCAAGGATGTTAACCTCGTATCTTTGTTGATTTCCTCACAAGATTACGTGGAAAACAAAGCCTTTTCTTGTGAACAGGTTTCGGTAGTGTTAAAATCCAAGGATCCTAGGTTGGGTAAAAAAATTGTCGGTTACCGAATTTGTTTTAGCCTTTAGCCTATATCGGGATGTTATCTGTTCGGTTCACCCTCAGCGAAGGGAGGAGCTAGATCATTACTTATACAGGGTGGTGGAGCTCGGGCACAAGTACGGTGGTTCTAGTTTTTATGATTACCACCGGTCTTTTTCAGCTAAAGCGGCCGCGGCGCTGGCACAGTTTAATGTTACTTTGGATTGGAGCCAGCTGGATACGGAATTGTTTTGCCGTCACTTTGCCGGTCTTCGCGCTCCAGCATGCTCCTTGTGCCAATCTGCAGAACATACGGCTAATCTGTGCCCGAGTCTCATCCAGCCTATTACAACCCCATCGCTGTCTGAGAACCAGAACATTGGCCAGCCTAATCCTTTGGCCTCTCCGAAGGTGGATCGCTTGGGGAGACCTATTGTGTTTTTTGGTAAATCTCAAATCTGCAATAATTATAATTATAATGGTTGTGGTTTCAATGCTTGTAGACTAGTACATTTATGCTCCCTTTGCAAGAGAGCTCACCCTCGTTCCATTTGTCCTCAAAGGTTGTTCCCCAGATCATGACTATAATATTCTTAACCTCAAGAAATACTTGGGGTCTCACCCTTCCACTGGGTTAGCGGAATTTCTGATCCAAGGTTTTACGGAGGGGTTTCATTCCGGTCTTGTTACCTTACCAGGTGGCACCCTCGAATGTGAGAATTTGTTGTCCTCTTGTCAAGAGCCTGACATAGTAGATGATCTAGTCAAGTTAGAGGTGTCTAAGGGGTATGTCATTGGGCCTTTTGTTACCCCTCCTTTCTCCCATTGGCGCATTAACCCCATAGGGGTGGCTCATAGTAAATCTTCCAATAAAGCCCGTTTGATTTACGACTTATCTGCCCCTCATTCTATAGCCATTCCTAGCCTCAACTCGCTCATTCCCTCTGAGGAATTCTCTCTTCATTATTCCTCGGTGGATGATGCTATTCAGATGATTATTCAGACAGGAAGGGGTTGTTGGTTGAGCAAGGCAGATATAGCTGATGCCTTTAAACTGTTGCCTCTACATCCATCACTGTGGAATCTGCATGGTATCAAGTGGCGGGGGCTCTACTATTTCGCCACACGTCTCACCTTTGGGGCTAAAAGCAGCCCAAAATTGTTTGATATTTTTGCTGATACCCTGTGCTGGATGTTATTAAATGAACATCGTGTTTACCACATTATTCACTACTTGGACGATTTTCTCATGATAGAACCTGCCCATCGTACACCGACAGGCCTTGGGGAAATTCATACTCTTTTTTCTAACCTCAATATCCCTTTATCTCATAATAAAACCATGGGGCCAGTCACTAGGCTTTGTTTTCTGGGTATCCAGTTAGACACGGTCAGTATGGAAGCTAGTCTGCCACAGGATAAACTCACACTAGTTCAGGGCTTGATATCTGATTTTGCTGCCAGGGAATCCTGTCAGAAAGTAGAGTTACAGTCTTTGCTCGGCACTTTAAATTTTGCTATGAGGATTATTCCTCAGGGCCTCTCTTTCATAGCTCATCTGTTGAATCTGCTTTCTGGGGATTCACGGGCAGGAAGCTTGGTGCATCTCGATACATCTACTAAGTTAGACCTAGACATGTGGGCACGTTTCCACAGGACATGGAACGGCCGCTCTATGTTCATGCCTCGGGCGTCGGCCTCGTCACCCATGGTCATCACGGATGCGACTGCTTCAGGTGGCCTTGCGGCTATCTATGGTGACCATTGGCTGGCAGAGGCCTGGCCCCCTGAGGTAAACCAGTTCCATAGGTGCAAACACCTTTCTCTTCTTTTTAAACTAATCCCCATCTTGGCTGCTGCTACTGTTTGGGGTGAGTTGTGGATAGGGGATACGGTTCGCTTCAGGACTGATGATGAAGCTACGGTAAATTTGATTAATAAAGGCCGCTCTACTTCGCCCCTCATCATGTCTTTTCTAAGGAAACTTATTTGGCTTTCGTTATACTACAAATTTCATATAATTTGTGAACTGTTACCAAGTAGGTCACATCCCCAAGCTAATGCTTTATCTCGTTTAAAATTTCAGGAATTTCATCACCTACACCCCACGGCGGATCCCTTCCCCGTGCCATGTCCAGATTTAGAATCTATGAGGATGGATTAGCAATCCATTTACGAGGTGCACAAGTTTTGATGCATCGGGCCCTAGCGACAAGCACAAGGAGAAGTTATGTCAGAGCATGGACTTTATTCCAGAAGTTTATTGGTTCATTTAGGCTTACTGACACGTTTGATATTAGCATGATTCTTGCTTTCATATCTTATTGCCATTTCTCCCTGCATTTAACTTTTAATACCATCAAGTTATATGTCGTAGGTATCCAGCATTTTCTGGTTTTGCTAGATTACCGTTACCAATCTTTACTGGCTAGTCAGCCTATTAAACTAGCTCTAAGAGGTATTAGGAAAACCCAACATTACAAGGTCAAAACTAGATTACCTATCGATGGGGCACTCTTTAGAGCCATATGTCAAGTCTTACATACTCGGCCATTTTCCATAGAGACCAATAATACTTTGTTGGCTGCCATATTTTTGGCCTTTTATGGGTTCATGAGGCCGGGGGAAATCACTGTGTCCAGTACTGCAGGGAGGTTTTTAACCATCGCTGATCTAACTCGTTCTTCAGATCATTATGTATTATATTTGGTGTCCACTAAAACCAACCAAACAGGACCCCCTACTAAGATATATTTTTACCCCACTTTCAATGCCTGGTGTCCTGTAGCATATTTAGATGCCTATCTACTTACTCTTCAAGAGAAACCTAGGGATAGCCCTCTACTTCCTTTTCACGGGAAACCACTCACCACGGTCAATTTTATTAAGTATGTTAGAGTTATCCTCTCCAGGTTAGGTCTGGACCCTAGGGGATTCTCTGGGCACTCTTTCCGTATTGGGGCAGCCACTTCAGCGTCCCGCCATAAAGTCCCTGCTCATATTATCAAGTGTCTGGGAAGGTGGGCTTCGGCCTGCTATATGACTTACATATCATCCCCTGCTGTAGAAATGAGACAGGCCTTCCGTTGTTTAGCTCTTTAATGCAAGATACTGTATCATGTAATAAAGTCAAATTCCCTGTGTATGTGGTTTCCTTTTTTATTTTGCCCTCTCATCAGGCCTTGGTTGCGGCGGCTAGGAGCACACTTTCAGCCTCGGTTACGAGTGTGTCGTGAGGTCCGTCCACAAATAATAAGGCTATTGGTTAGCCTGGAGTTGTGGGCGGACCGGGAGATACCTTATAGCTGCGATCAAGGTGGTTGGATTACGTCTTTGGGCGCTGAGTCCCATCCCTCACGTAGTCCCCCCTCTTTTTTTTTTTTTTCTCTCTCTCTCTCTCTCTCTCTCTTTTCCATTAGGCCCTCTCATCAGGCCTTGGTTGCGGCGGCTAGGAGCACACTTTCAGCCTCGGTTACGAGTGTGTCATGAGGTCCGTCCACAAATATGGATTAAGACCCTGGTAGATATTGCCAGGGCAAAAAGGAAATTAAAATATCGACACCATTATCAAGAGGTCCAGGGCAAATATAAAGACACCCAAAGCACCCCTAGCACATCTAGTGCCCCTGCTACACCAGCAACTACTAAAAGTCTGTAGGACACATTAAAGTAGGGCTGGATAGCCCAGAGCAGGATTCACCAGAAGAATGAATCCAAATGAATTGCAAATTGTATATAGAGAAACAAAATATAAAGGCTATTTAGATACACAAGCAGCAATTTCACTTTTTTCACCTAATATCCTTCAGGAAGAACCTGGAAATAATGTCACTATTCAAACTTTAGAAGGGGAAGGAATAGACACCTCATATTATACTGACTTAGAAAGTAAATAGAAAAAAGATTTCTTTAGATATTGTAGAACACCCAAATGTAGATATACACTTCCTTATAGCGTATATTAATGTTGCACATTTTGTCACAATTGATCGTCTCTGAGACTACTGTCCCAGATGTAACTATTAAGATTGAAGTTGATGCATTAGTACAGCAACAATTACAATCCTCTGCAGTGCAAAATGTTGATTTATTGTTGAAATGTTTAAAGAACAACATGACAGTTTTCCAACAATGGGAAAATCAGGCAGGTCATAGCCAATATAGCAACGGGTACTGTAATGCCTAAAAGACAGTCACAGTACAAGATTAATCACACTGCTATTCCTAGCATTCAAACTGTCATAAATGATTTGCTAAAGCAAGGTGTCTTAAAGGAACAGTATAGTCAAATGAACACTACAGTTTATCCTGTACCTAAACTTGATGGTAACTGGCACATGGTATTAGACTATAGGGAAGCGAATAAAATAACACTCCCTGTAGAATATACATTCTCCATCCATTTTACATGGATTACAAAGAAAAAAAGTGTAAAACTAACTATGATTTAGCTAATGGGTATTTTAGCCATAATATCTGCCCTCAGAGTTACTGGCTCACTGCCTTCACTTGGCATGGTAAACAACATGTGTGGATTAGACTTCCACGATGATTTGTAAATTCTTCGGCTTTGTTTACTGCTGATGGAGTAAATTTATTATCAGGTTTTCCAACCATAAAGGCATATGTAGATGATATGCATTTCTTCTATGATGATGAGGCAGAATACATTGACACATTAAATAAAATTCTGACAATACTGAAAGAAGCAGGGTACATTGTCTCTTTTAAAAAGTCACAAAAAGTTACGTTCCTAGGTTTTGAAATCAGTAACCATGGTAGAGGCCTGTCAGATAATTATAAAGAAAAAGTTGCCTCTATCTCTCGACCACAAAACCTCAGGCAATTAAGACGTATCATAGGACTCCTTAATTATATAATGGCATTCATACCTAATTTCAATATCCTTATGGCTCTGTTACATGCAGCTGTTTCCTGTGAAATCCACTCGGATCAGCAATACAGTCCCATTTCTATGGGAAGTAAAACAGGAAGAAGCACTAAATATCTTACTGTTAGCTTTCAACAATGCTTCTTATCTCACCCAGAGAAACCCATATCAGCCGCTCTCTGCATACATAAATCTCTCTGCAGAAGCTGCCTCCGTAAGAGTTCTACTGAAACAATGGCCTTCTCCCTGTTGTCTTACATGTTGTCACCCATGGAATGAAAATTTCTCCTGCTTGAGAAGTTATTAAGCAGTTACATTGAAGGTATTAATATCAATAGACCTAGCACAAGGCCAGGACATTTACATACATCAGTTGCTTCATTGGCCAATTACAAAAAACAAAGCATTCCTGATAAAAAGGCTTTACGCAGTAGATGAATTCAATGGTTTACACTAATAGAAGACCCTCAAATACATTTCATTCATGATATACACTCACCCCACTAGATGACCTACCCTCTACACATCAGTCATCCCAGTGGGAATATCAACAGCATCTTAATGATTATTATTCATATATCTCTTATACAGATAGGTCATCTGTAGACTCAAACAAAGAAGTGGTTAACAAATCTGTAGGAGTCAGTATTGCTCAATACTCCCCTGACATGATATTACAACCTAGCTGGCAGTTCCCTACAGGAGATCATTCAGCACAATGAAATTCAAGCCCTTACCTTCGCAATGATGGAAGCGTAAATGGACAAAGGGCTTATATTAATTGTTACTGATTCAGCTTATCTAGCACAGTTAGTGGTAGAAGATTTGCATACATGGAAATCTAATGGTTTTCTTACTACCAAAAGGAAACCTTTAACTAGCATTGGTAAATGGAAAGCAATAGCAGCTTACCTTATGGAAAAGCCTGATAGTGAAATAATACAGGAACCAGCTCACAGAAAGCTGGGTACCTCTGTTCATACTCTGGGTAACCAACTTGCTGACTCTTTAGCATAAGCAGTCAGTCAAAGATTTACTGTTAATACAGTAATAACACCCTCCAAAACAAGAGCCGTAAACACCATCAGTCTTGATGCAGAGTTAAGTGCTTGCTTGGATAAGTCCAGACCTAATCCACCTGGCTATCCCAAAAAATATACTTCCTTAAGGGAAGGACAATGTTTTGTTACCATAAAAGTACTGGTGGCCTAATATGAGGAAAACTGTATGCCATGTAATTGGAAATTATAAGCCATGTTTACTTACTAATGATCCTAATCATCAACCTCCTTGTTACATTGTCAAAGAAATATCTAGACCATATAGGTCCCTTACACCCTTCACATGGCCATAAGTATATACTGGAATGTGGTGATGCTTGCACTAGGTTTACTTGGTTATACCCAGTCTGTAGTGCAACTAGCTGCACCACGCTCAAATGTCTCAACTCTTTAGCAAGTATTGGTAAACCCAGAGCCCTACACTCTGATTGGGGACCTGCATTTACTGCAAAGATTTCCCAAGAATTGGCAAATGCAAATGGTATCAAATGGGAAATCAGTACACCTAACCATCCTCAATGTAGTGGGATAGTGGAAAGAAAAAATTGTTGAAGTACGGCGATTTTTGACAAAGCTGTTGTCTTCTCACCCTACATAGTGGTATCCATTGCTAACCAAGTGCAACTTGGTTTAAATAATATACCTTCTGCTGTTAATGGTAAAACACCTTATGAAATGTTATATGGTATGCCAGTGCATACTGAATTTATGCCTAATAACCTTTCTGTAACAGGGAAATAGAACAATTAGCTATTTTACAGGAAATGAGTGATTATTTCTCTAGGCCTGCTCACACACCCAAATAACCCCACTCTTGGAAAATGGAAGTTGGCCACAATATCCAGGAGACATCAGACCACTAAGACCACTAAGCCATTGAGATGGAAGCCACCTGTATGCATAAATACAAAGCTTAATGAGAGACATTTAATCATTGTGAACAAACAAGGCAAAGAATGAACAATGAGCTTTGACAATTTAATGCCAGCTTCTCATTTAAACCTTACAGCTTAAGATGAGACCAGAGAATCCTGCCAAACCACTGACCTTCTCAGTTACTTCTGACTCAAGTGCAAAAGCTGATGGACAATAGACCCTCTGCAGAAGCCTCTGAATAGGTTACCCCAGGTAAGAGACAGGAAGAATGTGGAACTGAATACTCTGCATGCACTTACAAGAAAATAGTAGACTAATTTGCACAGTTAAACCACAGAGCTGAGCACTTCTTCAGCTCCCAACACTACAGGAGCACATAGCAAGTATGAATCTGTCTTCCTCCACCTTTGGTTTTTCTGTTTTCAAATCTTAACCCAACTCCTAGAGGGGGAAAAAAAATTATCGGTGGGGGGGACCCGTCTGCAACAAGTCACATAGCAGAGATGCTCTTAACCCACGGGGTGGCACCCAGATGGAGCGTGGACAGGTATATTGTCACACCTTATCAAAGAAATAAAACCATAGACCCAAAAATAACATAACATTTTTGCGGGATGTCCCTGTGTACAGACAGAAGTGCTGTATATTCATCTTATTGGTATTTATCCAGAGGGAAACATTATCCAGAGGGAAACAGATGGAGATGCAGCCGACATCCATTCCAAGACACAACTCTCCTTGCCATAACCAATGACTCCTGCAGCAGAGGACCCATGTAACCCATATTAAAATCATCATTCAGAATGGACAGGAGACCCAGTTAAGGGGAACAATAACCTCCCTTCCCAACACTGTTGATAAAGTGTTAAAGAGCTCTTTCCAAAATTGAGAAACAGGTGCGCATTCCCATATCATATGTAGAAAGCCAGCATTTGGCACGTTGCATTGGGGGCAAGCCCCAGTCCCTCCCTTGCTCAAAAGTGTCAGACGCCTCAGAGTGTAGTATATCCTTTGAAGTATCTTCAGTTGGGTCAACTGGTGCCCAGTATGAGTTGCCATGGCCTGAGGGCCAGACTTGGCCATCGACCACTCCCAGTCCTCCAGAGTGCTCACATCCTCCTCCCACCTCGCCCGCAGTCCATCATCAACAGGAGGCAGGTAGCCAAGTATATAGAAGAGAGAGCAACCTCGATGGCCACCTCCCCCTCACAGCAGTCAAGAGCCTAAATTCTTCAATCACAAACAGGATCAAAGACCATTGTGCCTGCAGGGCATGGAAAAGTCTGAGATAGGAGTAAAAAAGCAGATTCAGTATGCCAAATTCATTGTGTAATTGATCAGAGGATTAAGAAGTATGGTCACGGTCACTGTACAGCTGACCCAATGTCAATATACCAAACTGAGTCCAGGTTCATCCAAAATACAGAACACAGAGCTGTGATAATATCTTAGTGTCCCATATCAGCATCTCAGGGTCCAGATCCGCATATCCCGAAGTGGACTATATCTCCCTCCAAACCCTGCACATGGTCTTAACTGGAGTGGTCACGTCCCTGCAAACTGCAGGACCCACCAATAACAAGTGGATCAAGGAGAATCCGCTATGTAGATTCTCTCTCTCCAGCTGAACACATATTTCGAGTCATTATTAACCATTTTAAGGCCCTGAGCAGCCAGGAAAGCGATACCCCTTCCTCCCTTAGCCTATCCAGGGGCAACAGCAGAATCCTAGGCTTCTTCCCTTGCCACGCAAAATGTGCAAGTATTCTGTCCAATTCCAGGAACAGAAAACCAAGTACATATACTGGTGTACTCTGTAAGATATATAGCAGTTTGGGGAGAAAAATCATCTTGATCAAGTTTGAGCGCCCTATAAGTTTAAGTGGTAAGTTACGCCACAAAGTTGTTTTCTCCCGAAAGTTCTCAATTACTGGGACAGATTGTCAGTGAGGAAGTTAGACAAGGATTTACAGACATGAACCCTGAGATATTTGAACAAGGACACCACCACCATGCCAGACAAGGTCGGGGGGGAGGGTTCGCTAGTGGAGTCAAGAAGGAGGACAGAGGGCTTCAACCAATTAATCGATAAACCAGAGTTGCTTCCAAAGTCATCCACGAGCCTGAGCTGTCTACTTAAGGAACTGCTCATGTCACTTTAAAACAGCAGCATATCGTCCGCATACCGTGTGATTTTATCTTCCAATTCACCCATCCTGAAGCCACAAAACTCAGGATCCCTTCTGATCAAGGAAGCCAGCGTCTTTAACACCATAGAAAATAGTTCCGGTAAGAGCGGGCAACTCTGTCACGTCCCCCTGTCGATTGTAAACCGGGGCGAAGCAAAACCGCCAGTACACATATTCACCATAGGTCTCCTATACAACATTTGAATCCATCTGACCAAATCCAAAGCACCTCAGAGTGTCCCAGCGGTATTGCCATTCCAGGGAGTCAAATGCCTTGGCTGCATCAAAGGAAACTATGGCGCTATCTCCCATATTCTGATGAGGTAAAGATAGGGGAGTAAATAATCTCCAGAGGTTATGCATGGTCGACTTTTAGGGCATAAAGCCCATTTGATCGGGATGGACCAATTTCAACAGAACCAGATTCAGCCTTCTCGCCAGGACCTTCGCCAGAATCTTTGTATCGGTAGTCAATAGTGAGATCAGCAGTAAGAGTCACATAGAGTAGGGTCCTTCCCCAGCTTCGGGATGCAGCACCACAGAAGCTATGGTCATGGAAGATGGAAGAGCATCATTGTCATAGGCATGAAAGAAAGCATTCAAAAGATGAGAAGCCACCTCCACAGCATACTGATCATACTACTCTGAGGGAATCACATCCGACCCCAGAGCCTTGCTCTGAGGAAGGGAGTCAATAGCATAACCACCTTGTGGAGCTTCAGTAGGGCATCAAGCATCTGTCTGTTCTCCTGAGTCAGCTCTGGAAGAGCACAGGTGGAGAGAAACGCATCGACCAGACTAGAGACACGCAACTTGGAACTATACAACTGACGATAGTATAACTTGAACTCCCGATTTATGTCTACAGCAGCAGAAAATGTGCAACCACTGGAACCCTGAATATAAGCTATACCAGCGGATCCCCTATAGGATTGAACTAGATGGACCATTATCTTCCCGGCCTTATACCAGTTCCCAAACAAGGACTGGCATTTGTGAAACATATGGATTGTGTCAATTTCAGCCATGTGTACATTTAAATTAAGGATGGAGTCAGAAAGTTATTGTAGGAGTACCACGTAGCGAACCACGTATTCTGCCTCAGCATCTCAAACACACCTGTCAAGTTGATCCTGTCACTCCCTCCTGCCACAACCATATGTTGTAATGTGAGAGATCAGTTAGCCCTGTGCGTAGGCTTTAGTCGCCTCCCAAACCACCACATCGGCAGCAGAGCCAACATTGATATCAAAGAAATCATACAGTTCTGAGCCATGACCCTCCCAAATTGAAGCAACATTAAGCCAGATAGGGTGAAGCTGCCAATGCCCAAGCGGGCCAGAGGGTCCAATCTCAAATTCCAGAGCCAACAGGGAGTGGTCCGATGCTACTGTAGACAAGAATTCACATTGCCATAAACAAGGACTGATCCCCTCTCCCACAAATGCAAAGTCTATTCTCAAGAACGTACTGTAGGTAGCTGTTACAGTTTACCTTGACTACAGCATCATCTGCAGATGAGAGGCTTCAAGCATGCTGAAGGCCTCTGTTTTATCTGTTTGCTTCCTGTATTCTCCTACTACCAACTTCCTACTTCCTCCCTCTGAGCTGCTCCTCCTACTTCCTGTGGAGGGGTTTAAAGGGCAGACTGAGGCCTGACTCCGTTGCCCTTGTGTTGTTGTTCATAGCGGTTCTGTTACCTTGGGCTCCGTGTATGACCTGGCTATTCTTCCATCCATTCTAGTGCTGACCTATGACTCTGCCTGACTATTCTTTTGCTTAACCCCTAATAGTGGACATCCAATCTGGTGCAGACTTGTGGCTCTGGCTGACTACCTGAACTGTGTATGACCCGGCTTGTCTGACTACCCCTTCTGGTGCTGACTTGTGGCTCTCTCTGGCTATTCTTTCATCTTTTTCCCCTGGTGATCAGGCAACCAATATAGCGCGGGCCTGGGGCTCTGGTAGACTTGCATAGTTGACTGCAGGCGTGAGTCAGTTTTCACCTTACTTCTACTGACTGCAGGCGTGAGTCAGTATTCGCTCCTACTGACTGCAGGCATGAGTCAGTATTCACCCTTACTGGCTCCAGGTGTGAGTCAGTGATATTTCCTTCTGACTGCAGGCTGAGTCAGACCTCTTTCCTCATCGGATCAAGATCCTGGGTTCCTGTTCCAGTTCCTGTTCCTGGTTCCAGCTGAGACTTCCAGTGGCTAAGGCCTAGTCCCCAGCACAGTGGTTTAGCATTGCAACCTATTATTTCTGATAGCAGGCTTGCTGGCTATTACCCTGTGCTTATTCCTAGTGTGTATATTGTATATATCCTCTTTAGGTCATTTGTTAATAAACTGCATTAACTAAACCGTACTGACTCCTGAACTTCTCTGGGTAACCGTGACAGTAGCTGAATTACACGAAAAAACCTTAATTCTGGGATGCAGAGCTCTCCAAAGGTCTATCAGACCCATATCCTGGATGACCCCACGGAATGAAGCCACAGCTTTATGATTAAACACGGAGGAGGTTCACATTCCCATTTTTCTTCCAATTGATTTCAATGCAATGAACTATGAGAAAAAAGTAGAAAAATGGCACTTTTAGCAGGACATTTCTCGCTAAGCAGAAAGTGACATTTTTTGATGATTTTGGTTTGAGGCAAATGTTTTCACCCATCCCTACTGGTATGTGAGTGAAGAGTAAGTAGTTAAGTTGTTAAGCCTTGGGAATGAAAATATCTGGAGCATTCACTTAGCAGGTGCAATACTCATAGGTTTTTAAGAAATTATTTTGTATTCCCTGGCATGTCAAAGCAATGTGTGCAGTCTTCATGGATGACTTAGGTGTGCTGGATACTTTAAAGCAAATGTAAATCCTCTTGGAAGAGCTTTTTTATTTCTCTGCAAAGTCTCTTCTCATTTTTGAGATCATTGCAAGAGGTCCTGAAACAGAAATAGCTTGTTGTCACTGTGGTGAAAACTCTGAAGTTTATGGTAAGCAGAGTGGATTTTTTTTTGTCATTATATTTGAATAATTTGATGATGTCCAGTCTAGGCTTCTGTATTAAAGGAATAGTAATGTTTCACAAAAACAGCAGTTCCAATAAATCTTCATAATATTTGAGCCATAGAGATTGTTATTTCAATACTGTCAGAGTTGTAGTTCTAGAGCAAATGTGTTGCCTACTGGTTCTCGCCCGGCTCCTGATCGCGGTCCGGCACGTCTTCTGGGTATTCGCGTATGCACGGTTTACCTTGCTCATGTCGAGCAGCCGCGCATGGGCAGTACTAATAACGGTGTTCCCCAATAGGAAGGAAGCCGGTAGCGACATCACAAACCACTGAGAGCCTATATAAATGGCTCCTATCCTGCTTGCAGTGCTCTTTCATCGAGTTCCATATCGCTGCTTGTTGTGTCTCTGGATTTTGACCCTTGCTTTGCCTTATTGTTTTATCAATCTCGCTGCCTGCCTCTGACCTTCAGCTAGTCTTTGATCACCTCTCCGTCTGCTGCCTGCCCTGAGCTCAGTCCGTCTCTCTCTCCGGTCTTGTCTCCTACCTCAGTTTTGGCGTCTCGGTGTAGGCTTCCCCACAGCTTGTAGCCTACCTTCTATTCAGAGCATTTTAGCTACATGCTACCTTTGTGTGTTCCTCTTCGCACAAAGTCAGTTTTCAGGAAGCTTACAAAATGAATGATAAAGTTTCCCCCTCCCGCCATTTTTACTTAGTGTAAGCCACCTCCCCTCAGATGTGGAATCTGGTCCACAGACCAGACAGCTCACATCAAGGGACAGTCTTCTTACTATGAGAACAATGAAAACCCTGCCCCCTTGACAGGTTTTTCAGGTTTTTCCCCTTATGCTAATTGAAGATTGTCCTTCTCTGCGATCCACCTGGACACCACCTTGCTGCTCTGTAGTGAGCAGTGTTACATCAATAAAAGGGGTAGGAGGGGATACTTTATCATTCAATTACTCTTGAACTACAACACGGACAGTACTGAAATAACAATCTCCATGGCCCAAATACTGTGAAGATGAATTGGAGCTGCTTTTATTGTGAAACATTACTATACCTTTAAAGCTGTGTTCAAGGTACCCACTCTGTGAACTCTCTCTGGGGAATGTATTGGGGACATTCCTAGAATCCAAGGGATTAAATGCTTTCATGATATATATCATGTGGGCACTGCAATCATGTTTCCTCTATCAAGACATGAATCCCTTCTAACATCAAATCTTTTTCTCAGATACAATTTGCCATTAAAGCAAAGTAAATTGTTAAATTATAAGAGGCTTTTATATGAAAAAGTATGTTGTAATGTACATTAATGTATATGAAAAGGTTTCCATACCTTGAGAGAACTTAAAATTTGACGCTATAATGTGCTTCTCTTCAACAGGCTGGGGGAGGGAATTTTCCTTTGCATTTTTTATTTCCTGTACAGTAGAGTACAATATACTGGCCAGGAAGTGGAGAGTGCAAGAAAAAGTGCTTCCCCAAACAACTGAAGAAAAACATTCAGATGCCTAATGGCATGGATACTTATTCATGTATATCTGTGAATGATAGCATGTTCTTTCATAAAATAGGGACTTGTATTATAGCTTCATGGGATCAATAAAGTATGCATTTACTATACAGATATAAATAAGCAGTAGTTTTATGTCTGTGCCACCTCCTCCTATTGAGGAATATCCTAAACTATGAATTGTGGATGTCTGGAGTTTACATGCATTGAGCCCAATGTGAAGGCAGTGTCCTGAATTTTAATTTTGGCCTCTGGGATTTTTGCTTTCAATTGGTGGTGAAAAGCATATCCAAGCAGACAAGGTCTTTGATGACATTCCACAGCAAAGACTGCCTGGAATGACAGATCTGAAAGGGAATGTGACTGGAAGTAAAGAATTGTCATGTTTTTGCACAGCACCATGCCAGTAACTGTATTACCCACAAAGTAAGATAATATACACAGCAGAAAAGCTTAAAGGGATAGTAATACTTAAAATGTAAAAAAAAACATGTTGTAGGGTTTATCCCCCTGAGTAAAACAAGGGTACTCCCACTGCTGAAAGGTGTTTCATTCAAAAGTTATTAATGTTCAAAGTTGAATTTTTTAGGTGCAATATCACAGTGGCCTGAAATTGTACAGCGGCGCTGTTGCTACACGATCCTATGGACAGCTCTGGTCCCGGGACCATAAATCTCCATAGGATGGTGTAGCAACAGCGCCACTTTACAATTTCAGGCCACTGTGATATTGCACCTAAAAAATTCAACTTTGAAAATTAATAACTTTTGAATGAAACACCTTTCAGCAGTGGGAGTACTCTTGTTTTACTCAGTGGGATAAACCCTACAACATATTTTTTTTTTTACATTTTAAGTATTACTATCCCTTTAATGCATAAGTTATCTGTTTATCTAACAGTCTTCAATCAATATCTTACCTGAATTTGTTTTTATTTTTCAGAATGGATCAGGGACAAGCAAACTATCTCTCCAGCTATTGTTGGACTGCAATTCCCATAATCCTCAATTATCTAGTCACTAGCTGAGGATAATGGAATTTATAACCCAGCTGAAGGGCTACAAGATTATTGCCCCTGCAGTAGGTACAGAGTTTATCAGAATAGGATAATTTCTCTGAGGTTGAAAGATGAATCACTAAAAACAAACTGTTCTTAAATACTAACAAAACAATCATAATGGTATTTGATACACAGCACAAACTACTTAAACTCCATAATACAAATGTAACTATTGTAACACAGTCTAATTGGAACTTGGCCACGGTCAACTCCTACAAATATCCTGGTACATAGCTTCACCCCAACCACACTTTTGATCTTTATATTGATAAATGAACATCCATACTTTATCCTAAAATAGGTACTCTGTTTAGAAACAAATCCTGTCTAAGCTCACTTAAAAAAATGTATTGTTCAACACATGCTAATGCCAATTATAAACATTGATAAATTGACGTTGTATAATTCATTATGTTGTTTGGTCCTCCAAGGTAATTATTCTACCCATCACTGTGATATATTTAAAGAAGTGAAGTGGCAAACACTCAGATCTGAAGTACTCCTCACCTTTCTTGCCTAGTTTAAACCACTTCTCTAGAAAGCTAGCAAGCTACCAGAGCAGTATGCTCACTCCAGCTTTCCATACTACCGTAAAATCTCATGTATAATACCCACAATTTTGCTCCTCTTCACTTTACGTGAAGTGTGTGGGGGGTGCATATTATACATGAGAAATAACTTTATATATATATATATATATATATATATATATATATATATATATATAAAAAGTGCCACATTTTCCCTTCCTCCTTCCCCGCTTACCCATCACTGCCTCTCCCGCATGGAAGTCCAAACTGCACCATCCTGATAGGGTCCCAGTGGGAGACATGCTTGCATCCGCCGCCCGCTATAGCTGTGTGTACTTGATCGATGGTGTTGCCCTGCGAGGACCTTGTGGTCCTCTCAAGACACTACCATTGGCTGGGCAGAGGAGGTCCTGACAGGGCCATGCTGGGACCTATCAGGATGGTTCAGTTTGGATTTCCATGCGGGAGAGGCAGCGATGGGTAAGCAGGGAGGGAGGAAAATGTGACTTTTTTTGTGTATGTGACAGGGGAAAACAAGGGTGCATATTATACATAGGCACTCTTGTTTTCCCCTAAAATCCTGGGTATAAGATGCACCTGCGTATATTATACCTGAGATTTTATGGTAACTATACCCTCCACTCCACTGCTAACAACTTACTGAGTATTTCCGCACTACAAGAAAGAAGCCATTCAATCTGCCTTCTCCTTTAGAGCTCGGAAAGCCTGGAATAACCTACCTCAAAATATCAGATCTTCTCCCAGTCTAAAATCCCTAAAAATAACTGCTTCTTTATATCTAGAAACAATATGTAACTGTATATTTTTTGTATGTGTGTTTATATTGTTATTGTTTCTCTATTTTGTGTAACTATGTAACGTCTTAGTATAAAAGCCCTTCAGAATACATTAGGAAACATTCTTCCTGGTAAAATAGTTTCTAAATAAAGAATATTCTGAGAAAATTTACACAACATTTGCTAATAAGATTATTTTTCCAAATACATTGCTGTCACTATACACTTCTATTGCCAACAGAACAGGTTATACCTGGTTTTAAAATTTAATCACCAAATCTTCCTTTATTTTTGGCACAATTAGCAAATTTCTTTGTACATAAATTTCAACACTATTCTTATGTGTTCAAGGCCATTTCTACTCCCCTTTACAAAAAAGTTGACTAGCTGGAATTATTACTTAGAGAAAATGTTGCTAAACATTAATACATATTAGACACTCCCTTTATTACTCCACTTTTATAATTCTCCATATGTTCCTAAAACATGTGTGTGCCTGTATAAATGTAATATATGTATATATATATATATATATATATATATATATATATATATATATATATATATATATATCTATGGGAGAAAGAGAGACTACTACAGGCAAAGATGGTCAAAGTTTCAGTGGACACCTCCACCTTTATCAAGTCTTGATAAAGGTGGAGGCATCCTCCAAAACATTGACCATTTTTAAATAAAAACAATATTTTTTCACTATACTTGTTTTTGGAAATGTCCAGTGAGTGCTGTTTACAGATTCTCTGCATGCAATTTTAACATGCAACATGGCTGTTATGCCATTTGTGTATGTGTGTGTTTGTGTGTGTGCATGTGTTTTTATGTGAGAGTGATTGTGTGTTATGTACAAGTGTTTGTGGTTTTGTATGTTTGTTTACATGTTTATGTGTGTGCATGTGTGTTTGTGTGTGTTTTTGTGTGCATATGTATGTGTTTTTATGTGTATATGTGTGTGTTTTTGTGTGTGTGTGAGTTTGTGCGTGTATCTATGTGTTTACATGTTTGTGTGTGAGCGAGTGCATGTGTGAGCCTATGTGTTTGTGTGTGTGTCTTTGTATGAATGTTTTTGCATGTGTGTATATGTGTGTATGTATAAATATGTATGTGTCTGTATGTGTGTATGTAGTGTATATATATATATATATATATATATGTGTGTGTGTGTTTGAGTGTGCTTGTGTGAGTGCATGTGTGCGCTCATGTGTTTGTGTGTGTATTTGAGTTTGTGTGTGTGTGTATATGTATGCATGTATAAATATGTGTGTGTGTGTCTGTGTCTGTGTATGTATGTGTATATGTACGTGTGTGTGTGTATATATATATATGTCTGTGTAGTGTGTATGTATAAATATGTGTTTGAGTGTGTTTGTGTATCTGTGTGTTTACATGCTTAGTGTGTGTAGTGTAGATATAAATATGTGTTTGAGTGTGTGTGAGTCCATGTGTGTGTGCTTATGTGTTTGTGTGTATTTGAGGGTGTGTGTATATGTATGCATGTATAAATATGTGTGTATGCATGTGTATGCATTGTATGTGTATACAGTGTATACAGTGCGGGCAGTCTCTACTGCGCATGACGCTTGGTTACACACGTTTTAGCAAATTATTATATAGAATATATATATATGTATCTGGTAGTGTGTATGTATAAATATGTGTTTGAGTGTGTTTGTGTGTATCTGTGTGTTTACATGTTTATGTGTATGTCTGTGTGTGTCTATGTGTGTGTAATATATAAAAATATGTGTTTGAGTGTGTTTGTGTGAGTGCATGTGTGTATTTGAGTGTTTGTGTGTATGCATGTATAAATGTGTGTGTGTGTCTGTGTATGTATGTGTGAGTTGGTATGTATGTGTATATGTCTGTGTAGTGTGTATCTAAAAATATGTGTTTCAGTGTGTTTGTGAGTGTATCTGTGTGTTTACATGTTTGTGTGTGTTTGCATGTGTATACCTATGTGTTTGTGTGTATTTGTTCGTTTATGCATGTGTATAAATATGTATGTGTTTGTGTTCGTATGTTTACATGTGTATGAATAAATATATGTTAGAGTATGTTTGTGTGTGTATCTGTGTGTTTACATGTTTGTGTGAGCTTCTGCGTATGTATGTGTTTGAATGTGTACGTATGCATGTGTGTGTGTGTGTGTGTGTGTGTGTGTGTGATATGAGTGTGAATGTGGTGTGTGTGTGTGCAAGTAGTTTTCCAGTCTAATTAAGACAAGGATATTCACACCACTGGAAGATGTTTCATTCAAAAGCAGATACAGCTCAGACTACTGTTGAATCAACAGCCCCAAGTAATGTTCACATGACAATTTTTATTATACTGAAACCAATGAGTTTGAGTCATAGACCAGTCCTCCCTAGTAATTTACAGGAACAGCATTACATGGAGACCACAACAGACAACTGCAGTTTACTTTTTAAAAAATTTGAGCTGTAATAGCCTGTATAAGAATAAGACATTTCCCTGCAGTGGAGTTGCCTTTGTTTTAATTAGCAGGAAACTAATGACAAAATATATTTTTTCATAAAGAATAGTTTACTGCTCATTTAACAAACTCTAACTATATATGTATGTATTCATGCATGTATGCATGTGCGCATGTTGTTAGGAAGGCAAATATATGATTTAGGATAAACTTTTAAACTGCCCAAATTACATTAATGCAACTCAAAATGGATTTCTAAAACAAGATACTTTTTCTGCACATTAATCTTTTTTATCATTTTAAAACATGTCTTTACTTATTATTATCTGTACATCACATCTATAATAAACCAGTTGTGTATTGGGGACATCTCTAACATGCAAGAGCAAAACTGATCACACAGTTAAAATTTTGGAGCAAACATTGGTACTCACTAGAATTGCTGCTGTCGTCCTTGGTTCCATCGAGAGTTCCATCTGGGTGCATTTGCAAGTAGTATCCTTGCCTGCAGTATAACCTGGTCACTATGCCCTTGAGCTGGGGATCTGAAAAACAGACATATCTTTTCATTTGCCTGACAACTTTGCCATCAAATATTTGTTTTTCCCTTGTTTGTACCCTAAACTGTTCTGGTAGTTTTTTAGTGTTCATGATTGCCCTTTATAGTATGGAAGAGAGGTTCTACAGGGATGCAGCTATCTAGAAATCCTGACCATACTAGTTTTATGACCTTTTCAAACACTTAACCTTTTCAATAGAAAAGGTGTGGTGACCTCAGGTTATTACTCAACAGACTAGAGGAAACATGAGGAATGCACAAAAGACAAAGGTTTAACACTTCTCTTTCAAACAACACATACATGTATAGCCAGATATAGATTTTTTTTTTTAACGCATAGTTACTGAGATCCATTTTAGTCTACATTTCGTTCATGCTATCTAACAATAGACTGTAGGCCTGAGCAATATGAATATTAAAGAAATACTATGGAGAACACCCCCACTCGTAGTTGACAAGAGTACTATAATAATGTACAGGTAGAGAAATGCCAAGCTATGTAATCATAGAACACACCACAGTTGTAAAGTACACACATATTATATTATCCCTTTGAGTGTCAGAGGGGTACACAATCCATTGCGGAGCAATGCATTGCATACCCCTCTGGCACTCAATGGGTTAAATTATAATAATTAAACAAATAGAGCTACTTATTTCTATGGTATAATTCATGTTTATCACCTAAAAATTAAAAGGCATCATATATGTTAAGAATGAGATGGGTGCACAATGCATTGTGAAGCAATGAGTTGCATACGCCTCTGTTATTTACAAAGGAGAGTAGCGACCTTTTCATGGGACGGAAAATGTTTGCATATTTTCATTTCTATTTACAGAGGGAATTATGCTCTCATTGAGAGCTATCTCCATGGAGTTTATTTGGTGTATAGTCTATTTGCAGTCAATGGAAGATTTTCCTTGCGAGTCCCACAAAGATGGATATTTACACATGAAAAAGCAGCTTTTAGGGCCATAGTCAATAAACTAAAGTGGAGCAATTATTGAGCAAACCAGATGGATAGAAGCGAAAATTCCCATTGGTATAAACAGGACTTTTTAAGAAGTGAATACTGGAGAGGTCGCAACGCTGGACTTGACTGACTAATGTATAAGAAAGAAAGAGAATTGCTTATATAATTGTTTGTATATTTCAGAGTCATATGAAGGGATATGCAGGGTCAGATCATGAACCATATCTGAGTTATCTAAGACCACTGAATGCCATCCTTGAGCATGTCCCTCACTAGCTGTCTCTAATATACAGTATATGAATATTGCAAGAATTATAGCAGCTTGCAGCCAGTGAAATGATTATTGTGCTGTGTTGGAAGCCTAAATTAGAACTGTACAACTCCCACGTAAAGGGGGACAGGGGACTCACTAGTTAGCGAGTTCTGAGATGCTGATAGATTCATTATATTATTTATACAAATTACTTTCTTTCAAGTACAGAAGAGATTCTACCAATATCACCACCTGTATACCTTGCTGTAAGGGGGATACCAATGGAACTGAGGTTCATCGGGGGGATAATGAAAGGCCACTAAAAGCTCCATTTAAATCAAGTGGAATTGTGGGAAATTGTACTTGCTCCCTATGGTGCAGTTGTTTTTCTCCAGAGTTACTCTAGTTTTTTTTCACTTTTTAGTACAACAGTCCAGTGTCCATACAAACTAAACCATTCCTCTTTATCTTAACCCTTCACTGCTAAAGACCTCTCCAATGCATGTATTAAATATGTCTCTAGCATCCAATGGTTAAATGTCAGTCAGAGTTGTTGCTCTACATTTCTTTTAGCCAGTCATAATATTTTGCTGACAGAGGTAACAACCAAATGCATATGAACAAGGAAATGGGGAAAAGCAGTTGCACCATAGGTAGGGTTGCCACCTTTTCTTAAAAAAAATACCGGCCAAGTCATTTTATCCATAGACTTAACATTGGAAAGAAGCCAATTTTTTACCGGCCTGCCGGTAAAATACGGGCTGGGTGGCAACCCTAACCATAGGGAACAAATACAGATCCACAGTGACTTAAATGCAATTCATTAGAGACCTTGATAGCAATTATGGGGTTAAAAGTCATATTTAAATCTGAAAGGGGGATTCTGCCCCTATAGTGTACATGGTTTACCACAGAATTGCTACTTTCTGTTGACACTGGGGCTGATGTACTAAGAGGAACTGGAGTAATTCTTGAGCAAAAACTGCACCAGCGGGGGAACAAGTACATTTCCCACAATTCCTGTTTGATTCAAATTGGGCTTTTAACATCTTGAATGATAGAGATGTTTTAATACTTATTTAAAAGAGCAGAACATAGAGGGCTATGTACGTTTGTATTGGGATTAATATTTAGTTAGTGCTTGTTGATCCAAGGAGAAATCTGATTGCTATTTGGAAGCAAGAAGGAATTTTTCCCCCTATTCAATGCAGAATTTGAAATTGCTGTATTGAGGTTTTTTTTTTTGCCTTCTTTTGGATCAGCGATGGTAAACAGGACTAGGAAGGGGTTGAACTAGATGGGCGCAAGTCTTTTTTCAACCTAAATTACTATGTTACTAAATGCATTGCACTGGAGAGCCCCATTTAAATCAATGTAAATGTTTATTTGTCCCCTATAGTGACATGACTAGAATTATGGTATTCCAGCTTTCCTTTGTCCACTGTGGGAAGCCAGATATCTTACTTTGTCCAATTACATAGCACATCAGCTCCTCTATTTCCTGGGCCTAGCTCTGACATGACTAGAATTTTCCTGGCAATAACATCCAGTCGCTCCTGTAACTAGGATGAGCAGGAGTGGTAGGGCTGTGGAAGGATTTCATATAATCTACTTTAGAAGCAATTGGTGTTACTGAGTGCAGAATTGGAGATACCGTTAAAAAAAAAGAAGGGAACTTTTGTAAGCTGTCGAAAGACTAACGCTGATGACTTTCCTTAGAGAGAAAAAACTATTTTCAAAAAAGTAGAGTAGGGTTAAAGAAATAGCAGCTTCTTATTTTTCCCTGCAAGTGCTGAAAATGTAAAATCAAACTGTTTATAATTTTTTTATCTAATATTTTAAAAAAATGTCCATAACAGTGAGCTCCTCGAATCTCTTTTTTCAGAGAGCTTCCTAATCAGTCTTCCACTGAAGCAGCATAGTGATAAAATGTAACACTAGCCCTGCTACACTCTGTATGCATCTCATTTTTTTTTAACCTTTTCGAGTGCCAGAGGGGTACGCAATGCATTGCAAAGCAATGCATTACATACTGCTCTGGCACTCAAAGCATTAACATCACATCGCTATCACTGCTTTCACAGTAACTCACAGAAAGAGCTCTGTAAACAGATCCTGGGACCTTTTTATTCATTAATATAAAAGGTGTAAAAATACAGTTGACACTGAAAAAAAAAAATACAACAATAAAAAGTATAGTCACCTTGACTTTAAACATGATCTTGAAGAATATGTAACGTCAATATAAAAGGTTGTCTCTTTAGAGATCAATTATGAAAAAAAAAAAAACATATGGAGTATAGCAACCAAAGATTTCAGAATAAGTGGGGAGAGAAGTTGATCCATTACATTTCTTGCAGTTGCTATTAATCAATAAATTCCTGTAGGCATGATGAATAAGAGTTTTTCTCTGCACAAAGCAATGGTTCATACATTTTTTTAAGTTGTGACATGTTATGATTTCTTTGGCACGTGGGTGTATCAAAGCAATATAACAATGAAAATAATGTGAAAGGTATGCGAAACAAAGCTTGGCGCTACAACATATGAGTGCAAAGTAACACCCTTGTTGAGAATAACTGGAGTTTACTATGTAAGTGTAAATGAAGCAGTGATATACTCTACAGAAGAGGTGTCCAAGTTCAGTCTCCAAGAGGCAGCAACAGTTAGGATTCCCCTGTTTGAGCACAGGTGTCCCAAAAATGAATGAGCCACTGATTAACTCATATGAGCATAATCAGGCAAAATCGTTAAATCCTGGTCTGTTGGTCACCCTTGAAGATCGAACGCGGACACCCTTGATCTAAAGCCTATATGTAAATAGGACTTTCAGGAAGGGAAGTCTTCTTCATCCATACATCTTCCTACATGCATATGATGAATAGATTTGCTCGACAACATATCAATTTCAAAGGTTTACTTCAGTCAGATATACAAGTAGCTCTGTAGCAAACCAGCTGCATCATAGAAGACATATCCCCAAATTCCCTGATTTAAACTGGGTTTTTTACCCCTGTAATCCTACGGATGTTTGAAACTTGTTGTGTACCTATGCACTATAGACTGCTTTAGAATTCAAGGGTTTTACATATACATTTAAAGAGGCAGTATCCGGTCAATAAAAGACCCCTTTAAACTGATGGCTGTGCCCTCAGAGCCAAGGAAGCAGGGTTCCCATAGCTCATAACGCACTGGTTCTCTCCTGGTTTGCGGTGCAGTTTATAGACATTTGCACAACCAGTGAAGTCAGCACCTCACCCAGCATTCATGGGAACTTTTTCCACTGATGGCAGATTCAGGCTTCTATAGGCAGGGGAGAAGATCTACTGAGCACCAAAAATATCACCCAGCTGTACAGATCTCCATGATCTGCACAGTGAACTGGGAGAGAACCAGTGAGTTATGGGGACTCTGTTATTATAGCTCTGAGGGCTGTAAAAGGGTATTTTATTGACCCTATATATCGTCTTTGCTCCAGAATTGCACCTTAACCGTTCAGTGTAATACTGAACACTTACCCACCCAACTAGGGAAAACAGCGGGTTAAAAAAGTGCCAAATGCCCCTTTCCTTACAGAACTCAGAGGACTTAGTAAATTAGGCTCTTTAACCCCTGGATTCTAAAGAAGATACTAATGCATTGTCAAGCAACACATTAGAGACCACTAGGATTAAAGGGGTTAAGAAAAAAAGTAATGACTTCTTGTCCAACATATCTGGGCAAGAATACAGATTTACATTTTTTGATAATTTTTTTCGTTTATTGTAGGTCACAGCACAGCTGGGTATGAAACATTTGCTACAAAGCTTATTTTAAAAGATAAGGTATACGCTGAAGAGCCTACATATTCATATTTATTGACAGCATTTTGAAGAGTAATATGTTTGCTTTAATTTTATGAGGTCAAGGGAATACCCATCACTCTTCATCTGTTCAGGACTGCAACTCCCATCATGCTTAACCAGCCACAGGATGGTATTTGTAGTCCTGAACTGCTGGAGGGCCTCAGGCTACCCACCCCAGATCTAGAACCCCGTACTGAAATGCTGATAATACAATGCATGTCGAAAACAACAAAATATACCAAACAAAGCATTATAAAACTCTAAAGCTAATTTCTGATAAAACAACATGAAATCTGAAGAAGATGTTCTTCAAACAGTTTGTTTTGCATGTCCTGAAAGGAAATGTAACATACATAATTGTATTAATATCATGACTTGCTGACTTATGCTTACTGATTCTGTCTTTTAGGGTTAGTATTACATCAAGCATAATATTTTGCCCATGGACAAGTTAGCATAGAAATGACAATTTATAAATTGGTTAAATTGTATCACTTTAGTGGATTATTCCCCTTAGGGATTGCGTGACATGCTATGACCGTCATAGGTTTTTAGCCTTAAGAACCGGTGACGGTCATAGCACATCACATACATTTTACTTCTCCTGGTGCACTGTAAGAAAAAATGGGGTCTGAAATTGACCAATCCAAGACTGGAGTGGTCTCTCAATGCTGTGCGCCGGTATCCGTAACAGTTTACGTGTACTGGCATCTTGGTTACGTATACCAACGTATCAGAAAGGATCTAAGCGGACCTTAAGGGAAGGTAACTTCCCTGGACTGCTGGTCCTAAGTGGATTAAGAGATTTACTGTTTTTGATATTTGTTAATTGTGAACAATGACCACATAAATTTAATTTATGTTTTTTCAGACGAGTGTGTCTCAGCCTTTTCAATGACAAGTAGCCCTAGAGTCATTCGACTGAATTATACCGAAATGTGTACAAATGTGTCACACACAGCTGCACACAATTTCTCCCACAAGCACACATACACAGACATAGACATACCAAAGACAAACGCACAGACACACACCAGATAAACACATACTTGTACACACAATCAATTTTTCCACACTAAGTTTTCAAATATTGGAATTCAAAGATTATTGCTTCTCGGAGTCCAGCTTTATAAGCTAAAGAAGATTATGAATATTAAAGATGTTTTTTTTTGGTGGGGGGCTTTGAGGGAAATGAGAGGAAAATTACTTATCACACTCACAAGCAAACAAAACCTGCTATACATGCAATGTCATACACAGGCACATTCACGGTTGCACACTTATTTTTACTCTCACGCAGACACTCATTCAGACACCCAGTCTCACACATGCTAATATCACACACAAGTACAAACTCACACACAGAAATACTCTTAAAAGACACAAACAGAAATGCACACCCAAGTAGACACATGGTCTTAAAACTCTATCACACACATAGTCTCACAATCACACACATTTAGTCTCACATGTTCATATACAACTACACAGTCTCACAACATACTCACCCACAGCCACACAGTCTCACAAACTCAATCTCTCAAAATCTCTCTCACACTCAGGGTCACAAAGCTGCACACACTTACTACCTTTGTTGCATGAACTCCTACAGGAAAAGTGCCTCTCCAGTGTCTTTCTATGCCCATCGTCTGTCTATAGGCGTGTTACCACAACAGTCAGAGGACTGACAAGCTGTGGAGATTCTAGGGAGTATAACTGTGGATAACAATGAAGAACTAGCCAAGGTTCAATTCACTCAACAAGGACAAATCTGGAGGTGTATATCTCTAATACCTCCCAACTGTTGCTCTTTAGGAGGGATAGTCCTTTTTTGAGACCCAAATCCCTCTGTCCCTCTTTCCCACTCTGTTGTCCCACTTTTAGGCTATCACACTGTGTCGTGTGTAAATAAGTGTATCACATTGCACCACAGAAATAAAACCCCAGTTAATGTTTTTCTAAACTACATTATATGTCCGTGTAAATAAAATACTTTGGTTTAAATCATTCATCCAGTTACACAAAGAGGTGTCAGTAGGTCATGAAACAACCTAAAAATTCTCTGCACTGCCTCACCCACCAGTCATGCTCCCAGCAACATCACCCAAAACAAAAGTATCCCTCTTTGAAATGATGGGAGGTATATATATAAGCAGGAATGAAAGGCACTTGCAGGGCTTCTAGTTGAATCAGTCAGGTGCGGATTCATTTATCAATGTTTTGACCCAAACGAGGGTCTTTAGCAAGATTATATATATATATATATATATATATATATATATATATATATATATATATATATATACATACACACACACACACACGCAGAGAAGGGTAGCACAATCAATACAAACATTGAATGCCTGGGTGCCGAGGTAAAATATTTAATTAGAATTACGTAAACCAGCACTCACAAGACTTTTAAAGATGTAAAAAAATTATTATTCTATTATCAACTTTTCTATCCCCATCTGGTTCATGATAAAGATCCCAGATGGGGATTGAAACATTGATCATAAAATAAAAGCTTTTTTTTCTTCATCTTTAAAACTCCTGTGTGCTGCCTTATGGAATCCTATACTTCTCCTATATTATAATTTGCTAAAAAGTTTGTCACGACGCAGTCATGCGCAGTAGAGGCTGCTGCGCATGCTGCAGTCATGCGCAGTAGAGACTGCCCGTGACACGGGTGATACGGATCGGGGTGCTCTGAAGTCAGACCGGGGTGCGCAGAGAAGACCCCAGTCTGCGGAGCGCCCCGCTCCGTATCAGCTGCGGTGCGGGCAGTCTCTAGTGTGCATGACTGCACAACAACCAGCTGGCACTGTGGCCCAATGTACACAAGCTCTTCTACTAGTACATATATAATGTGGGACAGTGCAACAATCATCCTAGAATACTGAAGTAAGAAAATACGTGCATACAATATATGTGGGGTTCAAACTACTGACTCTTTAAGTGTTACACCCAGAAGTGAGAGCCATTTAAATAAGTGGAATGTTTATTTGTTCCCTATGGTGCAGTTGGTTTGCCTGAGAATTATAGTATTATACCTAACTTTAGTAAACACAAACTCATATACATAGCTGTGAACACTCCAGATTTGCCCCGGAGACTCCAGTTTTGTCTTCTAATTACTGGATCTCCGGGGAACAGGCTGATTCTCCGGATGTGGGGAGTTTTAAATAAACCTGTGCCCACTTCTGTGTCTTCAAAATATGCTCCTTGCACTCTGCCCAAAGTTCTTCTCCTTCACCTGGCTATTTTTCAGCTTTTTTGTGTATTTTGAAGCCCCACCCCCTACTCATGACTAATCCCCACCCCTTTTCTGACACAAATCACATCATAGATCTCTCCCAGCGACACCAGAGGACTGGCCTCTGGGTATGCATACATCGGCGTGTTTGTGCGTTTTTGTGAGCGAATGTGTATGTGATTGTTTATGTGCCCTCTTTCATAGAGGCAACTTGTTAAAGTGGAACTACCACCCTATAAAAAGTCACCACCCAATAATTAGGCATATGGCGAATAGCTTCTAAATACTGCTATTATCTTCCACAAGTACCGCATTTTGAAGTAATCCTATTTCTTCAGAGACTGGCAGCCAGGCTTGGACACAGACATCTTGCTCAGAGACATCTGCGTGCCTGCGCTGTCCGTCCCAGTCTCCTCTAGGCACTGGAAGGGACTGATGGCGCACGCACACAGACAGCTCTACAGCAAGAAGCCTGGTCATCAGTCTCTAAAGAAACAGGATTACTTCAAAACGCGGCACTTGTGTGAGATAATAGCAGTATTAAGAAGCTAGTCACCATATGCCTAATTATTGGGTGGTGACTTTTTATAGTGTGGTAGTTCCGTTTTAATCATTACTTCCCTTTCAAAGTTATAAACAGAGTGCCTGAACACGCCGCGGCTGATAAGGAGTGGGGCGCTCCAAATTTGGACCGTAGTCCTCTCTGCGCACCTTCCTGGGACCAAGCAGTTAAGGCACTCTGTACTGAGCATGACTGCAGCGCTCACAGTCTCTAATGCGCATGACAGCTTCTGACAAACAATCTAGCGAATTGTTCTATAGGATATATATATTTCCCCTTTAAATGTGGAAAAAATGTTGTTCAAGAAACAGTAACAAATACTGAAAATAATATTTTGCATGCATGTTAAACACAGAATAATGTGCTAAGCTTTGTCATATACCAGTTCTTCATAATTAAACTACTAAATAGATTTGACTTGATCTGTGCATATTTGTAGTGAAACTAATTCAAATTAGTCAGCTGCTAAAATGCCACTTCTGTTGGCACTTAGAAAAGGAATCAGTTCTCTCTTGGCAAGAAACAGTTGTGAAAAGACTGTGATTCACTTAAATAGCAGCATAGCTTCCCTGAACCAAAGCCATTGCTCATGTAATCATGCAAATTACAGTTTTTGAGAACACAAAATTCCCCCTTTCCCACTATACTTATAGGATTACTTCCTCTGCCATTTATGTTTCTTTAGAGCAAGTTTTCTCATGTAGAGGTCAAGTAAGTGACTTTCAGTCATTCTACTATTGTTTGGTCTGGTAAGTGAAAAAGAGAGACATTTATTATTGAAGTCTGGTGAAAAATGTCTATCCTAAAGTCTGAAAATGCATTTTTCAGAATATATTATGTTTAGCAACCCCTTGGATGTCATAGAGTTGTCAAATATTTATTTGCCTCACGTTGAAGAACGCTTTCACCAAGGGGGTTAACTTCAATATTGTATGCTTTGAATTGTTTTTTTGCTGAATGTAAATCCACTAATCCGGGAATGTGTAAATTGTAATCAGGGATGATTCAAACCTATTCTAGGAGTCAAAGTATTAAATCATAGTGAATTCCAGGCAAAATCCAATAAATTGTTTTATTGTAGAAAAAGAAAAAAAAATAATAATAATAACTGATTTCCCCCTCCCCACTCACCCCTAAAACCTAAGTATTCTAAAGCTACATACAGTATATTCACTTCATTTATATACTAGCAGAAATGGGTTGGGGTTTCCTGGTGTGTGTGTTTAAGACTTTAATGAGAACAAGACCTGAATGTTTCTCCTATAGCGTGCATAGAAAAATGAAGCAAAATTATCCCAATTTCCTCTGCCCCTTGCTAGTATATAGCGTTAGACAAGGTGCTGATGCAAGGAACACAGAACTACCCATACACTTTCCACTGCCCCCCTTTGGTGCTAGCAGAATTCAGATGACCAATTTCGGAAGGAGTGACCGGAAGTCGGACCGGGCGGACATGTCCCTGCTCTGCTCCGAATACAGGGAGACAATAATAGTGCTTGCTCTGAGCAGCGGAGGTGCCCCAACATATGGACTGGTGTTTTTGGCCCTGACCTGGGGGCTGCTGCGGAAAAACCCACTGCCAAACATTTTGTCAAAACCCTGTTTGTCCTCTTCACCTATACTTGTAACCCTCATCTCTCCCGTGTATACATACACCATTGTCCTTTATATCATTGGTGGGCTGTGTGGATCCCACTTGGTGAATCAGAGGTGAAGATTTGTTTCAAAACATGAACTAGTGTTTCTGGCGCTGATTGGGGAGCTGTTGTGGGATCTATATCACAAGACATCCATCTGAAACCCTGTATGTCTCTTTTTCCTGTATATATGACCCCCTTCTCTCCCATGTATAACCAAGCCTGACAGGTGTTTAACTACTGTTATACTTCCACATTCATTAACATGTCCCTGGAGGCTATCATGGATATGAAATAACATTCTTCAGATGTTCCGGGGTATATAGCGTCTCGCTACATGCCTTGACCTTACATAATACTTGCCTCGCAATAGCTTTGTCCCTACTCACTGGTGCTATGGGAAAGAGATCCAAATCAGGCGATATAAATAACAGGCTTAGCCAGTTTGCCAGGAGGCACATGGAGGAAGGCAAGGTTCAGGCTATCTTGGAGCAGTCTTTGGCCCCTTCTTCACCCTCGCATTCGTCTGACCCTGAGGAGACCGCTGATATACACTTTACAGAAATAATGGAAGCCATTTCTAACTGTCAGACTGTTCTGACCACTAAAATTGATTCTGTGCAAATGGAATTGAATATAATACAAGCTGATCAGCAAAATATGAGAGAAAAGGTCCTAGACACCCAGAGGAGGGTCTCTGAAGTGGAGGACTCTCTCCCCCCAATTGGTGAATCACTTGAAACACTGAAACAACAAGTCAAGATTCTACAGAGAAAAGTGGATGATCTGGAAAACAGATCACTTCGCTGCAATATACGTATCATTGGTCTACCAGATGACCAATTTCATTGTAAGTAGTTTAAAGGGATAGTAATGCTTCATAATAAAAGCAGCTCTAATTAATCATCATAGTATTTGGAATTTGGAGAGTGTTATTTCAGTTCTGTCAGAGTTGTAGTTCCAGAGTAATTCAATGACAAAGTGTCCCCCTCCCGCCCCTTTTACTGATGTAACACTGTTCATCCAGAGCAGAAGGGAGGTGCCCAGGCAGACTGCAGAGAGGGACAATCTTCAATTAAGATAAGGGAAAAACCTGAAAAGCTTGTCAAGGGGGGCAGGGATTTCATTGTTTTCATATGAATAAGAGTGTCCCCTTCTGTTATCTGTCCAGTCTATGGACTGCATTCCACATCTGAGAAGAGATTGTTTACAGTAGATAAAGGGGGCGGGAGGGGGAAACTTTGCTTGTGAATATCTCATAAACCATAAAGGTTTGAGAGATAAGAATTATATCATTCTTCGTGTTTTTTTAATGCCTACAAAATAAAATAAAGTTAAAACGAAGTATTACTATTCCTTTAATAAATTGGCATTAGGCAGAATCCGCACAAAGAAATTGGTCCCAGAGCCTATTTTAGTGAGGAATCCTTTTAATACATCGTCCCTAATGACTCTTCAAAGTCGACAAGTATGCAGTGATGGTGAAGTTAAATTTAATTTTGTTTGGAACTTTTTGTTACAATGTAGTGGCTGAGACCTATTCTCCCAATAATGTAGGAAAGGACTAGATTAGATGTACTCTCTCTGTGGGTTTATTAGGAAATCAACATTACCCAGCATAACACTAGGAAACGTCCTTAAACACCAAGCTAGGAAACTAAGACAGCTCACATTATAATAACCTGCTGAGGGCACAGTAAGAGTACCATTGAGGAAATGTAATGGACATATTTAGGGTTCACACTGGTAAACTTAATCTTGCCTGAACTAACATTATTAGAAACACATCAGAGGTTGCTGCTCATGTCAGTCAGAAATAAATGTTGAACTCTTCTTCCTCCTGACTATTAGATAACATCATTTTTTGACAAAACTCTCTCAGTAACCAGCATAGCATGGGCAATATTTATTCTGCTATGTCAAGTGGGATGGAGAATCTGCAATAACAGTAGAAATCATCTGATCAACTGGTTCTGAGCTCAAGTCCTTGGGATACACTAACAGGTCAGGTTAAAGGCTCTAATGGTTCATTCACAATGACTGATCCACTGATTACCCACTTGTGCTCAATTAAAGGTAACCTTCAAATCTGCACTCTTGATGTGTTAATGGGATCAGCACTTGGAATCACAGGTTTAGCAGCTAAAATATGCCAGCATTTCTACCAGAGTTTCCATACAGAAATACAAACCTTGATAAAGATCTCTTAAAGACAGGATTTAAAACACTGACCTAATAATAAAATGTATGACAAAGTCATTCAAATGTAAGTGTGTGTGTGTGTGTGTGTATATTATTGAGACATTTACCATACTGGAGTCTTTGAGTGCATCTGTATACTCTTTATGGTTTCCATCCACATTATCACCCTAGCCAGTTGACTAGTATCAAGCATGAATGCTTCCTACTTACCATGCTATAATAAAGCTACATATGCTTTTAGAAGTTTACTTATCTAAAATAGATACAGCAACATTGTTGTCTACAATCTATTTTATAGCACACACATATCTATAGTATAATCATATACTGAGTTATAGCTGAAAAAAATACGTATGTATTTTTCACTGATGAGGATATATTTAGTCAATCAAGATACAATTATCACTTGGTGGATTTTACCTCATAATCAAATGGTTATTTTATAAAATTAGGGATCTCTAGAGTTCTTAATTAGTTGATTAAAATCATATAGTCATTTCACATTTGCAGTTCACATCACAGACAAAAAATATTTGCTAAAAAACTCAAAAAAATGTCCCTAGTGGTGGTGCTGCAGTTGTGTCTGAAGAGCAAGCAGCCATTTTGTTTCAAAATGTGCACATATAAACCTGTGTTGCTTGTTGATCTTTAAACAGTTCTTGCCCTTAGGTGCACATTCAGCTACCTGTATAGTTTACAAAAAGATCTTTATCCCAGGAGCATATTCTTCTAGTTAACTTGTTCTTTTTCAGCCTGTTCTTTAGTAGAATGGAGAATGTACTCCCCACATAGTTCAAAGAGTCTAATTACTAAAAATTCAGAAGGTCTGTTAACTGAATGCCAGAGGGGTGTGAAAGACATTGCTTTGCAATATGTTGCATACCCCTCTGGCAAGCAAATGGTTAAAGAACAGCACTGATCTGGTGCTAGAGGTGCCCTCGTCACAACTGTAACATCGGTGGGTACTTACAAAAAGAAGTGAAAAAAGACAATATAGCACATGTGGATGATGAAAATACAATGGCGTGTTGTAGTTGATGTATTCAGTACACAAGATTTCTGGGGACAAATTTATAATAGGGCAAATGATACAGGGGAGATGAATGCTCCAGTAAGATAAACTCTCCAATCCCTATGTTATTCGATGCAGCTTTTTTTTTTTTTCTAAGTTATAGAGATCCTAGTGCATAGACTGTACAGAATAATATGGGAATTGGAGAGCATATTTCATGGGACAGTTTCTCTCATCTTTGTTTCACCTCAGCACATCGCCCCCTAGGGTCAATAGTATGCCACTCTTTCAGTATACCTCAGTGACGTATGGCGGCTTGTTCTCATCTATTCATGGCTGAGTGATAAGTGCAGTGTTGGCTTCTAAATTAGGGTATAAAAATAGAAAATCAATACACACAAACACTATTGAATATGCAATGATCTGAGTATTATTTAAGACAAACATAAAACTAATTTAAGAAAAAACTTTTTATAGGTTAATTCATTTTGAATAAATATTTTCTACAATACTAAATAAATATTAGAAAAATAAAAATGGATTAAGAAAATGAAAACTTTATTCTAAACTTTAGGATGCTAGAAACATCTCTAGCATGTGGGTTAACATACTATGTAAACATTATTGCATTTTTTTTTTTAACTAGAGCCTGAAGATCTAAATAGATAATATCAAACAGCACTTCCAAATGTTACCTGACCATGTCCCTCAATGAATGAGATGAACAGTCCTGAAGATGGGTAAGGAACGTTTAAAGTGCAACTAACACTTAATAATGACTATGGTAATTTTGAAATAGCTTTAAAAAACATTTAAATTTATGTTGGACATTTTTTATTTAATTTATTTTATTAATTAATGTATGCAAATTAAGCAGAACTGTCTGGCACAGACTTTTGTATCAGATGTTAACTTTCCACTCTTCCTTCCAACTGCCATTTTCTATGTGAAAGGGCTAATATGCATAAACTGATAAATAAATATGCTAAAATGTTTAAATAAAGAATGGCTACTATAACTGTGATTTTTAAAGCCCTTTCCCAATAACAAAAGTTAAACTGCCAATAACAAAAGTTAAACTGACGAATAAATAAATATTATGATGGGAAAGTGAAGATGCCATGTGAGCACACATACATCTGGGTCTCATGCTATCCATCAAACAATCTCTGACATCTCAGGATTCAACTCCTTAATTGCTTGAGAGGTCTCCTATGCATAACTTTGCAATGCGTTGAAGACATCTCTAATACCTAAGGTATTATGGTTATCCTGGCTTGAACAAAGGTTAGACAAACAAAAAAGACAAACCCTGACCTTTCTTCCCAATGTTAAACAGGCATAGCCTTAGGTCATGACTAGTTAACGATCTCTTAGGGACTGCTCTCAGAGCCACTGCTCATCATTATTACAATCCACATTCAGATTTGAGAATCATAAGTAGCCTAAGGAGCAACTATCAACTGGAATGCTGTTTTCTATCAGTTTATGTTTCCCTCCATGTGCAAGAAATTGAGATTTTATACAGATAAACACTAAATATGAGTTTCATTGCAGAGATTTTTTTTTACTAAAGAATCCTAATGACTACATTAACTGCCTGGAGACATTTTTACTCAATATGCGGTCAAGATTACATTAACTGTCATTGAAGAGGTCCTGGATGGCTGATTTTGTGTCTCAGCCTGACACAATGGCTTCATATGTCTTACCATCATGTTCATAAGAAGGTCTATACATATTGCTACCTATGGGAACACCACATGAGAAAACCTACAGTCTACAATACATTTATCTATATGTAGATTTTGGGTACTTAAGAGTAATCAGTACTCGCTTCTTTTTTTCCCCAAATAAAGGATTCATAAGACTTTTTTCCATAGATCAAAAATTATTTACTGATATTATTTTCCTGTTAAACATATTTTATGGGTATTAGTAACAACAGCAGTTTTAATTCTGTGGCAGCGCTGCGTCTGTATCAGTGCTGGTGATAATTTGTGTGGTCAAGCCTGCTGAAAGGTCAGAAAAGGGGCTAGTGCCAGTGAAAGAGAGTTGTGTGGGGAATGTCAGTAGGGGGTAAGCACCTTAGTGATTCTTAGTAAAAAACAGTCCACAGACAAGTTATCTATGTGAGTGTGGTCAGAGCCATCTCAATGTCTCTGCCCCAGTTTATACCCCATTTAACTCCTGGGATGCTTGAGGGATCTCCAGTGTATTACAAAGCAATGTGTTAGAGATCTCTCTCTAGCAACCAAGGGGTTAATGCCTTTTTGTACTGGTTTATTCTAGCATACTGGTATCTCTCTCTCTCTCTCTCTCTCTCTCTCTCTCTCTCTCTATATATATATATATATATATATATATATATATATATATATATATATATATATATATATATATATATATATATATATATATATATATATATGTAGTGTGAAGGGTTAAGCACTCTCACCGGCAATTGACAGCAAAACCGGGTGCTCCAGTAGCGTATGTAACAGGTAAATAAGCTGTGCACTCACGGATTTAACAATACAAATAAACCAATTTAATGGTAAAAAGGTGCAACATTTCGGTCCTCAGATCGGAACCTTTGTTTGCTTGACAAAGTTTCCGATCTGAGGACCGAAACGTTCCACCTTTTTACCATTAAATTGGTTTATTTGTATTGTTAAATCCGTGAGTGCACAGCTTATTTACCTGTATATATATATATATATATATATATATATATATATATATAAAGTTGCTGTAGATCAGCACGCTCAGGAGACTTTTCATTTAGTACAAAACGGTCTTTATTCAGGATCAACGTTTCGATCCCCACAGGGATCTTTGTCAAAGATCCCTGTGGGGATCGAAACGTTGATCCTGAATAAAGACCGTTTTGTTCTAAATGAAAAGTCTCCTGAGCGTGCTGATCTACAGCAACTTTACAAATTAAGTTTTATTCGGCACCCAGGCATTTACATATATATCGAGAGTGCTTCCTGACAATGTTATAGTATATATATATATATATATATATATATATATATATAATATATACACACACACACACACTTCTCCTCTGCTTCTACTTGCGTATGGCTAGGCCATCCCTCCATTTGAAGCAATGTAATGAAAATTAGAGGGGATCAAAAAGAGAAGAAAAATAGTGAAAATCAGATTATTATAAAATCAAAATCTGTGGTTATATGGCACTCCCAAACATGAGAAGATCGAGCATACAATTTTATATCTGTCCCTCTGGACCAGTATCTTTCGCTAGGAATGAAATAGGAAATGCATCTTCATAATATAGTATTTACTGAAAAACCTTCAGGGCAGCATAAAAATGTAGTCACAATGTTGTCAAACTCTCTCCTAGTTCACCGTTGATACTCCAGCCATAAGCAGTTCCATGCAAGTCCTCATGCTGCTTGTCCTACCACCCTGGAATCCTTCTCTCTCCCCCTCTCTCACTCAGTGCAAGGGTTTCATCTTCCTGGCTCTCGCAATGGACTCTCCAAAAATGTTTTTGCCCCTCTCAACGCAAAGTATTCTTCCAGCAAAATAACTAGAACGTATTGGTCTCTAGGGCAGATAGGCCCCTTGGACACCAGGCCTTAACACAAGTGCACTCTCTGTATCACTTTTAGTTATAGACCTGACTGAGGATAATGGAATTTGTAGTCCAAAAGCAGCTGAAGAGGCACATGTTTCAAAATTCTGAGTTAGTCTATGGAGGCTGAAATGCAAGGGCTGGTGTTTGAAAGATTAAAAGATATAATAAGCCAGAGGGCACACTATGAAAA
The DNA here is from genome assembly GCA_037306005.1 of Rhinophrynus dorsalis. Taxonomy (NCBI): domain Eukaryota; kingdom Metazoa; phylum Chordata; class Amphibia; order Anura; family Rhinophrynidae; genus Rhinophrynus; species Rhinophrynus dorsalis. The sequence goes on along the minus strand of CM074719.1, from coordinate 411,827,501 downwards.
GAAAGCATTGTCCACTCTAATTATAGGAGTCCAACACATAACTATGTAATGTATTCAACACCCTTATGGAACTCAGAGCTTTAATGGGTTGTGAAGGCTCCCTGTAATGATGGTCACATTGTGATAACCAATTCTCTCCAGGGGTTATAGAAAACCTTGGATTTACTTCCCTAACATCTCTGCAACTCACTTCAATTTTGCAGTCAGTCTAAACCGCTTATGGAGCTTTGTGTTATTACTAGTAAAGCTCCATTTCAGTTGTAAGCTCTGTGTTATCACTATTGTAGCGTCATTTCAATTATAAGCTCTGTGATATCACTAGTATAGCTCAATTTTTAATGTAACTCTGTGGTATCACTAGTGCAGCACCTTTCAGTTTTAAGCTATATGGCATAACTTGTGGAGCTCCATTTAAATTGTAATCTGTGTGGTATCACTTATAGAGATCTTTTTAAATTGTAAGCTCTGTGATATCATAAGTATATCACAAACTCAATTTTAAGCTCTGTATCTCCAATTCAACTGTAGGCTCTCTGGTGTCACTATTGTAACTCCATTTCAGTTGTAATCTATGTGGTACCACTAATGTAACAATAGTGATAACACACAACTTACAATTGAAATGGAGCTACTAAAGGTTAATATTTCAAAGATCTCAGTGTCAGCTGATTTTGAAATCTCCCAGGTATGCTACCCCCCATTCCTTCTCCCTCCATAGTGGGTCTGGCAGGAAGCATGTTTGAAATTGCCACCATCTTTATTACCTGGCCTTTCAGGACCTGTCACAATTGGAAGACAGAACCTGGTAGGCCCAGAAAGTCCAGAATAGACCAACATTGAAGTGGGCTAGCCTCCATGTACATGACATCACAGACAAAATAAATATATGTTTTTGAACATAGGAGCAATGGAAAAAAAATAATTGGACTTTAGGATTTTCTGTTTGTAGTAATGTAAGTGGGGGTTATTGTTAGGGAGTGTTACTTCTATTCATTATTTGGTATACATGTTTGAAGTTGTGCAGAGGTGGCTCGTGTTGGCAGAGAAATTTTTGCAATCACAAAAGAGATATTATTTAGAAAGGCAGCTGGTCCACGAGGCCTTGAAATGGATAGTGATTTATAAAATAATCTGCCAAGTGCAATGTTTAGTGTTCCAGGGATTTTGTTCTGTAGAACTGTTCAATGACAGAACTGCTATTGAAAAAATTGGACATATTATTGAAGGATAAGAGTGCTATTTTGGACTCTTCATATGAGAGCAGTGCTTGCCATCAATACTCTCACAATCCACAGTAATTTCACAATGGAAAAAATAGCGTAGCTATATTGAACTATATAACCCATTTTGTGCTTCAGCTTAATTGGTCTATCTGTAACTTTAGACAAGTCATTACATGAGCTGGCACATTTTTTAAACTTTGTAAGTCCTCCCCTTAGTAGAAGCTGCCATCTTAGTAGGATTTGCATGTTTATTCATTCTTATCAATTTATTCCACCCCCAGAAATGTGAGAGAGGGTATTTTCTGGACATGTAAGTAATTACTTACAAATGCTTTACCTATGTCAGAAAACAAATGGAGTAGCACTGCTGGCTTTGCAAAGTGTGCACAAACCTCTGTTTATGTCAGGTAGCTGTCCGCTCTGTATCTTAGAACTTTTTTAATGTTAGTGGTGTGTGCAAAACATTGCAGGGCAATGAACTGCAAATCCATATGGCACTCAAAGGTTAAAGTTTCTCTGCTTGCAAGAAGAAAAGGCTCTGAAAAGGCAATTTCCACAATTAAGGCAATCTTATACTTACGAGCAATATTATTTTGGTGCAGTATTCACAAACCTACCATGTTTGTGTTGCTTAAGCCACTTGCACTCAGCAGGCTGCTGCTGCTGCTGAAGGCTGAGTGCATCCTCTTCACTCCTTCATTTGTCCTCCCAAACACTTTGCCAGCATTACAACAACCCTACATGCTAATGATTAAAGTGCTTCCCTTCCTCCACGCATATATATATGTTTTAGTGCATATGCACAAAGTGTAATCTCCACCCTTTGCCATAACATCACCCCTTAGTGCATCTCTTCCCAGGTGTACAGACAGCTAGTCTATTGTATTCTATAGGAGAGGTGAGTCACTGATTACAGTTTTCTATAGAATGTGATAGTAAGAGCTCCATCACTTTGTACCAGTTTAAACAGTTATAACTTTTGAATAAAGTAGCTTCGAGCATCAGGAGTGTCCTTGTTTTAAGCATCAAGAAAAGCACTGTGATATGTTTTTTCATAATATAACATTACTGACCGTTAAATAAGAAATAATGTACTATAGTAACCTAACGTGAGGAAACAAATGTCGGAAGAGTATTGTGTGGTATAAAATTCCATTTGAATGTATATTTTGCTCCGATTTCATTTTCTTTACTATAGTTATTAGTGATGAGCGAGCACCCCAATGCTCGGGTGTTCGGGTGCTCTGACCGAGCACCCCCTGAGGCTCGAGTGCTCGGCCGAGCACCCGAGCCCCATTGAAGTCAATGGGAGGACTCGAGCATTACACCAGGCACCCCCTGCTCTGATGAGGGGAGGGTGCCTGGTCCATAGGAAAAGGGCAGAAAAGGATGGAAACACCACAGAAATGGTTCAGGGACAGCATAGGGAGGATGTCTGGATGCATCTTGGACTCCAACATCGCTGCTGGGAATGATCTTTCGCCCGTAGTACGCCATTTTTACAGACTGACCATAAAACACACAAAAAGGAAAATAAAAACGACTTTAGGCGAAAAATTGTTACCAAACAATATTTGCTGTATATTTACTTGTATATTATCTGCAAATTATCCCAAAAATTTCCTTGATTTTCTGAAGTGAGGCCATGATTAAGAGGGAAACGTGCGCAGAGGCAAATTATCCCAAAAATTTCCTTGATTTTCTGAAGTGAGGCCATGATTAAGAGGGAAACGTGCGCAGAGGCAAATTCTCCCAAAAATTTCCTTGATTTTCTGAAGTGAGGCCATGATTAAGAGGGAAACGTGCGCAGAGGCAAATTATCCCAAAAATGTCCTTGATTTTCTGAAGTGAGGCCATGATTAAGAGGGAAACGTGCGCAGAGGCAAATTATCCCAAAAATTTCCTTGATTTTCTGAAGTGAGGCCATGATTAAGAGGGAAACGTGCGCAGAGAAAAAATTATCCCAAAAATTTCCTTGATTTTATTGAACTGAGGCCATGATTAAGAGGGAAACGTGCGCTGAGCTGACCATCTAAAACATTATGGGTGAGGGTCTGCTGCAGAGCTGACCATCCTAAACATTATATGCGAAGGCCCGCTAGTGAGCTGACGCTATAAAACATTATATGCGAAGGCCCGCTAGTGAGCTGACGCTATAAAACATTATATGCGAAGGCCCGCTAGTGAGCTGACGCTATAAAACATTACATGAGAGGGCCCGCTAGAGAGCTGACCCAATAAAACATTATATGAGAAGGCCCGCTGGTGAGCTGACCTATATAAAAATTGTCAAACAGGGCCCGCTGGTGAGCTGGCCCTATATAAAAATTATATCACAGGGCCCGCTGGTGAGCTGGCCCTATATAAAAATTATAGCACAGGGCATATGGAAGAGGAGGAGGAGGATGAGAAGATTAAGAGTCAACCATATACCTGTTTTTTGGGTGGAAGGGGTGAATGGGAATACAGAGTATTCCCATCATTGTAAATAATATATGTAAAGTGAGTTTATGTTCCCCCGGGGCTTTCCTCCAGTGGAGTGGAGAAGTCAGGGGAAATCCAGGCCTTGTTCATTTTTATAAGTGTCAACCTATCAGCATTGTCGGTGGAAAGGCGGATACGCTTATCTGTTATGATGCCACCAGCAGCACTAAATACCCGCTCAGACAGAACGCTGGCGGCAGGGCAGGCCAGCACCTCCAAGGCGTAGAGTGCCAGTTCATACCACGTGTCCAGCTTGGACACCCAGTAGTTGTAAGGCACAGAGGGATCATTGAGGACGCTGACACGGTCTGCTACGTACTCCTTCACCATCTTCCAAAACTTTTCCCTCCTTGTGACACTAGGCTGCGCGTCAGGGTGAGGGTGCTGGCGGGGTGTCATGAAGGTGTCCCACGCCTTGGAGAGTGTTGCCCTGCCTTTCTCGGAACTGCTGTGTGCTCCCCTTTTCTCCCCTTCTCGGTTGGCCAAGGTAGCACGTACTCTGCCGCCAGCGTTGTCAGATGGAAAATTTTGGAGCAATTTTTCAACAAGAACCTTCTGGTATTGCACCATTTTGCTTGTCCTCTCCACCGGAGGAATGAGAGATGAGAAATTCTCTTTGTAGCGGGGGTCCAGAAGGGTGAACACCCAGTAATCCGTGTTGTCTAAAATGCGTACAACGCGTGGGTCACGGGAAAGGCAGCCTAACATAAAGTCAGCCATGTGTGCCAGAGTACCAACAGTCAAGATTTCGCTGTCCTCACCAGGAGGCTGACTCTCAATATCCTCATCCTCTTCCTCCTCTTCTGCCCACCCACGCTGAAGAGATGGAACTAAAGTTCCATGGCTACCCTCTGTAGCGGAGGCAACCGTGTCTTCCTCCTCCTCCTCCTCCTCCGCCTCCTCCAATTGTCGCTGAGAAGACGAAGTGAGGGTGCTCTGGCTATCACCTTGTGTAAGCTCTTCCTCCCCCATTTCCACCTCTTCCACATGCAAAGCGTCGGTTTTAATTGTGAGCAGCGAGCGTTTCAGTAGACACAGAAGTGGGATGGTTACACTGATAATAGCGTTATCGCCGCTCACCATCTGTGTCGATTCCTCAAAATTGCGTAAAACCTCGCAGAGGTCTGACATCCATTCCCACTCCTCACTTCTGATTACAGGAAGTTGAACGGAGAGGCGACGACCGTGTAACAGCTGGTACTCCACTACTGCCCTCTGCTGCTCACAAAGCCGGGCCAACATGTGGAAGGTGGAGTTCCAGCGCGTGCTCACGTCACACAGCAGCCGGTGAGCTGGCAATTGTAAGCGCTGCTGCAGCTTCAACAGGCCGGCCGAAGCTGTAGATGACTTTCGGAAATGTGCACACATGCGGCGCACCTTGGTCAAGAGATCATGCACATTGGGGTAGGTTTTTAGAAATCGCTGAACCACTAAATTAAATACATGCGCTAGGCATGGTACGTGTGTGAGCTTGCCGAGCTCCAAAGCCGCCACCAAGTTACGCCCATTATCACACACAACCATGCCTGGTTGCAGGTTGAGTGGCGAGAGCCACTGCTCGGTCTGGTGACTAATCCCCTGCAACAGCTCTGAGGCCGTGTGCTGTTTGTCCCCAAGGCAGATCAGCTTCAGCACGGCCTGTTGACGCTTCCCCACTGCAGTGCTACACTGCTTCCAGCTACCGGCTGATGGGGGAGTGGCGCTGCGTGTAGAGAATTCGGAGGTGGAAACGGAGGAGGAGGAGCCAATAACGTAGGTGCTGGCGGAAACCCTGATGGAGGTAGGGCCCGCAATCATCGGCGTGGGTAGCACCCGTGCCATCCCAGGGTCCGAGTCGCTCCCAGCCTCCACGACATTCACCCAGTGTGCCGTCAGGGAAATGTAGCGTCCCTGGCCACAAGCACTTATCCATGTGTCAGTCGTTAAGTGGACCTTCCCAGTAACTGCGTTGGTCAGGGCACGGGTGATGTTACGGGACACATGGTGGTGTAATGCGGGGATGGCACACCGGGAAAAGTAGTGGCGGCTGGGGACCGCGTACCGAGGGACAGCTGCTGCCATCAGGCTGCGGAAGGACTCAGTGTCCACAAGCCTAAATGGCAGCATTTCGATGGCCAGTAATTTGGAAAGGTGTGAGGTTAGTGCTATGGCCTGTGGGTGGGTGGCTGGGTATTTTCTCTTGCGCTCAAATGCCTGGGGTAACGACATTTGGACGCTGTGCTGGGACAGGGAAGTGGATGTGGTCGCTGATGGTGCTTCAGATGGTACAGGTGCAGGGCGGGAGGTATGCGGGCCTGCGCCTTCGACAGGCGATTGGCCGGCACCAAAAACAGGGGAAGAGGAGGCAGTGGTGTGGCCTGCAGACACAGATGGGCGATCCAGGCGTTCCTCCCACTTATTACGGTGCTTGGATGCCATGTGTCGGATCATGCTGGTGGTGGTGAGGTTTCTAGTGTTCATGCCTCGGCTCATTCTGGTGTGGCACAGGTTGCAAACTACAATTCTTTTATCGTCCGCACTTTCCTTAAAAAAACGCCATACCGCGGAACACCTACCCTTTGGCAAGGTAGATTTACGCAAGGGGGTGCTCCGTGGAACATTTGCGGGCCGGTTTGGTGCGGTCCGCCTTCTTTCTGTAGCCACACCACTGCCTCTTCCAGCCTGTTGCGGTGCTGCAGATGGCTCACCCTCAGGACTGCTGTCATCGCTCGGCTCTACACCTTCCCAGGTGGGGTCAGTCACCTCATCGTCCACCAAGTCCTCCTCCACTTCCTCACTCTGATCATCCTCCTCATGTCTTGATCCCACCACATACTCAGTCATTGACAACTGTATAACATTCTCCTCAACAAGGTCTTGAGACGGAAATAGTGGTTGATTTAATGGCAACTGTGTCTCATCATCATCATCATCATCCACTACTTCCTTTGACCTTAAATGCCGTTCACATCTGTCATCTTCTTGTGATTGGGTACCCTCTAGAGGTTGTGAATCAGGGCACAAGATGTCATGTTCCTCTGCAAGCGTGCTTGGAGAGAGGGTCAAATGAAGGATTGGTGATGAGACGAGCTCCTCACTATATCCCAGCGTGGGATCACTTCTTTGACCAGACCGTGTATGGTGGGAGGAAGGATGATCAGAGTGAGGATTATGTTGACCAGACTCTTGGCTACTGAGAGTGGACTTGGTGGAAGACAGGGTGGTGCTTAACCGACTGGAAGCAGTATCAGCTGACATCCAACCGACCACCTGTTCGCAGTGGTCGGACCTCGAGAGTGATGTCCTGCGACGCCCTGTGAAATGAGACATGAAGCTAGGTAGGGTGGATGTCTTTCTTTCTTGTGCTCTGGCACCAGGCACAGTTTCTCCGCGTCCTGACCCGCGCCCTGAACTATCAGGATCACGTCCACTTCCCCGTCCCTTTTTACCCGCCTTCTTCATCTTACACGGAATATGTGACTTTAATATTTGAGTTTGAAAACTTAACAGTATTTCTTCCTATTCTGCAACTGTGCAGAGTACACAGAATAGGCTGCTAAACTGCGGTGACACACACTGAATGGAATATGTGACTTTAATATTTGAGTTTGAAAACTTAACAGTATTTCTTCCTATTCTGCAACTGTGCAGAGTACACAGAATAGGCTGCTAAACTGCGGTGACACACACTGAATGGAATATGTGACTTTAATATTTGAGTTTGAAAACTTAACAGTATTTCTTCCTATTCTGCAACTCTGCACAGTACACAGAATGTGCTGCTAAACTGCGGCGAAGCACACTGAATGGAATATGTGACTTTGATATTTTAGTTTGAAGACTTAACAGAATGTGCTCTAATCTGCAACTTTGCACACTAAACAGAATGTGCTCTAATCTGCAACTTTGCACACTAAAAAGAATGTGCTCTAATCTGCAACTGTGCACACTAAATAGAATGTGCTCTAATCTGCAACTCTGCACACTAAACAGAATATATATTTTTTTTTTTTTTTTTCCCCCCACACAAAATAACCTGCTGCCCCCACACACAGTAGTCCTAAAAAGGACTTTTGGTTCTTTTTTTTCACAATTTTGCTTTTTTTCCTCCCTACACTGACTTTCCCTTCCTATCCTCAGCTCTCCCTGGCTAAGACTGAGCCGAACTCGCTGGTCAGGTGCTATACAGCACCCGACCACGGGTTCTGGCCAGCCAATCAGTGTAATGCCAGCAGCCAACATGGCTGCTGGCATTACACTGATGTCAGAGCCTCCCTGCACGTTTATTGGCTGCGCAGCAGCCGCAAAACGTGCGGGGAGGAGACCCGAACATGGCGGGCGAGCACATGCGGTACTCGTACGAGTACCGCCATGTGCCGAGCAGAGCGATGCTCGAGCCGATCCGAGCATCGGCCGAGCATGCTCGCTCAACACTAATTATGTAATTAAGCACATTGGTAGTCTAAAAAGGTATTGTCAGATCACAACCTCTGCAGAAAGTTTAACCTGTTTAAAGCAAGATGTGTATACAGCGCATTGCATACCCTTCTGGCTCTCATATAGTAAACCCCTTGAGTGTCAGAGAGGTTTACAGCTCATTGCAATGCATTGCTCAAAATGTTAATGAACTACAAGGCTGGGAGGATTATTGTTCAACCCAATATAAAATGTAAAGGCATAATGTCAGTCACATTAATTGTAGCACTGGAATTCTCCTTCAGGAACATGAACTAGTTTAACCCTTTGATTGCCAGAATAGAATGCAAACAGAGCACCCCCTCTGGCACTCAAAGGGTTAATAGTACAGCATGTGAAAGAATTTATTTTTTGATGACTGGGAGTTTATTTCAGAAGACAGGTCAATGAAGCGGATGATGCCAACTAATCCTCACAGGGGTTACTGTAACAGCCCACAGTTGCCTATATTCTTTTACTCGCTTTCCTCTGCTTTCCATTGCTGATCTGGATGCAGCAGAGGCAAGTCTGACAGCTAGCCCGTGTGAGCAACAGCTTTACAGCCCAAGTAGGTTGGCTGTTCATTGGAGGTTGCAATGAGCACTGCAGCTTCTATTTGCTCTTGTGTGAAGCTGCATCTTTATTGCATTCCCAAAAGGTGACAGTCACTATATCCCAGCATAGTTCCTTTCATAATGGGTATCTAAGAAATAGTTGAGAAATTCTGCATTTCTAATTTAAATTGGGCTTTTTACCTCTGTTAAACCCTCAAATGCTAGTAGCGATGACTCCAGTGCATTGCTTTGCAATACAATGGCGACATCTCTAGCTTCTAAGCAGTTAAGATCTACTATTTTTTTTATGTAATGAACAGGATATTTAAAGATATACCTTATTTATTTGTGATTTGTAATTTCTTATTGACCAAGTTATAAGTTCAGTTTTCATATTTGCATCTCATCGGTGTGTTATTTCATGCTTCACAATATGTCATTTTCCACTTCAAATCCAAAACCGCTTCACAAACCTGGAGAAATTGTAGCGAACGTACAAATACGATTCCACGGTAAATAATTCTATGGCATCATGCCTAGCCCTACACCTGCCTGATGCCTATCTACTAGGCTAATTATGCCATAAATTACCTACTTAAATCCGCTTGAGCCGAAAGGAGGGCCATGGGGCACTCTGTGGGCATTTCATGATTTTCCTTTCCTCTGCTTCTTGTTTAACCCTTTGAGTGCTTGAGGGGTGAGCAAAGCATTGTGAAGCGATGCATTGATCATTCTCTGGGACTTAACGTTATGCATTTAACAAGGCTCAGAGGAAACAGTGTAGCTTTGTGCCATTTCCTTGCACATGCTATGAGACAGATTAAAAAGACTTGCTTGTATTAAAATCTTAACAATGCAGAAGTGTATCTTCCAGTCTACTTTTTTCAGCATCCATTTAATCTAGTGCATAACCTGAAGTGCAGCCACTGGCATTGGAGGTTAATGTAGTTGGGGCTGAACTGGTGTATTCATACATTCATCCCACAATGAGGCTGATTTACTAATCAGAACCAGACTAATTATGTCTCAAACCAACTGCACTATAGGGAACAAATAAAACTTTCCTAAAGTTTCTATTGATTTAAATGGGGCAATTCATCACAAATTCAAGGCATTAAAATCCCCATTTAAATCAATGGTAACGTTTACTCATTCCCTGAGAATTACTCCATTTCTTGATTATGGAATAGCTAACTAAATCATTTTAAATGTTTGCCTGTGGTCTTTTTTTAAAAAAAAACTTGATATTTCAGTACGTTTTTGGAGTGATCAAATCAGATGAATACACTCTAGAGTAGCAGAAAATAAATATAATTTAACCCCTTAACGACCAGGGAATCTGGACACGGACACGACTGAACGACCACGGAGCAATTTTTTTTTATTGCTCCGTTGCGTTCCGGACTCCCCGAACGGCGTGCAGCCGCGGGGGGAGCCCGGAATTCGATGACGGTCATAGTACGTCATCGGTCATTAAGTCTATGACCGTCAAGGGTCGTTAAGGGGTTAAAGGAGCAGTAAACTTTTTTTTATGAAAAAATATATATTGTAGGGATTTTCCTATTGAGTAAAATAAAGGTACTACCAATGCTGAGAGATTTATATTTCCAGAGTTATTAGTTTAAACCCATGTGTTTTTTACATTAGCAGTGCCCTCTAGTGGTCAAATTCTAATTAGATTTCCTGTTAGATTCTAATGAAGAGGAAAGTCAGAAAAGTCAGAGACATGCAGTTAGCCATAGAATGTGATAGAAACTGCCTGTCACTTCCTGTCAGTTAGAACTATCAGGAAGTAAACACAGTAAATTCACTTCCTGATTATTTTAACTGCTATACATTTTGAGTAAAACATCTGAAAGCTATGGGAGTGACATTGTTTTACTCAGCAGGAAAAGCTCTATAAAATATGTGTTTTCATAAATAAAATTTTACTGCTCCTTTAAATGAGGATTAACAGGAATCTACAGTGAGACAAACATCAGATATTATACAAGTTGAAAGAAGCAATAAAAGCATTTGGAATTTAAATAGGAGTAAAATAGTGACAAGTGATCCATGAAATAGTAGCACATTTCAGAGTGATAGCTCTCCCAGATTTACTCATCAGTACAGTAACATATTGGCATATATATTCTCCACATTGACATTTATTCTGCTGACTCCACATGTTTTGATGCCTGACCTATTTTTCCTTTGCTTTTTAGTTTGGGTAAACCTCAGTGGGTTGCTTTATGTGCCAAGATAAAAGACATCAAGAACACAGTGTCAAATCCAGCTCTTACATTGTAAACAGTGCTGCTTAAAATGACAGCTGCTTTATTTGCCCATCCTGCTCCATTGTTTATTCAAATATGGTAATGTATTAATTGGATGGGTCGGAGGTATAAGGTACATATTTTCCTCCCCAGTGGGATTTCCACAGAATGGGAATGAAGTTTCTCCGTTCTTCAGAAATTCTGCACCCATCTTTCCAAGCACTGCTAACACTGTTCCTGCTCACACATCACCCAATACACATGCATACATCATCAAGCACACAGAGCCCATGTGGCTCCTCCCCTTTGCATCAAACATGAATTTGTGGATAAATGTCTCGCTCTTGATGCTCATTCATTTTCAAAACCAGTCCACTGGGGGACATGGTTTAGCATAAAAACAGGAAGAGGATGGATTTCGAAGAAAAAAAATGCATGAGCCCTTGGATCACAATAGCACTCAGTGAATGTTCAGTACATCTTTATGTAGGGGTTAAAAACATGGGATAATACACACAAAGAGAGTGATGCTATGTGATGCTCTGGAGCAAGTTAACTGCAGAATAGAAGACACATACAAAGCCCAGAGGCAAAGTACAGTGAAAATGTTTGTCCCCTGTTGTACATTTGGTTTGCAGTATAATTTCTCCACTTTCTCTTTGTCCTTATATGCTCATGGGCTAGCTATGCCTTAATTCAGAAGTCCCAAATCATTTCTAAGAGATAAATCTAGAGTATTGTAGGGTGTCTACTGAAAAGTCTAACTTTACCATTATGAGTTAGTGTATCAAAATTTGATCATTTCTAGTGGATACACTGATTTTCGCAACAATCACTTATAGATACCTTTGGATATTCATCAGTGCTCTGTTGGATTTCTCTGCCTTGTATACGTGTACACACCGAAGAACATAAATGGAATACATATATGTAATAGAAAAGCTTATATGTGTAAGAGGCTGGTAGATGGAATTTGTGGGTCTTCACACTGATGAATGAGCGAGAGTCAGATATGATGTGGTCATTGAAGAATCAGTGAATGTCTAATGCATAAGGAAATCCTTTGAAACTAAGTTTCTCTTTCTTTGGTTTTATACTTAATTCCATCACTAAAAAAACTAACACATTATTAAAGTGGAACTGTCAGCTGTCCACATTCTCACCTCAGCAGGAACATCCATGTCAACAAGTGTTGCGTGACTGTCAGTTAATACAAATTAGTACTGGCAGTCAGGGAGTGGCACGTGGAAGGGAGAGCAGTGTAAAATGATAGTACTGGCTGGCATGTATGAAACATTTCTTGTGTTTGTTTATGGCGATTATGTGTAGCGTGTTTTATATATATATATTTTTTTTATGAACAGAGGCAGCGTGAGGGTACAGACAGAAAAAATGTCTACATACATCACAAAAGGGAACATTACATTGGATAGAAAGAGCATTATAAGCAACACAGTAAATTAGTTAGATAGCAGATAGGCATGAGATAGGCATCCCAAGGCAACCCCAGTGTTTTTTCGTACTAACTTGAAACAATACCCACAAACAAAACAACAAAAACAGATAAAAGTCACTCCACCTGCCCCAGAGGGACTGCCACCCCCCCCAGCGCCCTCCCGCACTGCCATGTGGTCAGGATGAGCACATTCTCTCAAGATGGGGAATGGTCAAAATATTGCAACTAAGCCCCCAAATACCAAGAAATTTGTGCGGCGCTCCCCGATGAATAAACACCAGGTGAAAATGTGGAATATTTTTATTAACTAGGTTAATCCAATGGCCATGAGACGGCGGGACATCAGACATCCAAGCCATCGTAATGACCTTATACTCCATGACCAGGATCTACTGCAGGAGAGACTTAAAGGGATAGTAATGTCCCAACAAAAGTATCTGCAAAATGGTAGCTACAATAAAAGAATACTTAATGGCCTTACTTGTATCTCTCAAATCTTTATTTGAGTTTGTTTGCCCCACAATTAACCAACTTTATACAGATGGATACTAGAAACTGATTGAGAAGTCTGGAAGGTAGCAAGTGAATAAGAGAAACTCACTGTCACAGGGAGCAATTAGCTTTAGGAGAAAGGGGTGTCCAGTCCTGTCAAAGGTACCAGAGTGATTAAAAAAATAAGTGAGTGTGTCTCATCATGAACAGTGGACATGCTATCTGCAAAATACCCGAGTAGAATGCAAAAATCCAATAGCAGGGAGCAAATAGCACTCTTTTCTGAAAGGCATTGGGTCAAATGTACAAATTTACAACAAAAGAATATAGGTGGCGCAGATGTGGCAAAGAGAGTAAGAGGATAAACCCTGTCCAGCCTGGCACAGACTTCCACTACTATAAACTCAAGACACAAAACCAATATCTGCAGAACATACACAGGTTCTAATGGACCTCTAGAGAACTTCTTATAATAAAGCACTCCAATTTCTCACATGTATAAAGGGACAGGAACATGTTCTGGTTAGGTCAGTGGATAATTCAACAATATAGCTGTATGTAAAAACAGTCTATAACCAAAGATCATGGTTTCGATAGCCACTAGATCAGTGTGTCTCTCCCTCTCCTCTCGCTGTCTCTGCTGGCTATTTTTTTAAAGTCTTCTGCCTTCGTATGTCGGGATCTCCTCTCAGATCTCCCACCAGGATATACTTAATGGCTTACAACGTAGCAAAACCGTCTCTTTAGCAATGAATGTGGCTAATTGAATGGTAGTGAATGAAATCAAAGTCTCAATAAAAAATTGACAGTATGAGTAAAACGTTCCAACACTTTTCAAGATCCGGTTTGATTTCTTCCTCAGGGAAAATACTAATTAGGCCCAATACCCCAGCCCCATAACATGTGCAGGGAAATGGAGTGCATGCAATTTTTGTTCTACACAAACTAAACATCACACCAAACACGGTATAGAAGAAAAAGAATGGTCATACACTGACCCCCCTTTGGTACAATCGGTGTTAAAGGGAAGAATGCTATGGTAGTTAGTAAATAGACATTAGGCAGGCCTAGGTACGGAAACTCAATTACAGCACCTGATTTTATACCTAATCACTATTACACATTTACCCCAATAAATTAAGCTGCTGTATGTAATCCAAGTAGAACTTTGGAGGCAAAGAGCAGAATAGAGAAAAGGTAACAGCAATGGTGTGAAAAGAGCATGCCTGAATCGGGCTGGGAGTCAGGAATATGCCAGTGGTAACATACATGAAGGTGGCATATAGCATGGCAGAGAGGGAACAGAGAGGTGAGGTTTGAAGTTCAGACTATAAAATGAGCATGATGTACTCTGGGCTTGTGATGCCTGGCATGGTCATATCAAGATAATGGCCTGAGCAGGTGGACAGAGGAGATATACTAAGGGCTGTATTCAGAAAGCTAAAGAGGTACATTTCTGGAGTAAACCAACGACAACAAAGGGGACCAGTGAAACCTTCTTTAAATCGGGAATCTAGTGTTTTGGAGACCTCTTTAACATTCAAGGGGTCCCCTAAGGTGCAATTGGTTTACACCAGAATGGCACCCCTTTAGCTTCCTGAATATGGCACTGAAATGGAACTTTGTTATTGAAAGAAGTAAAAAAGTAGGGGTTTGCTTAGCACATAAAAGAGCACAGGTGTGGAAGAGTATTATCATTCAAGTACTTTTGGTATTTGGGGATACTTTTTTATTTGGACTAACAGTCATACAGTACTGTGCAAACGTTTTAGGCAGGTGTAAAAAAATGCTGTAAACTAAGAATGCTTTCAAAAATAGACATGTTAATAGTTTATTTTTGTCCTTCAACAAAATGCAAAGTGAGTGAACATAAGAAAAATCTAAATCAAAATCAATATTTGGTGTGACCAGCCTTCAAAACAGCATCAATTTTCTAGGTAGACTTGCTCAGAACTCGACAGGTAGGTTGTTCCAAACATCCAACTAACCACAGTTCTTCTGTGAATTTAGGCAGTCTATGTTGCTTCTCTCTCTTCAAGTAATCCCAGACAGACTCAGTGATGTTGAGATCAAGGCTCTGTGGGGCATACCATCACTTACAGGACTCCTTGTTATTCTTTATGCTGAAGATAGTTCTTAATGACTTTGGTTGTATGTTTGGGGTTATTGTCATGCTGCAAAATAAATTTGGGGTCAATCAGATGTCTCTGATGGTATTGCATGATGGATCTGCCTGTACTTATCAGCATTGAGGATACCATTAATACTGACCAAATTCCCAACTCCATTTGCAGAAATGCAGCCCCAAACTTGTAAGGAACCTCTACCTTGCTTCACTGTTGCCTGCAGAAACTCATTCTTGTGCCAAGCTGCAGCCCTTCGGAAAACAAACTGCCTTCAGCTACAGCCAGATATTTCAAATTTTGGCTCATCAGTCCAGAACACCTGCTACCATTTTTCTGCACCCCAGTTCCTGTGTTTTAGTGCATGGTTGAGTCTCTTGGCTTTGTTTCCACGTCAGAGGTATGGCTTTTTGGCCACAAGTATTCCATGAAGACCACTTCTGATTAGACATCTCTGGACAGTAGATGGGTGTAATAGGGTCCCACTGTTTTCTGCCATTTCTGAGTTGATGGCACTACTGGACATGTTCTGATTGCGAAGGGAAGCATGATGTGTCTTACATCTGCTGCACTAAGTTTCCTTGGCAGACCATTGCGACTACATCCTCAATGTTGCCCATTTCTTTGTGCTTCTTCAAAGGAGCTTGGACAGCACATCTGGAAACCCCTGTCTGCCTTGAATTTCCTGCCTGGGGAAGACCTTGTTGATGCAGTATAACTATGTTGTGTATTGTTGCTGTGCTCTGTTTTACCACGGTGTATGATTTTTTTTTTACATTAACCCTTTGATTGCATACTCTTCTGGCACTAAAAGGGTTAAATTGTCTGCAGCAACCTCACCTTGTTAGCTGAGTTTGGCTGTTCCTCACCCAGTTTTATTCCTCCTACACAGCTGTTTCTGTTTCAGTTAATTATTGTGTTTCAAACTACATATTAAATTTATGATCATTAGCACCTGTTTGTTATAATTGTTTAATCATATACCAGACTATATGCCTACAAAATCCCTGATTTTGTGCAAGTGAAGAATTGATGCTGTTTTGAAGGCAAAGTGTGGTTACGCCAAATACTGATTAGATTTTTCTTCTGTTCACTCACTATCATTTTGTTAATTGATCAAAATAAACTATTAACATGTCTATTTTTGAAAGCATTTTTTACTTTACAGCATTTTACCACACCAGCCTAAAACTTTTGCACAGTACTGTATATTTTAAGACAAGCAACTCTCTTCCTCAAGTCAAATATTACTTGTTAATCCAAATTTTAAAAAAAGGATCAATACCAATGTACTCATATCTTTGTATTACTAAAACTGGACTAATATGGCTTCTACAAACTAATTCATTACTTTATAATGTAAGGATCTGTCTTTTACATTGCCTCTTCCATGAGGTTTAGCAAAAATACTGGAGATACAGCAATGTGACACATCTATGGATTGAATGGTCTCAGGAGGTTTTTGATGGGGAATATTGCTTTATCTGTCTGTTGACATGTCAGGGCTGTAAAGAGCAGTGATGGAAAATAAATGGGGTTCTAATGAACTGTAAATCAAGAGGGAATTTAGCTCATGTAATTGCGTGTATGGGGAGTTCTTTGTTTTGGAGGACACATTAGGGCAAGTGATGCAGAAGGTTAGGAGTACAAGGTCAGAGGAAAGGGAGCATATGGAAACCAAATATTAAATGAGAATGAGACTAATATACTAAAAAGAACCATAGCATTGCGTGGGCAAACCAGTTGCACTGTAAAGGACAAAAATATTCCACAAATCCCAGTTGATTTAAATGGGGTATTTAACGCTTTGAATTTTAGAGAGGTCTCCAACGCATTGAAATGTTCTTAAGTTTTTCTCAGTACATTAGTCTTAAATTCTTTAATACGGAGTCAGACAGGTAGTTTACTGAGAAACCCCAGGAATTAAACCAAGTCGAATTTTTAAGAAACTGAGAATCTAGTCCTGAGGAAAGATGGCTAACAGAAGGATAAGTGAAAATAGTGCAACTTATAGCTAAGCATTTGTAGAAGTACAGCCAACAGGAAAATCTCACTAATTTGCCAGCTCAGCTCCCCTGGTCACGGTGTTAGCCCCTAACACTAGCACCCATTTCTTAGGGTGTGACCTACAGAGTGTGGTCACTGTAGTGAATGCAGTCGGTCACAGTGTGTCATTGTTAGGATGTTGATACCAGCTGTCAACCCCTTATACTTGCCTCGTAGCAAGCAAAGGGAAATGGTATAACGTTATGCAATTTACTCTATGACATTTTAACCCTCTGAGTGCCAGAGAAGTATCCAACAAATTGCAATGCAATGCGTTGGATACTTCTCTGGTACTCAAAGAGTTAATACAAGGTGAAGCGGAAAGGACCACCATGAAATACCCACAGACTTCCCCAATTGCCCCCTCTTCCCTTGGAGCAAGCAGTGTTAAGGGAAGAAATTTTGGACTAAGTAGGTTAGTAAATCACTTTTGTGCTTTCACTCCAGTAATTATCTAATATATTGCAATCAAGGAAATTTAATGTAAACTGTAAATTTATATATCAAAATGTAAGGTAGGTTAGTATATTAACAGTGAATTACATATAATAGTCTGTATAAGCTCTTTTTTCTTGATGTATTGAGATCTCTCTGGAATTAAAGAGATAAGAGCCCCATTTAAGTCAAGTGGATTTTTTTTTTTAATTTTAATTGTTTGCCTTTAGTGCACCTGGTATGGTCCAGAATAGTCAAGTTCTTAATAGTACATCAGCCCACTGTCATTTATGCTTGTGGTTTTCTAAGTAATATTACGTCAATAATGGTGTCATATAGCTGTCAAGTACAGTGGAGATATAGGGGCAGGATAATGGAGCCCTAACCTCATAGCAGAAGTCACATTCATAACATTTATTTAACAAGGTTATTTATAGTACCTGGATTTATAGTCAGCATTAGTAGTAAATACCTTGTAATCTTTGTACCTTCAAGAAAAATAATCGATACATCAATCTGATTATAGTGTAGTAGATCTATAGGCAGGATGTAAAAAAAATAAAAAATAAATAAGTGTGGATTTGTGCTATGAGGATTGTTCGGTGATCTGCTTGTATTCCAGGGGATGATGCACTGAGGTGTGAAAATGAGTAGCTAAAATGGAGCTAACTTCTCCGTGTGATAAACTCTCCAATTCCTATGTTATCCCATTGAGTTTATGCACTCAGGGCTATCCAACTTGAGAGATTGTAGTGCCTATTCACCATAGAGTACTATAGGGATCAAGGAGAGTTTAACACTTTAGCAACTATCTCATCTTTATCATTCCATAGTGCATAACCCTCCAGGGGCTGAATTCAATTGAAAGTGCTAATTTTATCTCTGCTTTTATCTCCAGATTTACCCATAGACTTCAATAAGAAAAGTTTGGATAAAACGTGAGGTAACATTTATATCCTACAAATGAATCCAGCCCGGGGTCTCTGAGCAGAAGAAGACTTAAATTTCGTTATTGGGATTACATGAGTGGGTTCCTGTTGTTGCATGGAAATGTAAAATTATGTAACAATTTAAAACCAAAAACACCCAAACATTCAAATTCTACTCTCTCCTTGCTGCAAGTGGTGTTAAAGGGATAGTAACTCTTAATATGTACAAAAATATATATTTTAGGGTTTATCCTCCTGAGTAAATCCATGGTACTCACATTTCTGAGAGGTGTTTTAGTCAAAAATTATTGCAGCTAATCTACTACCCTCTCAGTGAAGTAAAACTTTCTGACATTACGTCTAAACCTGTGTTCCTCTAGTTTTAGACTATGGCCTCTTGTCCTAACATTTTTACTCCTTTGAAATGTACTTACCTCCTGCACTTTGTTGAATCTCTTCATGTATTTCAATGTTTCTATCATATCCCCTCTCTCTCTCTCTTCTGTCCTCCAAACTACATGTTCAGATCCTTTAGTCTATCCTGATATGTCTTTTCCAGTAAACCAGTCACCATTTTAGTAGCCCTTCTCTGAATTCTCTCTAGAATATCTATATCCTTCTGGAGATGGGGTCTCCAGTACTGTACCCAATACTCTAGGTGAGGTCTAACTAGAGATCTGTAGAGTGGCATGACCACTTCCCTTTTTCTGCTAGTAATGCCCCTAGCTATACAACCCAGCACCCTGCTTGCATTCCCCTTTGCTTTATTACATTGCTTGCCTACCTTTAAGTCATTAGAAATAATTACTCCCAAATCACTTTCCTCTGTTGTCTCTGTCAGCAAAATACCCTTAACAGTATGTTTTTCCTTTGGATTTTTATATCCCAAGTGCATTATTTTACATTTACCAACATCAAACTGCAGCTGCCACACTCTTGTCCCTTCTTCTGATTTACCTAAATCATTTGTCATTCGGCTTATTTTCAGTGGAATGTCTACCCTATTGCAGATCTTTTTATCATCTGCAAAAAGGCATACCTTATCTTGAAGACCTTTTCCAATATCACTAATAAAAATATTAAAAAGAATGGGCCCCAGTACAGATCCATGAGGTTCCCCACTAGTAACACTCCTTTCCTCCGAATATTCTCCATTGACTACCACCCTCTGTTGCCTGTCA
Source organism: Rhinophrynus dorsalis (assembly GCA_037306005.1). Lineage (NCBI taxonomy): Eukaryota > Metazoa > Chordata > Amphibia > Anura > Rhinophrynidae > Rhinophrynus > Rhinophrynus dorsalis. The sequence continues at coordinate 411,807,889 of CM074719.1, read as the reverse complement.
CTCAGCCATTGCCTTATTAATTTAACTATTTTTGCATCCAGACCCAAACACTGCAATTTATTAATGAGTCTTCTATGAGGAACAGTATCAAATGATTTCCTGAAATTTAGATAAGCTATATTTACTGCTCCCTCTTGGTCTATTATTTTAGTTATCTAGTCAAAAAATCTTTGAGGTTAGTTTGACAAGATCTCCCTGCACACCCCTATAGCATTCAAATGGTTAAAGAATGACTAGCATCCAATCAGCAGGTCTTCTTGCATGGAAGCAGACATGCTAATGAAACCAGTACTGTTTTGTGAGCTCCAGCAGTCAAATGGAGGACCACAACAGGGGCCTGAAGAGATCCCTTGTGTTCCTATGGAAATAAACAAACTGAGATTGATGTCTGGTAGTTCCTGTGTGGTGCTGGTCCATAGACCCTTGGTATCAAATTTGAAAGCCCAGCACAGTGATTTTATGGAGACCAATATGGGTTGTGTTCCAGCCGAGGGGGTCAGTTTTCTAATCCGCCCCCCCCCCCCACACACACACACGTGGGTACACACACACACACACACACACACACACTGCTAGTACAAACTGGTGTGGGTCTGCTCAAGGCCACATCTGGTCCCATAGGAGAAGACTTAGTAAAACATAATAATTGCCCGTTAAGTAACTGGCAGCAACTTGCATGCTAAAGCATTTGTATTGACACACTGTTAACCCATTGGTTTCTAGAGGTTTCCATTGCAAGCAGTTAAGGTTCCTGGAGTTCTGTGGGAATTTCACGTGAAACAAAAGAGTTTCGCAAAAAAGTTTGAGAACAATTGATATAGTTTAAAGAATGGGCATTTCCAACCTTTTTTTAAGCACTGATGTTGACGGACATAATCTGCTTAGACAATACATCTGGAAAAGATTATTTCTGTATACCAATGTCACAATCCTGTCATGTAGCTATAAATAACTTTCTAGGCTTCTCTCAGTCTAGTGCTCTGTAAGGTCTGTGCATCTGGTTATTGAAGATGTGACAGACACAATCAGGAGATGCATTGCTGAATGATAATGTATGCATCGTGATAATCAATATCTCTTTGCATTGATACCGATGCTTTCTGTGTCCATAATAAAAGAGCAAGAGTAGCCAACCCTGGTCACCAAGAGCTATGAATAGTGCATATTTTCAGGATATCCCGAATGTGCACAGATGGACCAATTAAAGTGACTCAACCACTAATTAGTCCACCTGTGCTCAAGCTGTGAAATTCTACAAACATGCACTAATGACAGCTCTTGAGGTTCGGCGCTGGTTAGCTGCCTCTGAAAGAGACACATTGAGGCTGATGTTCTATCAAGAACTGAGGGGCGATATAGTAAGGGTCAATGCTGTGGTGATGTGTATCTGCATATGGTGATACAGACAGACATTGACATATGCACTAAGTTAGGGATGCAAGTGGAAGAGGAGAGACAGTGATCATTAGCAAGGGGCGGAGGAGAGACTGTGATCATTAGCATATCATCCTGGCATAAAGAAGTCCAAGTATTGGGGAAGGAAGCAGAGAGGATGCAGATAAACTTAAGCACAAAGAACAACTGGTGTAAGCAACAAAATGCAGAACAAGGAGTTAATCACGTGTTTAATGTTCAAATGAACCTTTTATTGACAAGGAATGGTAGATATGATAACCCAAGCTTGTCTTGTAAGTATCTGGGTACAGACACTCCTTACCATGTTGGATGCAAACAGATTGATTCACTGGTACAAAATTTCCATTTACAACTAATACAGGGGATCACACCCCTTCAACTTATTGAAGATCTGGTAGGGAAGACTGCAAGGGTGATTATATAAGAAAGTGTCTTTCATGAAGCCCCAACAATCTGCAGGCAAGGGGGTCTGCTTTGAAAAGTAAGTTAAATGGAAAATAATGCTGCTTTCTGACGCATTTCTATAATAAAAGGAAAGTAAAAGGATGTGTTTTTACCATTTCCTACCCCCCCCTCCACACACACACACACTTTCTCTACAAGTGGGAAGCTTGGTGGAGAGTGTGTCTTAGGTCTTACACTGTAGACAACATAGTATAAAAGAATAATTGTAATATGTTAGCGGTTACAAGTGTACTCTCCCCTCTGTTACAAGATCGATTAAAGAAACAGCGTAGTCTCCAGTGAAACTCAGAATAGTGGTGGCTCATCCCATCATATTGGTTGCTTACCAGTATATATAGGAGTGTGAAAAGCCTGCAGTGATTGGCCAGACAAAGCAGTGAAGAACAGGAGGGAGGGAGTAGGTGGTGAAAGGGAGGGAAGGGAGGAAATGCAGTAAAAGGAGGGTACGAGAGGAGCATAAAATTGGCAAAAAATGAGGGATGCATGCTTAAGGGCTGGTGTTTGGGGAGTCAAATCAGGGAAATTATTTTGTGTGAGTCCATCTGTGAGTGTAAGTGGCAAAAAAGGATAGTGGGAGGGAGAAAGTGGGCAAAGAGAGCCACGAGCTGCGATCTGGAGCTGAGATCCACATCAAAGTGCTTAATAGAGTCTTACTGACCTTAGCTTAGGATAACAGCTCATTGGAGCCAAACATGCATATCAATTAACACGGGATGCCCTCACTGGCCTTTACATCTGTGTAAGCATTGGAGGGGTGCACTCCAGATTTCATACAAAGGGGACCAGTGAGGATGTTACTGTGATTTTGCTGCTTAGCTCACAGATTGGTAAAACACACCATCAGAGTGCAATTGTAGAATGCTGTGTTTGTCATTGTCAATGAATCACAGCAAATACAATAACGTGGCTTTGAAAGCTGGCAGGTCATTATAGGGACCATTTGGGTTTTTGTGGTCATAGTAAAGTAATTGGAGGTTAGTATTAGTAGGTGTTCTACTTTAATAAAATAAGACCCATCAACATCGAATAATAAAGGTCCAAATGAAACCCATGATAAGGGGTATGTACTCTATCCTATGTACGAATTCCTAGCTAAAATAGCCATTAGATCTGCATTTGCTATGCTTCTAATGTGTAGGTACTAACACACTGAATATGTTCCCACTCCTGCTGGTTTTTGCCAAGGGGAGGGAAGTGGTGGAGTGTATGGGTGTTTAGAAGTAGGACATTCCTCTGCAATTCTCTTCAAGTACAAACAAGTTGCTAAATAAAACTGGTGTATAATAATCAATTCTCATGTGCACACTCCAGGGCAGTCATTCACTATTTTTGTTCAGGCCAGCCCTAGCATAAAATCACTGGTTTAGGGAGGGTGTTCAGAGCGTTCTTGTTCATACAAGTCAGAATGGCCACAGGACTCATATGTTGTCAACAGCAGGAAATCAGCTGAGCTGGTGGTTTTATAGATCCTCCTATTAGACTATATTCATAGTATAATGAGTGAGTCCAAGCCCTTATTAAAGGGATAGTAATACTTCATTTTAACTTTATTTTATTTTGTAGGCATTAAAAAAACATGAAGAATGATATAAGTCTTATCTCTGAAACCTTTATGGTTTAAGAGATATTCACAAACAAAGTATCCCCCCCCTGTTCAACCAAATCAGAAGGGAGATGCCCAGGTAGACTGCAGAGAGGGACAATCTTCAATTAAGATAATGGAAAAAGCTGAAAAACTTATCAAGGGGGGAAGGGCTTTCATTGTTTTCATACAAAGAAAATTGTCCCCTTCTGTTATCTGTACTGTCATACAACCAGACTCACATCTGAGAAGAGATTGTTTACACTAGGTAAAAGGGGCGGGGAGGGGAACTTTGCTTGTGAATATCTCATAAACCATAAAGGTTTGAGCGATAAGACTTATATCATTCTTCATGTTTTTTTAATGCCTACAAAATAAAATAAAGTTAAAACGAAGTGTTACTATCCCTTTAAGGTGAACTACTGTACATCAGTACACATTCTGTATCCAGCAGCAGTGTCTAACCATGGACCGGACAAACAATAATTATAGAAAATGTTACAACTTAAAATATTAATAAGTAAGTTTCCACAAGCTTGTCTGTTTGTGTTTATTTGTTTGATTTAAATGTGCAAAATAACAGGTGCATTTTATTAGGGATTTAGGAGGAGAGTTATAAAACTGGAGTTATAAAAAGTGTAAAATTGTCTCAAAGTAATATAAGGATATGTATAAATGTTTAGCGACATTTACGCTAAGTGTTAACTCCAGTCGGTCAATTTTTTTTAAAAGTAGAGCAGAATGCTATTTATTTGGTGTGTAAAATGTTTTTAAGAGCAATCAAGCGTTGTAATAAACCATCATCCTCTGACAGAAGAGTGATTTTAACTCATTTTATCTGTAACTTCTGCAGTACTAACAGAGACAATGGGGGAGAGTTATAAAACTGGAGTTCTAACAAAAAGTGTCAGCAAAATTACCTCAAGGACACATAAGGATACGGATCAACTTTTATTTTTTGGTTTCCCTTTAAAGGGGAACATTCACATGCAAACAACTGGAGTCTGGATGATTTTTTTTTTTTTAAATATATTTTATTATCAGATTGCTCCATACACATCTCAATACATAAAAGTACATGCATAGTCATTCAGGTACAGCAAAAGTATGTAGACATTCGTAACAATGAAAATAACATATACATATCAGTAGGGCGTACAGAGTCAACCCGAGGTTTTTATTATTATTTTAACCTCCAATAACCAAAACTCCTAAAATCTAAACTAACTTAAATTGTTCTATACCCCCCAGCCCCAATTCCTCTCTCTTCCGAACCCGCAGCACCCCCCCACCTCTGCCCACCAGCCAGCAGTTTCACGAGATCCTGGCATGCAAAGAATTCTAACACATCGTCTCTCATCAAGTATACATCACATCCATCCATGCAACAAGCAGGTGTGACCTCAATCAACCATCACCAGTGAGTTGCACATCATCAGGTGCCACAATATTATCTGCTCTATTCGTCCACCAGTTCTGCCATCTACCCCAGATCTTGTCAAATTTATTTGGATTACCCCGGTGTAAGTAAACCAGTGTGGAATGCATTGCAAAAACAGGTTTATCCATGCACTACAATTAGGAACACTATTTGACAGCCAGTTCAAGGCCACCACCTTTCTCGCCATCACCAAGAGCTCACTCAGTAGAGATCTGTCAGTTGCATCCTCAATCTCATCGGGAAAAACAGACAATAAACAAATCTTTGGAGTCACAGGAATAGGTCTCCCCAACACCAGGACCACAATATGCATTATTTCTGTCCAGAACCTCCTGACCCCAGGACATTCCCAGATCATACGTAACTATGTGCCCTGAACATTATCACACCGAAGACAACAGTCGGTACCAGAATTCCTCATTGTATACAGTCTGAACGGCGTATAATAAATTCTATGTAGGATATTCAACTGTATCATCTGGTGCCTAGTCAACGTCGCCACCAGTGCTGGTCCCGCCTTAGCCAACTCCCATTCCCAATTTTCTAATGGGCCCACGTCGATTTCCCATTTGTTCTGTGAAGGGAACTCCTGATACCCCATGTGAGACTCCAGCCACTGGTAAATGAAAGAGAGAGGTCTCGAAGGCTCAAGAAGCATCAATCTAGTAAGAAGCGGGAACGTCGAAATCATCGGGGCTCGGTCACCCCACTGAGCTCGAAGAGCATGCCTAATACATAAATATGAGTAAAAGAGATTATGCAGTATAGAGTACTCATCATGTAATTGTGCGAAGGATTTCAGTTGATTATCCTGGTATAGCTGTCCAAGGTTAGTAATCCCAAATCTAGTCCACAAGGGACTGAAATCGCTGCCAAGAAGATGGTGTAGCCACGCGGTACCCCATAAGGGGGTATCCAGATCCATGGCAATGTATCCCAGTAGCTTTTTCAACTCCAACCACGCCTCATGTAGTGTTGTTGCCAATGGAATCCGAATTTTAAAAACTGCAGGGCTTCCATGCAATAACTTGGGCAGCTTATAAGCAGGTTGTAACAATAGTGTATCTATTTGAGTAGTCTGGTAGCGAGGTTGGGGAGAAACAAAATCTAACGCATATCGACATTGCGCTGCTAAGTAGTACCTATAGAAATTGGGCAAGGCAATTCTCCCCTCACGTTTGGATCTCATGAGAGTACTTAGCTTGAGTCTAGCCCGACCTCCCCACCATATGAAATGCGAAATAATTTTGTCTATTTGTTGGAAATATTTTTTAGGAATAGGGACCGGCGTATTTTGAAAAACATACAAAAATTTAGGCAAAAAAATCATTTTAATAAGATTCGATCTACCGATCACATTTAAGGGCAGATGAAGCCATGCCATTGTTTTGTCGTTAAAGTATTGAATATTAGGTATCAAATTCATCTCCAAAAAGGAGTCCGTCGTTGCTGCCACCCTAATCCCCAAATATGTACACTCAGCCACATATGAAAGCGGGCTATCAGTTGGACAAAATTCCCGTAAGTTATTATCAATCGGAATCAAACAGGACTTAGTCCAATTTATTTGAAATCTGGATTATGTACCAAAATCGTCCACCAGCTGTAATGTGGTCTCTAAGGAATTCTTATCATCACCTAAAAAATGCAGGATGTCATCAGCACACAATGCGAGTTTTTCTTCTCTGCCTTCTACACTAAGTCCTCTAATTAATGGATTTGCACGAATTAGAACAGCCAGGGGCTCTAGGGCCAAAGCAAACAGGCCGGGCGAGAGTGGGCAGCCCTGCCTAGTTCCACGATGCAAGGAGAAGGACTGTGAACTCAGTCCACCCTTCACCACAGAAGCCTTGGGATTACTATATAAAATATGTATCCATTTCATAAAGGACGGGCCAAACCCAAATCCCCGGAGCACATGTCAAAGATATGTCCACTCGACAGAGTCGAAGGCCTTAGATGCATCAAGAGATGCTATCACCCGTGAACCCATGGTATCGTGAGGAAGTTGCAGGTGCATAAATAACCTTCTAAGATTGTGTGACGTCGATTTACCTGGGATAAAGCCAGTTTGATCTTCGTGTACTATGGTTCCCAGCACCATATTTAATCTGGTAGCCAGGATTTTCACCACAATTTTAGCGTCCGTAGTCATCAAGAAAATGGGCCTGTAAGAATCGCAAATCTTCGGATCCTTTCCTGGTTTGGGCAATACAATAATGGAAGCATTATTCATAGAAACCGGAAGTTGCCCATCGTCAATAGCAGCATAAAAGGTATTCAATAAATGGGGGGCCATGACATCCATGAATTCTTTATACCATTCAGCAGGAAGACCATCTACACCCGATGCCTTACCTGCCGGCAAACCACGTATAGCCTCCACCACCTCTCTCAGAAGTATAGGAGCGTCCAGCATTCGTTTATGATCAAATTAAAGTTGTGGAAGGTCACATTGATCAATAAAACAAGAAATTTGAGACTCAGAGTGGGTCAATCGAAATTCATATAGACGAGAGAAGAAGCACTGAAATCGCGAGTTAATCATCTGTGGATCTAGTATCAGTTCACCCCCGGTATCTCGGAGTGAAGAAATCGACGGAGTCCCCCTGTTTTGACAAACAAGATGAGCCATTAGCTTCCCTGCCTTATCCCCATTTTCAAAAATATTTTGTTTCAAGTAAAAAACACGATGGGCACTCAGTTCAGACAATTTTATAGAATATTTTAAGGAGCAAGAAACAAAATTAGTATAAAAGGCCAACTCACCTTTTTCCACAAACTGTTTTTCTGCCTCAGCAGCATCCGATTCCAATGTCTCCACCTCCCTAGACCCAAGTCTATTTTGCATAGATATAAGAGATATTAAGGAGCCCCTTGAATTCGCCTTGGCAGCCTCCCAAATAATGCTCTGAGCAGCAGTATTAACATTATTAACAAAATATTCACATAAATCCTCTCTATGTTTAAACACCAGATGCGTATTAGTTAGCCATACGGGACTAAGTCTCTACACTTTAGACTTAGGTCTCTGGTCCCGCCGTAGCGTCAGTAATAGTGGGGAGTGGTCGGAAGCTACCCTGGTCAGAAAACAACAATCCGTAACCCAATTCAAAGACAACTGGTTAGCGAACACATAATCAATTCTAGATAAAGTTTTATAAGTGGCCGAAAGGCACAAGAACTCCCGAACCTGCGGATGGAGAGTCCTCCATACATCTATGAATCCCATGTCACCGATGAGACTGAGGAAGGCATCTCTATGCAATTTGGAGTCAACTGCCATGCCACCTAATCTGTCCAAGTCAGAATTGGTAGCTATATTAGTCGCCCATACATACTAAATGGTGATGTGGCTTGTCAGAAATATATATAAGTATGTCTCTAAGAATTGAAGGGTCGAAAGGCGGCGGGATATAAACATTCAGTAAAACAGAGTTCCCTGTAATTTACATGTTAAGAAGAGGTACCGTCCCTGTGGGTCCGTCTTGAGGTCAATTAATTCAAATGAAACTAGTTTAGTAATAAGAATGGAAACCCCTCTGGCATACATGGAATATGTGGCATGATAATGACTCTGTATCCATTGCCTCCTAAGAGACAGAACTCTACTTGCAGTAAGATGGGTCTCCTGCAACATGACCACCCCTGGGGTCTGTTTCCTGAAGTGGTTTAAGACTAAGGATCGTTTCACGGCATCATTCAAGCCACGCAAGTTCCATGACAAAAATTTACAATTTAGTGTTGTCATTACAGAGATAAATATTATATGTTACATCTCTGGCCATACGGCGAGGCCCGTTGGGGGCGAGGAACGTCCGGCCCAGAAGAAAGAGGAATCCCTAATCTAACAACTAAAACAACCCCTATCCAAACATCCCACCCTATCTCCATCACTCCCAACCTGACAGAGATTTTATCCCCTAACCAACCCATTCCCGCGGCCTGGCAGCCAAAACATCTTTCCCTTCCCTCCCACCCAACACACATAAACCAAGTAACTAGTGATCAAACAGACCACGTACAGTCCCATCCACACCCCCGCCCCCCACAGCAGCAAAATAGAGCAAAAGAAAACACACCATCACTTCATAGCAACTGTTGAAAGAGAACCTAATGACTGTACCACCACAGCCACCCCCAGAACAGAACATATCCCGCCCAGTAGTAAGCCAATCCCCCGGTTGCAACCAGATATTACTCCGACTCATTCTCCCCATCTTAGCACCTCTCGGGCGGGTTGGAGACGTTATTAAATGAGCAGACTCCAACAGCTTCAAGGGATCCAAGTGCCGAATCACGGCAATACAGCGTCAAACCACCACCCAAAACACGTAAGACGTTACCAACCTAACAATAACATTCTGGAACAGTAACCCAAATTCCCATAGATAGATATATAGACATATACATATACAGTCAGATATATGTTGGCAATAGCATTATTACAACTCAGTAGCAAAGCAAATCCCCCCAGAGCTATTAGATATGTCTCCCACCTATTCACCCCGTCTTAGCATCCCTTGGGCAGATCAGAGGTGTCAAACTATATGAACAGAAACTAATAACGTCAAGAAATCCAAATGCCAAAGCGCGGCCATACAGCATCAAACCACCGCCCAAGACATGTAAGACAATACCAGCATATTGATAACATTTCGGAACAGTGCCCACAATATCAGTATGATAAGGGAAAAAAAAAAGAAAAAAAAAGGGGGGATAATTTCTTCTTTTTTAATTTCCCATAGATAGATATATAATTATATACATATGCACTCAAATATATGTTGGCAATAGCATTATTACAACTCAGTAGCATAACAAATCCTCCCAGAGCTACTAGATATTTCCCCCACTTATTCACCCCGTCTTAGCACCCCTCGGGTGGATCAGAGGCGTCATAAAATATATGAACAGAATCTAATAGCTTCAAGGAATCCAAGTGCAGAATCACGGCAATACAGCATCAAAACACCGGCCAAGACATGCAAGACAATACCAGCATATTAGTAACATTTTGGAATAGTGCCCACAATATCAGCATGATGGGGAAGAGAGAGAGAAAAAAAAAATTCTCTCTCCTTTTCCCACAAATAGACAAGTAGACATATACATATATACTTAGATACATGTTTGTGATAGTATTATTAAAACAGGCAGTTAGGCAGGTTTACGGAATTATAGCATGTTATCCCTCCCCCAACCTCATCACCACAGTAGAGATCCCAGAGCAGTCCATCTCAGGACGAGAACCTTGGAGGGGTGGACTTCAGCATCAACACTGCTCTACATCCACATCGCACATGGGCCATGTCACCATGTCCTACTGAGTTCGGCCTCCATCCAAGTATATCAGCAGGAGAAGGGCCAGTTCAAATGGCCGCCATGTCCCCCGGGATCCGCCCCAGTGGCCATCGAGAACTAGGGAGACTAAATAGATGAAAGCTCAGGAATTTAAGACCGTGGCAGCAGTGTCATGAAATGATGAAATTGCTTTAATGAGTGTCCACCCATTCTCTAGCCTCTGAATCCGACGTGAAGAAGATGGTATTATCGTCATGGATAACTCTCAATCTGGCAGGAAACAGCATAGAATAGGAGATATTTTTCTCTCAAAGTTTGCGCTTCACCTCCACAAACCTGCATCTCTGGCGTTGGACATCAATTGAGAAGTCCGGATAAAAGGAAATTTTCTGATTTTCAAAAAGAATTTGGCCTTTCTTCCTGGACATACGAAGTATGGCATCTCGATCCCTGTAATTCAGGAGATTGATAATCATCTGACGAGGAGAGGATCCAGGAGGTCTCGGGCCTGTCGGCAATCGATGTGCCCTCTCAGTAGTAAGGGATGGAGAGAGACCCTCCACCCCAACATGTTCCCTTATCCAGGCCTCCATGTAGGGGCATGACCCTCGCGACCCTCCGGCAGCCCAATTATACGAACATTGCTGCATCTAGACCTGTTTTCAAGATCATCCACTTTAGTTTGTAGAGAAGATACTTGGTTCTTTAACTCATCCACTGTGTTAACCACAGGGGCTAGTGTGTGCTCAACAGTAGAGATATGTTGTTGAATATCAGTGATGCTTTCACGCAGGTTTTGTTGGTCTGCACGTAAAAGGTTAATCTCCACCTGCACTGTATCGATTTTGTTGGTCAAGACTGCCTGACAGGTAGCTATTGCAGACATGATTTCCGCAAATTGGGACTTAGAATCATCCTCCTTGGAAGCTGAGGATTGCGCCGGTGAGGCTACTGTAGAAGGGGCCTCCAGCATGGCCGTAACCTCTTCCGACGCCATAGCTCTTCTAGCAAATTTACTCAACTTCTTCTTGTATTCTGATGTCTTTTTCACCATAGTGAGGCTGAAAAAGCAAGTTCAGGTCAGATCAACATAGATCAGATTCAGAGTTGGGTGGATAATTGCTGCCAAGGTAGGTAGGTGTAGACAGGACCCCTCAAAGTTCAACTGACACACATAACTTGTCTCATGATTTCACACTTAGACTGCAGTAAGTGAAGAACTGCCAAAATCTTGAGCCTGGGAACTCAATATACATGGGGCAGAAGGGGAAAAACATATATAGGAGAGGCAACAAACAGGGGAAAGTTGCTCCACTGAAGGTAACAATAGGCTTAAAAGTAAGACCTAGGAGCATTGGCCACAATTGGAGATCAGAACAGCATCAGTAGACTCTTCAGCCACCCACATATCCTTAATACACAATGCTGCAGAAGAAGGATGTGTAGTAGTAGTTTGAACAGGTAAGAAGTGCAGCAATAGTAGGTCCTCCAGCCGCTTATGTATCACCAGTATAGGCTGGATAATTTATTTAGTAAAACTAAGTAAGCTTTGGTATTTTTTTGTATGGATCTTATATCGTGTCGAAGATATCCGGGCTTAAAATTTCCCACTTCCGCATTCTGCAGTACCTTGTAAGTACGGCATGAAGCGGCAGGACTTCCCACCTCCCTCCCAGCTGCCCCAGGGAGCGCGTTCATGCTTCCCTTTGAGTTGGTATTTCTGTGATGTAACGTTACAACAAACTCCATTTACCATGCTACTGAGGTTGCAACAGAGCTCGTGCAGGTGCGCTGTGAGTAAAAAATGCGTGATGTGCCAAAAAAAAAAAAGCGTGATGGGCCAGTCTGACCTTATCTATAAAATCATGTTAGAGAAATTCTGGGGCAAACAATCTGCACCAGGGATTTACCCTGGAATGCAAGAGAGGTCTCCAGTACATTGCTTTGCAATATGTTGGAGACCTCTGTAGCATTTAAGGGGTTAAAATCTCCATTTAAGCTAATGGGAACTTTGGGAATGCTTATTTGTCCCCTGTTGTGCAAATGGTTTGCTTCAAAATAGCGCCGGCCTGCTTTTATACATAAGATCCAATAAGCTTTTAATAGAAATTATAGACGGTACAATTCTGGAGCAAACCAACTGCACCACAGGGGACAAAAACATTGCCAGAAGTCCCACTGATTTAATTTGGGTCTTTTACCTCGTTGAATAATAACGAGGTCTCCAATACACTGTGAGAAACTTCAATTTAAATGAGTGGAAATGTGACAGATAGTACCAGCTGTCAGCATACTATGTCCTCGCAGCAAATAAAAACTGAAATGATCTTTAAAATGAACAAAACTCGGCTTCTAAAGGCTTTTGTACCCCATATTGAGAAAATCTAGAGGCTATTTTCTATACTGACAGGCAGCTATTGTAAAATCATGCATTAAATCAAATCTATGGTCATCATCAAATATCCATTTAGATAACAATATACAACTGTCAGACATTTTATTACTTGTTCCCAGACTCCAAATGCCCTCATCAGCTATATGTACTATGGTTAAAGAGACATTATTGTAAAAATATAACCTGGTCTTAGTTGAACGAGAAGCTATAATAATTATTATGGTATCCATTCCTTATTTAACCTATTCAGGAGCAATGTGTCAGGACCGTCACTCCAATCTGGACGTTGAGGACCAATGATGGTCCTGGCATGTTATGGAACTCTGGGATGGTAGCGAACTCTGCCATCCCACATTCAATGCAATGGGGAAAAAAAAGTGCTGTGGACCTTAACTTTCACCCTCTGCCGAATAGGATAGGGGTTAAAACTATAGAAGTTATTTAGATTTGTTTGTCAGTTTATGCAAATTAGCCAGTAATTCCTGGTAGGAAGTAGCAGTTTGGAACAAGAGTGTTAGTATCTGAAACCCTAGGTACTGGCTAATTTGCATATAAACTAATAAATACTAAATATCTAATAAATTATCCTTTTACATACAAAATGTCAAACATAAATGTATGTGATTTTAAAAGCTCTTTCAATATATATCCCTAGTCATTATAAAGGATTAGTTCCACATTTTCACGTACATCTTGTTTCGTATACAAGCAACTTGTATTCCAGCATTAATTTTGCTTTAGAATAATATTTAAGTTGCACATGTATACACTTTTATGTGCTAGTCTAAATACAATACAGACTGCAGCTTTTTATGCACAGAAGAAAAATAGAGCAACTGTGAAGCAAACCATCTGCACCATAGGGGAGAAACAAAAATCTCCCAAATACACAGTAATTTAAATGGGGTTTTAGCCCCTTGAATACATTGGAGACCTCCCTAGCATTCAAGGTTAGAACAGTCATTAAAGTAAAAGGTAAGTTGTATTTATCTCTTACACTACAGATGGTTTGTTCCAGAATTTTCCTCTTCTTTTGTACATAAAAACCTTTGTTTTCAGTTTCCTCTTTTACATTATACCCTTAGATGCTAGAGATGCACACTCTCTAGGGGGTTGTACTGATAGGATTCCTCTTTAGAGTAGACACTGAAATCAATTTACTGCTGCTGTGGTTTCCTATCACCTATGTATTACACTATCTAACAGAAAATTCTCCAATTCACACCACTCATGACAAGAGGAAGGCAGTGTGTCCACCATGTGACCCGAGGGCCAAATATGACCAGCCTAAGCCCACAATGCATCCAATCTAAGATTTTTAACAAACATTATTTTCCTAGGAACAAAAAGAGCACCTGTTTACTGCCATCATGCAAATGATATAGTTCAGTTAATTAAATACGGTATTCTCATTGACTTGATCAAATTGATCAGTGAATAGCACTTGGCATATAACGATTATGTACATTTGTATAAATAAAGTTGATAAGAATTTCCTATAGTGCTTTGATAATACTGTTAAAAAAATCCAAATTTTGGAATAGCAAAGAGGCTATAACTCACTATTGTTAATTATATAAAAAAAAGTAATGCAACCCTCACACATGCAAATTTCTGATTATATTTTCTATTATTGAAAAAAACGAGAATGTCTTTGCTCTAAGTATTAACAAGCATCAGTGGAAGACGTCAAATTTTTCTTTTGGACTGCTATCATAGGGGAGTTTGGGGAGGAGTCTTAACAAAGTGAGTCTACAGGTATGCATTAACCATTTGGGTGTCAGAGGGATGGGGAAAAAAGTTTCGCTTTAAAATCTGCTCAAAATGGCACTCCCCACCTAGCAGAAAATATCCTGTGAAAAGTGCAATTTTAAAACTTTTTTCACCTAGCTCATTGCATTGAAATCAAAGGGAAGACTGGATTTACCCACAACATATAGCAAATGTTACTTTATTTCCCACAGGCATAGTATAAAAGGGGTCTGGGGGTGCTTGTGTTGGTGAAGTGTGGGGAAAGAATCAGTTAAAAAGGCAATTTTGTGTGGGGTTTGTTGACTGGGATTAGAGGGACAGTTAATCATAAAAAATAAATTAATAAAATAAAAAATTGGTACATGACGTGAAAGAGATAGCCACCCCCTGATGTAAGCGGTGACTGAGGCAGAATGGTACTTGCCAGGATATTTTGTAGATGATGATTTGTAGGACTTAGACTTGTTGTTAGAGGGCCAAGACCTGAGGAACAATTGATTTGTAAGACTTACACTTGTTTGGCACAAGCCCTGAAGAAACATTGATTTTTAAGAAATAGAATATGGCTTATTAACGTCACAATCCCTGAGGAAACCGTTACGATTTTTTTGCACTGAGGATTGTTAGAGTCATAATCCATGAGGAAACAGTGATTTGTAAATCTTAGGCCTGTTAGAAACAAGCCTACCCCCAAATTTTTGGTAGGCCTCTGGTAAGAACAAGCCCTGAGAAAAAAAATATGCCCTACTGGGCTAATGCCACAAGGTATTATTATGGTGGTCAGTGGCCACTGGCAATTGGAAAATGCTACAGTGACATTGCCGCATTTGTGGCTGGTGTTCTTGCTGCTGCTGCTGAGATGTGTAAAGGGATAGTAATACTTTGTTTTATCTTTATTTTATTTTGTAGGCAAAAAAAACATGAAGAACGATATAAGTCTTATCTCTCAAACCTTTATGGTTTGAGAGATATTCACAAGCAAAGTTTTCCCTCCTGCCCCTTTTACCTAGTGTAAGCCATCTCTTCTCAGATGTGGAACGCAATCCATTGAGCAGACAGATAACAGAAGGGGACAATTCTCTTCCTATGAGAACAATGAAAGCCCTGCCCCCCTTGACAAGTTTTTCAGGTTTTTCCCTTAATTGAAGATTGTCCCTCTCTGCAATCCACCTGGGCACCTCCCTTCTGCTCTGGCTGAGCAATGTAACATCAGTAAAAAGGGCGGGAGGGGGATACTTTGTCATTGAATTACTCTTGAACTACAACTCTGACAGAATTGAAATAACACTCTCTAATGTCCAAATACTATTATGATTAATTAGAGCTGCTTTTATTATGAAACATTACTATCCCTTTAAGCAGCTGGACTATTAGGCAACTCCAAGAAAATGGGATGTCAAATCATCTCCCCAGAAACCAAGTACTGCTGTGTCACCATGCACCTTGTCCTCTCCACTAAGGACACCTGACAACTATCAGACTTCATAATAATGGTGAATCCTCCCTGCCACCAGCTTAGAATATTTTGTGGGATGTAATCTCCTCAGATTTTGCTTGATGCCCTGGTTGAGATTATCCTCCACCACATTGCCATGTCTAATCAGCGTACCACACTGTGTGCAATTGGTGGACATGAACTGTCACATCCTGACATCTACAGAATGGCTATCAGCTGGTGAGGGAGGTAACAATGACACAGTTCAATCATGAGAAGACGTTGCTACATCTTCCAGTGACCGGATTCTAGAGTCAGAAGGTGATAGCAACAACATTTAGATGTTTCGAGCACCATCCAACTTTCAAGCTAGGGTTTCTCTATTTTTCTTTCTCTTTGATTTCTGCCTTGACTTCTGGCACCCTTAGAGAGAGACGGGATACAGCAACATCGGCTCCTGATTTCCTTTGTAGGAGTTTGGCTTTAACATGCTTTAAATAAATATCATGGTGTCTTTATTTCATATGGGTTATCAGGGCTGTTGTGCCAAGGTGCATTCCCTCCTTTCACCTTTTCACTGACTTATCACAAATTGGGCACAGTGCCATAGCTGATGACAACACTGTGCCTGCTCCACATGTAAAACAGTCCTAGTCTTAGGCCCTCTGGTGGGGAGAAGGGAAATGTGGAGAAGAATGGCCTTTTTCTTCTTCCCCTCCACAATCCCCTTCACTGGCTTGGGCAGAGGATGATGTTACTGCTGCTGCCTCAGAATCAGCACTAACACTAGGAACAGGAGAATTACTAGTGGAATCTGTTCTATTCTGCCACCACTGTTGCTGGACCCCATTCCCACAGAGGCCACGGTGGCCTGTGGCACACTAGTCTGCTTCTCATCATCCTGCTGCCCTTGCAACTCTGCAGCATCAGTAGCAGGAATTACAACATCAGAAAACTCTGCAATCTCACTGCTGGTAGCGGTGGTGATGCCCATTCTCATTTGCATACCTGTCTCACATTTCTTCTCATTTGGACTAAAGGTTTCTTCCACCCCAGCTGCTGCACCATCACCCTCATCACCACCAGTGCCTCCCTGCTGCTGTTGCTGCTCTATGAGAGTCTCACTAGATGGTGTTGGCAATGATGACAAA
Organism: Rhinophrynus dorsalis; assembly: GCA_037306005.1. Taxonomy (NCBI): domain Eukaryota; kingdom Metazoa; phylum Chordata; class Amphibia; order Anura; family Rhinophrynidae; genus Rhinophrynus; species Rhinophrynus dorsalis. The sequence goes on along the minus strand of CM074719.1, from coordinate 411,790,948 downwards.
TGTGACAGAGTCCTCTACTGTCAAACTTGCCATCTCTCTTTGAGGTGAAGAAGGAAGACTGGCAGCACTAGCAGCAGGCACAGGCAGCTGATCTGTGTGGATTCTGTTACTGCTTCTAGCCAGTTCTGCCTTCTTCAGCATCAGGCCCCAGAGGCATAATGCTGGGGGAAGGGGAATCACAGGGCAAAGGGGATGCTGTGGGCTCCCTTGACCGTTAATCTGGCTGCTTGCCTTAACTTTTGGCTCAACGATGGTAAACAGGAATAGGAAAAAGGATGGACTGGATGGACGCAAGTCCTTTTTTCAACCTAAATTACTATGATACATGGTAGTAGTAGTAGTAATGGGACTGCTCGGGGATACCAAATTTGACTTGTCCCCTAGTTTCTCACTTGCTATCATCTCCTCCTCATGAGTAGTACAAGGCACACTGGCAGCAGTAGCAGCAGGCAAGGCAACTGACCTGTGCTGCTCACACTGCTACCCAGTTTTTCATTTGTCTTTTCTGGTTTGTTCATAAATATCCCTCATATACCAAGGGACAATGGCATAACTGGGTCTGGGAAATCAGGGCTTCCAGACCCTTCTATCTTGGTGGTGATCGTTTCTTCCTCCTCCTACTCCTCAGATTCACTGGACACATAACGGTCCATCCAGCGCCTCCTTTTCTTTTCAATCCAGGTACTCTGCTTCCTTCATTTTGCTAAATAAAGCAATGCAAAACAGCCTAGCTCTTTCTTTAGCTGACTGTGTTGGGTTTCACTTCCTGGAAACATCATGTTTTTGGTGAGAAACCGCAAAGTACATGTAAGTAAAGGGGTGGGAATTTTGTAGACACTGAAAAAAATAGCAAAAGTGAATAAGATTTTAAGGGCTTTGTTTAAGGTGGATTTTCCCGTGAAAAAGCCACATGGTTTTTGCATATTTTTTCAAGGGAACACAACAGGACCTTTGGCCCACCCCTATTCTCAATGCATTGCAAAGCACTCAAAGTTTTAAGTGATTATATAGTCTAGTATATATACCAAAGTACAGCCGTATGATTTACATGCAAACTTGCAAGTTCCAAAATTATCTGCCCTGACAGATTCTTACATTCCCCAATTCTGCTTCTTCAGGTACTGGGGATGTCTCATGGTAAAAAGCAGCATACAGTAAACACAGTAAATGAATAATTAAGATAACAAGTAATTAAAATATCTGTATGTTACTGCCAATGACCCTTTTTGACAGAATTATTAAATAGTTTAACTATTTACACTGCACGCTCTATATAATTTATGAAAACAAAATACATGTGAGCATTAGTGCTGTTTATTTAAAAATGGAGGAGGGTACTAGGTGACCCTGAGGCCAATTAAGAGGGCAGACAACCCCCTGCCTTCTTCCCTTTGTGCGGTGGGCTGCCCTCCTCCCTCATCAGAGGCTCCCAATCACCTGAAGGTAGGAGGGTACCTGGGTGGGGGGTGGAATGGGGGGTAGGAAATGTGTATATAAGCTGGTTGTTTTAACTATGAAGTGGTATGTTGGTCCCCCAGACACCTCAGTGCTGTTTAACCTCAGTGGGTTGCGGTATGCAAGAGGGCCCAGCTGACATGGAGAGGCGGGACTTGGCTGAATGGCAAGTCCTGCATGGTAGGACGGGCTAACTCCAATGGAGGTCGATTAGGTAAAGGCCTGGGGAGATGGTGGTGTGGGCCGACATCCACTGGAACTCAAATCAGACAAGGAAGGGTACCAATGCAGAGGTCCAGGGTAGGCTCTGATATCTGAGAATTCACTACATACCTCGGATGGCGCAGTGCTAGGCACGGGCCCATACTGCCATTACCAGGTGCCCATACACAGGGTCCGGGCTGGCTATGGGCTAGGGGGGATCCACATTAGAGGGGGGAGGGGCCTCTAAGGGTAATTACGTCATACCCACTGGTAATAAAACTGTGACCTCATTACTTTGCCATCTTAATTTGTATCTTGTGTTTTTATTCACATTAGACAGTGCTGTCCTCAAAATGTTTGTGTTGAGGGTGTGTGGGGGGCGGTGTTGTGAGGAAAAGGTGGAGAGTGGTGCCTACTGAAAGGTTGCATCCCAGCACAACCACGTTTAAATCTATTGGAAAAGACTCTTCATTTGGAGCAGGGTTTTGTTTACAAAAACAGCATCAAATGGACTTAAAATCTGCAAAAGAATTTCTCGTTTACCAGTTAAGATGTCTCTGGGATGAAAATATGAATCAGGCTACATATCTCCTTATGGTGGAGCTGGGGCAGCAATCAGCAAGACTGGCTGCACAGATTTTAAGTCCATTTGAAGCTGTTTTTGTAAATTCCCAAACTGTCCATTAATTTAAATGGGGCTTTTAACTCCTTGAATGCTAACATTACAAGGTGTTAAAACATCCACTTAAGTCAACTGGATTTTTACTTATCCCCTATGGTACAGTTGGTTTTCCTCAGAATTACTTAAATTTCTCTTAGTACATCAGCCTTAACCCTTTGAGGGGTGTGCAACACATTGTTTTGTAATGCATTGTGCACTCATCTGGCACTCAAACAGTTAATGTTTCCTGAAAACTGAGTGACAGATGGTAGAAAGTTTCACAAGCTATTTGGACACACCCACACATATATACCTGAATTATGAATTTGTTTATTTGTTATACAGTTTTGCATTGAAACAGAAAAAAATGAAATCAAACCAAATAATGATAGGTCTAAATCATTTTCTATGGGAATTTCAGTTGTCCCTTCACACTAGTGTCTGTCAAGCCAGTTGCCACGGGAAACCTAGAAGGCAGTGTTCTGAGTGGTGATAAAGAGCTTTCCTCACTGAACAGTTCTAACTTCCAGGTTATTCAATAGACTTTGTTTTAAAGGTGTCTGAACACTCCCAATAATAATAATACTAATTATTACTACTATCCTTCAGTTTCTGTAAACAATACTTATTTAAATCTATATTTTACAAAATATGTAGCTTATTTATTTGTCAGTTTATGTAAATTAGGCAGTTCTCACTGGCACAGCCTAGTGTGTAGAATACTAACACTCCTCTTAACTGTCACTTACCGTAAAGTTTTCTTTTATAGCAAACAATGTATTAAAATGCTGCTCAAGTGGAATATTTCTTATCAACAGTTATTTCATTGAAAAGAAAACAGACAATGCTATTCTGAAAATGTGTTTTAGTGCACAGCTTGCATTAAGAGAGACTGTTCAACAGTGCTGATCAAAAGTGCTTTACACAAGGTGACAAGTGGCAAAATTCCATGCCAGATGATAGATATGATGTGGTTTTTTCATCAAGAAAAACAGTATATGTGTGCTAATTTCAGGTTTAAAAATGTGTGTTTGCGTGGGTTTCCTCCGGGTACTCCGGTTTCCTCCCACACTCCAAAAACATACTGATAGGTGAATTTAGATTGTGAGCCCCAATGGGGACAGGAACCGATATGAGTGAAAAGCGCTGCGGAATCTGTGTGCGCTATATAAATAAAGGATTATTATTATTATAATATGTATTGCCCAAGAGATACATGCAAACATGTTTTAGAAACTATGGATCGTTTTGTGTGAATGTTTTTTCTCAAAATCGATATGAAATGAAATAACAAAAGTGCTTACACTCTCTCATGTAGAAAATAAGAATTATGCGGAGTTAGTGTATGGCCATGTTACTACATGTAGGATTTAAAAACCTTGTATCTTATTTGTGCTGTTGTGATTTTTTATTTGTGCTATGCAAAATCACTGCTGTCAGTCAAACATCATTTTGGGGATAAAAAAAAAAAAAGAGGTACGTTCAGGCTTTAATAATCAGGCAACTTATATAGATACAACTGAAAGAGAAAACTACTACATATTGGAAAAACACTGATGTATTTTTCAAGTGAAATGTCTTAATTTGCATTTATAACTTGTAAATATTGTACAAAATTATATTTAAATATTCTTGCACCAAAGAATAAAATTAAGAGTTTACATCAAAATAGAAGAGAGACAGCACCACCCCAATAAATAACTAACAGATATAAAAATTACTCTATAGTGTGCATGAGTCCAGCCACTCCCACAGACAAAAATAGCCCAAATAGAAAAAGAAGAACCACTCAGTATAGAAAAATAAAAATACTATTTATTTTACATAGATTAGGCTAACCCACCATCATAACCACCTCCGCCATCCCTTGAAATATATAACATAACCCCTAAATCATATATAGCTATACTATTATACCTATACACACATATGAAAATGTCAATCAAAGAGAGCCCCTTTCAAAATCCACTTTTCCACATGTAGAACATACAGAAGATATCTATCAAATCCAGAAAAGTGTCAATGGGAACACTGTCAATAGAAGCATTCATAAAGAGATAGGGATTAAGCCTCAAACATCCAAGAAAACATCCAGATGTAAGCCCAAATCAACCCTCATGTAGATAACTGAGTAAATAGCAAAAATTGAAAACCAGCGAAAAAACAGTGATGCATTTCAGGCTAAAACTGGCAGTTTGAGAAAAGGCAAACTAACATGAAATGCTTTGCTGTTTTTTCATTGTTTTTTTTGTTTTGCTAACTGCTCAGTTTTCTACATGAGAGATGGTTTGGGCTTACATTTGAATGTTCCCTTGGATGTTGGAGGCTTAATTCCTATTTCAACATTAATACTAGACCCACTGACACTTTTCTGGATATGATGGACATCTTCTAGATGATCTACAGGTGTAAAAGTGAATTTGGAAAGGGACTAACTTTGATGAGTATTTATGATTTAGGGGTTATGTTATATTCCAAGGGTTGGAGGATGTGGGTTATCCTTATGTGCATCAAATGAATATTATTCTTATTTTTCTATAGTGAACGGTGCTGAGTCTTCTATTTTTATTTGGTCTATTTAAATAAGAGAGTTCCTCCTAACAGGGAAGTACTAGCAATTTGTATAAACTGACAAAAAAGCTAAATATCTCATAAACTATAGTTTTAACCCCTTAAGGACCGGCGGTCCTGGGACATTTCTGTCCCATAATGACCGCATAGGAGCACTTGGACGCGCCGGTACACGTGACCTGTCGCGTGTATCGGCGCGTCATTATGGGGCCTGATAGAGATTGCTCCGATCTTGGAGCGGTCAATTTCAGGCCCTATTTTTACTTACAGCGCTCCCGGTAGAGCGCTGTAAGTAAAAAGTACGTGACGTACTATGACTGTCATCGGTCCTTGAGTATTTCAAGGACCGTGACGGTCCTGGTACGTCAAGGGTCCTTAAGGGGTTAAATTAGGCATGGCTAATGTAAACAGACAATTATGAAAGCCCTTTCAAAATCACCCAAGTCATTACTGTGTGTTAGCTGTCATTTAAAGGGATAGTGTTATCTAATTAAAAAAAAAAATATTAATAATCTTGTAGCCATTAAAAAATAAACTAAACAATTTCAGCCCTATCTCTCAAACCTTTATGATTTGAGAGATATTCACAGCTAAAGTTCCCCCCTCCCTCCCCTTTTCCTGACGTCAGTGCTCTTTTTTAAAATTAGACAATACTATCCCTTTAAAATAGAACAGTATTTGCTCAATTTAGGTAGGAAGCCCTAAAAACCTGAACAGTTGACGGGGCTTGATGACAGGTTTGAATACTCCTGGGTCAGGGCTTACTCACCCTGAAAGTAACGGAGCAGATACACCTCCTAATAATATCTCTCTACTATGCCCAGAAGATCTTTATAGCCCCTAAACATTTCTGTTACTCCTTGATTTAAGAGATAACAACATCCTCAATCAGTCCTAGATGTCAGGTTCATGGAGGCAAACATTACTTGCTCTAAGGGTCTCAGCAAGACTTCAAACTCTACTCATTGCATTGATTATCTTAACCATTAATGGACCAGAGAGGTAGGTAACAAAGTGCTGTACACCCTGCTGGTCCTTAAAGGGATATAAATGTTTCACAAAAAGAGCAGATCCAATTAATCTCCATAGTATTTGGGCCATGGAGAGTGTTATTTCAATACTGTCCGAGTTGTAGTTCAAGAGTAATTGAATGACAAAATATCCCCCTCCCGCCCCTTTTACCTAGTGTAAGCCACCTCCCCTCAGATGTGGAATCTGGTCCCAGGACCAGACAGATCACAGCAAGGGACAATCTTCTTACTGTGAACATAACGAAAACCCTGCTTCCCTTGACAGGTTTTTCCTTATGCTCACTGAAGATTGTCCCTCTCTACAATCCATCCGGACAGTCTTGATGCTCTGAGGTGAGCAGTGTTACATCAGTAAAAGGGGAGCAAGGGGGATACTTTATCATTCAATTACTCTTGAACTACAACTCTGACACTATTGAAATAACACTCTCCATGGCTCAAATACTATGAAGATTAATTAAAGCTGCTTTTATTCTGAAACATTACTATCCCTTTTAAAAGGTTAAGTAGGCTCATTTACTCTGCCTGTTTCAGTTTGCCGTATCCTCCTCCATGGACACTTCTCAAGAGGTTATCTCGAACAAAGGCACAAGGACAAAATTCATAGGAGACATTAGGATTTTCTGGCCACAGTAAGCTATGTTGGAGGTTATTATTAGGAGGTGTTTGATTTTGTTCAAGAATGTGTTTGAACAAAGGTGAGTGTCACTCTGATTCATCAAGCAGGGACACTGAAGCTTCAGCCTGTTATGGTCTCCTTGAGAATTAATATAAGGATACTTCTCTAGCTAAGCATGGTTAGTGTGAATGGAATGCTGCTAAAAGTTCTAAATCCATATAAATAAATACAACAGGTAATAATCTGGATTGTGACTACTGGGATTGCATAAAAGCCTATACAGTGTGTCCGTTCCCTACAGTCCAAATTGCATTATTGATTGTGAATCCCCTCTGTCACTTCAACAGTTAATAACAGCTGATAATACTTACTACATAGCTGTTAAATACCCACATTGTTGTTGTATCAAGCTCTCTAGGTTATGTATTGGCCACATAACTGTATTCTATTGGATAAATAATGGCAGTCACAGAAGTTAGACATGTTCAATATATAATAAAAACACTAGTGAAATGTGGATCTAAAATACATATATAGTAAACACATCCCAGCTATCCAGAACCAATAAAATCAGAAGTATACATCCATACATTTAGCTCTTATGAGCCAGAATATAATGCCGAGTGTAAAATCTACAGTTGTCATCATAGTAACATATTATTCTTGCATTTGTTATCCATTTAAGTGCCCGAGGGGTGTATTCAAAGGGTTAATAGCTGTAAATGCTATCAGGGTAATTTATCAATGCTTTATAATTTACTTTATTAAATCAATTTCCCTTATTTTTAAATGCAGAAATATAGGAAAACATTTGTTTTTTTTTTATAAAGATTTATTGAAAACACAAAATTGTTAATTGTATTAACATACAAGCATTTTGATAAGCTAATTTAATTAATAATGCTGATGCCATGCAACTAAATGATGATGTACTAAGAAGATCAAGCGGGTGCATTATGGTGTGATAAATAGAAGAACTTGTGCCCAATGTGATAAACGTTCCAGTTACCTTGCTATTCTGTACATGGGATGCATAGAATAATTGGACAGCTGTTGGTGCATAGGCTCCATAGAATGACATAGGAATTAGAGAGCTGTTAGTGCATATGCTTCATAGAATGACATATGAATTGGAGAGCTGTTAGTGCATAGGCTCCAAAGAATGACATAGGAATTGGAGAGCTGTTAGTGGATAGGCTCCATAGAATGACACAGGAATTGGAGAGCTGTTAATGCATAGGCTCCATAGAACAACATAGGAATTGGAGAGCGGACAGTGCATAAACTCCATAGAATAACAGAAGGACTGGAGAGTTTATCACACTGGAGAAGTGATCTCCTGTTTATCACATCTTTATAATACCTTAGTGCTTGACCCTACTAGTGTAATTCTGCAGCAAACCAACTGCAACATAGGGGATACATACATTTTCTTATTGCAATAAATGGAGCATTTAACACCTAAAATGCTAAAGTGGTCCCCAGTATCTTGCTTTGCGATGCCAACATGCTTGAGGGAGAGACCTGAGATGTCTCGAAAGCTTGCATCCTAAATTTGCTTAGTTAGCCAATAAAGGTACCAACTTGACTATATTTGCCTCCTGTATTCCTACAGCTAACATTGTCTTAACTCTCATCTTTGTAGACCTCTCCAGCATTCAAGGCATTAAAATCATCTGTTTAAATCAATTCAAGTTTTAGGAATGTTTGTTTGTCCTCTATGGTGCAGTTGGCTTATTCCAGAATGACTCCATTTTCTTAGTACACCAACCTCTATTTCAGATAAACATTTACACAGTAAGGCAAGAAGAATCTAATGTCAATAATAATGTAAATCCCAGAGTTTATTAAATGGAATGTGCTATGAATGCAAATATCAATTATTTAGATTTCTTTCCTTAACATTGATAACGGTTTTATGGATAAAGTCACGAAGACAAATGACAGATTTCCATTTACACAAGCACAGGAGATGTTTGAAGCATTGACTGCGGAAATGGACACTTTTGATCTCAAAGGGGTTGCTTTGCAATGGTTTGCATACAGATCAGGTGCACAACGGGTTAATGGTAGGATTTATGGGTGAATTTCAGATAAGCTGCATCTAACAAGATTTCTATCCATCTAAACTCATTTTATACACATGAGCAGATACGATCTCACCTGTCATATCGCTCACAAGATAATTTTTCACACTCTGTTCTGCTGACATGCCAGACATCACTTAGGGATTTTATATATATATATATATATATATATATATATATATATATATATATATATATATATAAATAAAACATTGCAGAGCAGTGCACTGCTTGTTTCTCTGGCACTCAAAGGGTTAACAGTGAAGACACCTTCTCAGATTCAACAAAAGGATCTGTTTAAATGTTGCTGTAATTCTTTTTTTTATATACAGAGGAATTTGGTATAAAAAATAAATAGTAATAATAACAATAATAATATTAATAATGGCTTAAGAATAAACTAGCTAGCTTCTGGGAAACCTAGGATCTTAACCCCTAAAGCACTAGTGTGGTGTACAATGCATTGGTCCTTAAGGTGTTTATTATAAAATAAATGTAAAACCCATGTAAATCAATTTTTATTCTTTTTTTTTTAGCTATGAAAAATTTCACTTCAGCAATTTATTGTAATCGATTAATGTTGACAGTATTTAAAGAACACCCCAAATGGGGAACATGAGGCCCTCTATCTGTTGAGAACTACAATTCCCATAATCCCAGGCCAGCCTTCACATGAGTTTTAGTCCTCAACAGCAGTTTTTCTCAACTCTGAAGTATACATACACACACATACTTATTAAGAAAAAATATATAGGATTTTTGTATTTCATGGCTAAGAAATTAAACACTGGGCAAGCTGTTAATCTGATTCAGTGTGGTGGTTGAATCACATTAAGATGACAAAACTATAGTTGTAATTTTCTTAAAGTGTAAAGGCAGAATGTACAAAGCACAGTTATTACAGCTCTTCACACTGATGTAGTAAGAAAATCTGGTGCAATTCCAGATCAATCAAACTGTACCATAGGGGACAAATAAAATATCCCAAAGACTTTGGGCTGGATTATATTGCATGTGCTAATGTTATCACTGTTTTTATCTCCAGTTTTCCCCATATACTTCAATAGGAAAATATTTGATAAAACGGGGGGTAACATTTATCTTCTGCAATACAATCTGACCCTCGATAAGATCTTTTTATTCCTTAAATGCTAGAGAGGCCTCCAATGCATTGCTTGGAGTCCTCTCTAGCTTTCAAGGGGTTAAAAGCCCCAATTATATCAATGTTTATTTCTCCCCTATGGTGCAGTTGGTTTGCCCGAGAATTGATCCAGCTCTTCTTAATACATCAGTCTCGTTGACTTCTCAGCTTTGTCTAATGTGGTGATGTGTTTACATGTTGATTGTCTCAGTTGTGCATTTGGGTACTTTGAAATATACTGCTTTAACCTCTCAGATGCTAGTGAGGTCTCCAATACATAGCAAGGCAATGCAAGCATCAAAGGGATTAATGACTTTTTATAAGATACTAATGATAGGGTTAAATACATCCACCCACACTACAGTGAAAAGTTGAATGAATGAATGACAGGCACCAAATCCTTCTTGCCTATTCAATGGTGTGAATGTATGGATATGACTCCACTCAAGAACAAGCGGTGGAATTGATTTTCTAGTCCTACTCCTGCCTAATTTCAATTTACTAAGCTACCTAAGCAACAAGTTCTCCCTTAACACTGCTTGCACCAGCGGGAGGACGGTGGGGCAGTCTATGGACATTTAGGGGAGTTTTTCCTCAAAGCCTTGTTTAAAGCTATGTAATAAAGTGGACACAGAGGAAATGGTTTGTGTAACCTTACTCCTTGTTACTGTGTATGCTATAGGGCAGGCATAAGGGTCTGGCAATAAAGTCCTAATGATGGCATGCTGCGTGCAATGGTCTGCACTACAGAGATCATACACTACTGCATACCCTGAAGCACAGCCACCGGCATTAGAAGACAACACTAGAGTAGCCGCGCTGGCGTATTCGTACATTCACCACATGGACTTTGACAGGAAAATCCATCTGATTGTAACTACATATAGCATAAAATCGATATTTATGGTATACTATTTATATAGACCACTAATATGTTTTTATTCATCTAATCCTACATTGACCCTTTTGCAATACATTGCTCACCTCTGGTCTTTAAGAGGTTAATCATGCATATTAAATATGTTTTGAGTTATGCATTAAGCAGATATAATTTATGATACAGTTTAAAGCCCTAGCTGTATGACATTTAGCTAAGCTTCTCCATATGGGTTCATAAGAGCAGATTACATTGCTTACACACAGTGCATTGAATGTATGGATTTATTAGAGCTGTTAATTACTCTGAATTATGATTCTTAATCTTGGCTCCACTGGTAAGAAACAAGTATACAATGGTCCAGATACAGCTCTTCTATTACTCAGTTAATATGACATGCAGCTCTTAAGCATTAGGTTTAAATTGCTGCCTTCTATTAATAAAATATGTTGGAATTAACATAGTTATGCTGGGCATAGTTACTCTGGGCAAACCATATATTTTTTTAATTGGCTAAATCCCATTGATTTAAATAGAGCTTTCAACCCCCTTGGATGCTAGCAATGTCTATAGTGCATGTCAAAGCATTTAATTAAGGCCCTCTCAAGGGGTTAAAATCTCATTTGGGTCAAGTGGACTTTTTTGTTTTTTTGCTGTCCCTAAAGTGCTATCAGTGGGCCTCAGAATTAGTCTAATTCTACTCAAAACATATGTCTCAGTATATCTAACAGTGATGCTACAGTGTTACTAATAAGCACTATACATGCTGTGCTCTATACAACTAAAGCAACCATGTTACAAGTGTTTTTCCTTTTAGAAATATCACTATAATTTAACCCCCTGGATTTAAAGTAATGAATTGGAGAGGAGTATGATATTTCATAACCCTTTGAGTGCCAGAGGGTTATGCAAAGTATTGGATACCCTGCTTGCATTTAAAGGGTTAATACGTGTGTAGTAAACTGCCTCAGTTAAAAACATGACTGCTTTACGTGAATGTATACAAAGTGAGCTGCATACATAACCATATGAATGTCAGAGAAGTCATCTTTAACCAGAGGGCACAGATCTGGCATTCAGAGGGTGAATTAACAGGCATCTTGAACTAATGATACTATGTGATAATTCAGCATCTTACTGCTAACCCCTTAAGGACCAGGGTATGAAAAATGCATCTCACACCCTTCTGGTCCTCAAGCAGAACGGAAGTAATGCTGACTCAAACCAACAGCATTATAGGGGATAACTAAAATGTGTATTGATTTAATGGGGCTTTTAACCCTTTAAATGCTAGAAAAGCATCCAGCACTTTGCATTGGAAACAGCTCTACAATTCAAGGAGTTAAAATCCCATTGTAAATCAATAGATATATGAGCAACTGTAATTAACTCCTATTGTGCAGTTAGCTTGATTCAACATTGGTCTATCTCCTCTTAGTGCATCCGCCTCATACCGTGCATCCCTGGATGCTAGATCTTCTCCTTTCATTGCCACACTGTGCTGCAACTGCATTAATAAGAACTACAAATCAAGCAACCAAATAATATGCAATGGATTAGCAAGGAATAAAGAAACAGTTGCCCAATGAGTTACTAAAATCCAATATAAGAATATACTGCATTTGCTTCCTTAACTGTTTAAGTACCAGAAGGGTGATTGCATTGTGAAGCAGTGGGATATCTTCTTATAGGAGTATATTGCTCCTTCAGGGACTAGGTCTCTCAAAATTCACTTAACCCCTTTAGTACAAAATAATGTTACCCATTTGTGGACACACCTTTTGATATATCTACTTTTCTATACCTTAACCCATTGAGTGCCAGAAGGGTATGGAATGCATTGCTTTGTAATGCATTCCGTACCTCTCTGGCACTCAAGGCGTTAAAGAAACATAGTTCTGCTACCATTTAAAGTTAAAATGAATGTGTCTTTTATAGATCTTGGAGTGAGCAGTGACAGTTTAACCTGTTGCGGTCAAGGCAGGGTGAGAAACAAATAGCTCACCCATCTGACACCTGAAGGGTTAAAAAAAAGATGAAATACACAAAAGAAAAATTGCCCTATGTACTGCCGATGAGTATTATTATGGTTCTGCACACTGACAGATCTTTCCTAGGATGGTCCCAGTTAAGTGGACATTGTGGTCAAACATAAAGAGGAAGATATAGGGAATGAACAGTATTACAGCACAAAGGGAAGCACAGAGGTTGTATTCACAAAGAAAGAGGAGCAAGTTTAGGGAAAACCAACTGCACCACAGGAGAGAAATAAAAATGAACCATTGATTTAAATGGGTCGTTTAACTCATTGAATGCCAAACAAGACTCCAATGCACGGAGAGGTGGACATACAAAAAAAATAGGTGCAATTCTGGGGAAAACTAGTTGCACCTTAGGGGACAATTACAAGTGTTCACAGATTTAAATGAGGCTTTTAACCTCTTGAATGCTAGGCAAGTCTCCAGTGTTTTGAGTTGAAGACATTTCTAGCATTCATAGGGATATGAGACCCATTTAAATCAGACAGGATTTGTAGACTTTAACCCTTTGAGTGCCAGAGGAGTATGCAACGCATTGCAAAGCTTTCTAGCATTCAAGTGGTTAAAAGTCCCAGTTAAAGTAGCGGGGATTTTTATTTATCCCCTATGATGCAGTTGGTTTGCCCTAGAATTGCTTCTTGTAGGATGTGAGAGAAGGAATAGAATGGAACATAATGATAAATACACCCACAGACACAGACCAACCGACCTTGCCGTCTGAGCCTCCTCTTCCTGAGGCCAAAGATTCGCACTTTGGAGAAAATATCCACCAGGTTGCCATTACAAAGGCCTCGGTTTTTGCTGGGGCTGCTGCGTCTCTTGCTGGCAGAGGGACGGTCCAAATGCTGCTCCCTTGCCTGACGCTTTTGGCGGATCAGTCCACTTGCTATAGCTGCTGCCATGCCACCTCCCGGGCACCCTTAGCGGGTTTAGAACCACGCAGAGGGAGGGGCTAGCAGAATGTTGCGGTGGGGCACCCCACCGGGTTTCAGATAGAATCCAAATAATCAGTCTGTGAGGGATCCAGAGAGCCAAGCCAAGGGGCTCATTCTCTCTGGAAGGAGCTGGACATACTAGTGGTGAAGTGGGAGAGAAGAGAGGGGACTGTGACAAGCCAAAGATCAGTAAGATCTGTAGCTATATACATGCACTATATGTATGCACACATATTTATACATACATATATGTTAAAAAGGTAAAGTAAAAGTGTCTATATGCTACAAAGAGAACTTCTTTAGCTGCTTTCTCTCACCTCTTCCACTGAATAAACTGGCATCTCTGATTAGTGGCAATGCAAAGCTCAGAGTGGGGGGCTTGGCTGGTCTCCTCTGTGCCGCCCACACACCATACAATGCCTTCTTCCCTTTTGCAAGTGAGCTGAAAATGCAGGATGAAGAAGATGGTTAAAGAGAGGGGCAAGGAGTAGGAGGAGGAAAAGAACAGGGAGGCTGGCTTCCCTTTGGCATTCGCATGGCCATGGGTTGCAGGTAAACAAAAGCTAAAGCATTCAAATTAACAGCCTTGAACTGCTGCTACCTTACATTTCCACAAGACCATGCTTCTCTATCCTCTGTGATATCAGGCACCAAGAAGCACTGAATGAGAAATCAGCATCAGGAAGCAATCTTTTTTTTTCTGCTCATTCTCTAATCAAATCATTTCTTTTTTTTCTCTCCCCTCTTCTCTCCACCCCTCAAAAAAAAAATAGGAATGAAAAAAGCAGCAGAGCTTTGTGCAATTTTCTTGAGAAATTGCTAGTTTATAACAGATTCAAGCCTCTTGCTCAGTTGGTGTTCTTGATTGTAATGCCTCTCTCCCCAGAAATTAAGCATGCTTAACTGCAATCTTCTGGCTGGATTGCTTTTACTGCTTGCAGAGAAAGACGAAAGCTAATTCTACCAGAAGCCAAACTGCCTTCTATGTTCCTTTCTCCTTTCATTTCAGGAATAAGTGTCCAGAATAGCTTAAAGCAGGGTAAAATCCTCATCTAGCCAACGTAAAGTTACATAAACAGCCCTCCATCAGAGATATTGACTCTCTCTGTGGTGACAGTGTACAGATGTGACAACTGTATGCAGAACTGAATGAAAGCAATGAAAACGAGAGGCATCAAGACAGTGGTCTGTGTGCACACAGAAAGAGATGGACTAAACTACAACTGGTGCCGCAGGTGCAAAGCAAAGCAGCCAAGACAACTTTAGGGGCTCATTTTAAATGCGGACAATAGAAAATGTTTAGAATTTTTATTAGTTTGCAATGAACTGAGCGGCCAAAAACTGTTTTAAATAAGTGCCCTCAATCACTAGGTTCTCCAGTGGCAAAATTAGATCAGTTATGGAGAAAACCAATGACACCATAAGAGCAAATAGAAAAATCAAAATTATCATTTACTTAAATTGGGGTTTTAACCCACTGAACCTTGGAGAGGTCTCCAAAGAATCACAGATCAGAGCCCTGTTACATTCAAATGAGTAAAATATCAATTTAACCCTTTGAGTGCCAGAGGGTTATCAACACATCGCTTCGTAATACAGTGGATACCCCTCTGGCATGCAAACGGTTAAATCACTTGGAATTCTACACCCCTCATGGTACAGTTGGTTTGACCCAGAATTACACCTCTTTAGCTATATAAATAATATTCTAAGGGAATATTCAATAAGCTAAAGATATGCTGTTTTGGGTCAAACTACCTGCATTACAGGGGCCAAATTACAAATGTCTTAATGAGATAAATCTGGATTTTAACCCCTTTATTGCTAGAAAGGTCTCCAACGCATCATTTTGCTGCACCCAGGAGACCTTTCTGGGGAAGGAAAATGTCCATTGATTTAAATGGGTCTCATAATCCAAGGAATGCTAGAGAGGTCTCCAGCACATTGCAGAGCATTCAAGGGATTGAGATCAACATGTAAATCAATTGGAGTTTGCAGACTTTACATTTTAGCCTTATGGTACAGAATTGCACCTTTTTAGTTTGGTGAGCAAAGTCCTAACTGCCCAAAATAGCTTAATCTTTTCAGTGCCAGAGATGCTTTGAGTTTTAGTGTGTTGGATACCTCTCTGGCTCTCAAAGGGTTAAAGCAGATAAACATCCTCATCTAGCCAGTGAAAACTTACATAAGCAGCCCTATCAGTGCATCAGAGATATCAACTCTCTCTATGGTGACAGTGTACAGATCTGACAAGTATATGCAAAACAGAACACAAGCAAAGACACTGAGAGGCAGTGTTAGACTGGTACCCTGCGAGGATCCCACTGGCAATAGACTAATGTATAATAAGAGGGGAGACGTGGACGATTTGAAGGAAAGGTGACAAGACATGAGGCGTCTGACAGCAGAATCAGCCCTAGCAAGTTTAAGAGATGACATACACAACAGTGACATCCCCAGACACCTCTGTCTTACATAGCCACCTGCAGAGGCAACAGGATTTTCTTACATTGCCATAAATGTGAAAAATGACCCACGCCAGCAGTTTCACTATAAAAGCTCGTCATCAATCTACATGCAATTTCAGAAGACCGTGTTCCCTCCCTTTCTCACTTGTCCTATTTACATGTTCTGATGTGATAAATGTGTGAATAACAGAGGTGCTATAGCAAAGCAAGGAAGCGTAGATGGGAGGGGGAAAAAAATGAAAAAAAAATGCTAAGCTTTCTGCTCAAATGCATACAGATGATAAACAACAGTGTGATAAAGACTCGAAGCTGAATAAGAGAGAGACTTGTATTGCTGTGAAAAAACACCTACTGCGTGAATATCTTGTTCACTCAGAATTCTCCCACGCAGCAAATACAGATTACTTTGCCAAATCCAAACAAAAATGCAAACTCCAAAGTCAAACTTTTTCCCTTTTATCCGAAAACGTATAAACTTTTCTCCTGTTAACCACTATAAATCAACATAAGGAATATATCTGATCCATTTCCACTCTGCCATATTTTAGATCTTCCTTTCAGGCTGAACGTTTGTGCTAAATGCACTGTTGGGTTTGCCACATTTAAATAAAGATTTATTGCCACATTTAATAAAGTTGTGTTTGAAGAGTGCAGCACAAAGAGAATTGTGATTATGATGATTCACTTTGCCTTTTAAAACAAAAAGTAGCAATGTCTTTTGTTAAAAAAATACAAAAAAAATTACATTACTTCTAAAATTCCATACATTATGAAGTAAGATTATTTGGATGAAATATATGTTTTGGGTGTATTCTCACAAGACAGAAATACCTCTTAAATGTGTGGTGAAATTAAAAACATTAACCCTGTGAGAGAGAGAGTGTTTAGTGTTAAACTATATAGTTTGACTCCACAGTTTAATTCTATTAAATTTACTTTTTCGAACCGACATAAAATATAACTAATTGCATGGTTATAGAGGTCTCCATTACAATGTATTGTAGAGCAAAGGGTTAAAGTAAGCATGTGCAAGTGGGATTCCATGCTAAAATAGGTGCAAGGGTCCCTTTTTATGCTCTGCTCCTACCTAATGCCTATGTATAAAACTGCTTTTGTTTTAGCTTTTGACAAAAACAAAATGTCTGCTTGTGACAAGGGACGAGGAGCGCAGGAGTTTATGGGCATTTCCTTCTTATCTTGTCTTATGCCTTATGCGAACAAGATGTGGAAGAAATCATTGGTTAATTCTCCTATTTTCTGCACATGCTATAGGCTTGCACTGAAAGAGTCGTGTGTATGTGTGCTGATATGCACTAAAGGTGCATAAACATAAGTGCAAGAGTAGGGTTTTCAAGCTTACAAATAATCAAACAAAATTGGCTGTACTGGTGAAATTGTACAAGCCCCTGATTGACTAGTAGCCTACACTGATTTAAAGAGGAGTAACAACTACATTTAATAATCCCGCAATTACCTCACTATGTTCACAAAATCCTTAAAACCACTGTGATGTTTGTCTTTGCTTCTTGATGCAAGAGATAATATTGTCAGTCAGTCCTGGATATCCATACCTGAGAACTTCATCCTCTTGAGCAGAAGAAGGAGAAGAAGTGGGCAGTTTCACGGGAAACTCACCACTCCCCTAAGGCCCAGAAATTAACTCTAAAATCACAGTCTCCGGGGCAGATCTTGAGAGTTCCCAGGTATGTGAATGTCATGTCAGTTGTTAGCAGGACTACAGGACACAAACTATGGTGACTGTACATGTTATCTAATCCTTTAAGAATCAGAGAGTTGTGCATCACCTTGCTTTGTACATTCCCTGGTTCTTAACCCCTTAACAACCCTTGACGGTCATAGTACATCATGGGTAGATCTGAGTTAACGACCCATGACGTATTATGACTGTCATGGAATTCTGGGCTCCCCCCGCAGCTGCACACCATTCAGGGAGTCCAGAATCCAAATCACGGAAAAAAAAAAATGCTCCGTGGTCCTTTAGTGACCGCCGTGTGCCTGCGTGGCTGGTCGTTAAGGGGTTAAAGTGTTAAGTAGTCTCATGTACTCAGCCTGCTTCAGTTTGAAAAACTTCCAGCAACTGACATATCAGTCTCCATGGACGTGACAGCCAGGACTGATTGAAGATGTAATCTCTTGAACAATGGTACAAGGACAAAATACATAGGGGACATTAGGATTTCCTGGCCATGTAAAGTTAAGTGAGGAATTATTATTATTATGAGGTGTTACTTCCCCTTTAATTTGAGGACAATCTGACTTGTAGGTGGTGGAAAAGATCTAATAGGATGTTTTGTTTGGCCAAACTCATGTTTTAAAAATAATCAGTTGGCATATTAATCAAAGCAAATTATTTTTTTGTCATCTGGCTAAACTCCAGCACTGAGCATTATTGCCAATGGCAACATCTGTGAAAACAATAGAAATGTTATTTGTAATTCCCACTAATTAGCAAGTAAGGAATAAAGATAGGGATTAAATTATAAGAGATTTACAAAATGATCAATATCTGACCAGTCTGTAGGAAAAAGTTACAGGTGTCAGTATTAACCCCTTGCTTTCAAAACAAGTCTATCTCATTGCAAAACTAAGCATTTGAGGCTTTTCTGATAACCAAGGGATTAAACCTGCAACATGTAAAAACTGGTATGATTGTTTAATGTTATGGATACTAGAAATGTCTGTGATGCATTGTTTTGCAATGTGTTAGTGAGGTCTGTAGCTTCTAAGGGATGAAGGAGCCCTGAATATATTAGCCCTATGAATGCTAGATGTTTGTGCAATGCATTTCTTTGCAATGTGTTGCATACCCCTCTGGCAATCAAATGGTTAAATAAGAGCAATCCATCTGGAAGCCTATGAGGAAAAACATGTAATAATCTTTATAATGTCTTCCTCAAATGAATAAATATTCATCTGCATATTATTAATTTACATATAAAATCACACAGCAGACACAAGGAAAAAAATTAGACCTGCAAATCCCACAGACATGTTAAAGCTGGATTTAAAAAGTGGTGTCTACCAGTTGTCCATTTTTAAAATCATACATCATGAACTTAAGGGTCACAATTGGGAAGATGTTCCTATAGACCAGAGGAAGGCAACCTTTGGCTTTCCAGCTGATGTGGACTACAACTCCCACCATTCCAAACCAGATCCTATCCTGTTGGAGGATGATGGGACGGGATTTTAGTCCCCAATGGCTGGCGAGCCAAAGGTTGCCTATCTCTGATTAAGCCAGCAAAATTATTTAATGACAAAATTTTATATATTTTTTTTTTTTATAAAATTTATAGAAATTAAATCTAGATTATGAAATAAAATATATTCTAAACCCATTATGTCCTTGAGGGTTCTCAAATGTATTGTTTCAAAACACACTGGACACCCCTCTGACACCCAAAGTTTAACCATTTGAAGCAAAGCAATGCGTTTTGTACCCTTCTGGCACTCAAAGGGTTTTAAAAAAAGAAAAAATGCATAAATGCAATCTTTTTATCCAATGAACTGTATTTACTAAAGGAGGAAACAATTTGGGCACATTTATAAACAGCAGCAACGAGCCATTTCTTTGCACCTTTGTACTTCACTCTTTGCTGGTCAAGATGGCTGCTTTGTATCATGTGAGCTAAGTAGTGGTAAAGAGGAAGTATGTGCATGTGTGAGTGTGTCTATCATCTGCAAGTAGGCACAAGATATGTATGGTCTGGGCATGGAGGAACAAAGTGAAAACGCTTCTTATTCTTTAGACCTACTTCCCAATGGTCTGTACACAGGAAGAATTCTGCGCCTATATCTACATGCACACAGACACAAATGCTGCCATTGTATGCCACTATACAGATACTTAGAATGCAGTATGCCTACATTACTATATTATCTTCACTGCCTATTTAGCTGTATTTTTTATGAAGATAATGTAAAATCTAGAGACACATTACTTCATTTTTGCTCAGATCTCAGCTCTTCCATGTAATCCAATGATGGCCTATATAGAAATATTTTCACTGGCTTGGATTCCATGGAGTCAGTTTGGCTGATGTACTAAACCAACTGCACCAAAGGGGACATATAATTCCCATTTTAGTAAATGGTTTTTTTAACCCCTTGAATGAAATGTATCCAAAGCATTGCAAAGCAACATGTTGGAGACCTCTCTAACATTCAATCGGTGAAAACCCTACTTAAATCAATGGGAGTTTGGGGAAAAAAATCTTGTCCATTGTAGTTCAGTTTGCTTTGTCCATTAATTAATTACCTTTTTTGTTAGTAAATCAGCTTTTTTGTGTAGTGGCTGCATTTTCTCCCATTTGTTTTACTGGCAAATACATGTTCATAACTATGGTACTTGCATGATGTTACACAGCCAACAGTCAGTTTATTTAATTGCCGGATAAATACATTCTTATAGATAACTTAGTAAAATAGGATTGCAAAATATCCTATAGAATAATTTGCTACGATGTTTGTCAGAAGCAGTCATGTGCAGTAGAGATTGCCCGAATGCACAGAATGCTGGGAGTTCTGTGCTGGGAGCATTCTGTGCTTTCAGTCAGTCTCTACAGTGCATGACTGTGTCGGCAGCAGGACGCACAGCAGGACCGATCTCTTAACCCTTTGAGTGCCAGAGGGCTACGCAAAGCATTGTTGTGGCACTCAAAGGGTTAACATCACCCAGACCTTGGCCCCTGTACACAGTCTTTTACACTAGTATTTTATAATTGAAGCTAATTCAGCACCTGGGACAGCTCACAGACTTATCTGGAGCCTATATCAATGAGTTGTCTTGATCCTGACATGTCCTGCACTTAACTACAGGAGAACATTTCACAGTGCCCTGTATTATTATTATTATTGCAAACAACCAAAATGATGGTATTTTTGTTAAAATAAGCAAGAAAATAAAAATTATAAAAAGAAAAAACAGATTTTCAAAAATTCTACACAGATGGCATAGGAATAAACATTTTTAAATCATTTGTATGTGTCACAAATCAAAAGCAGTAATTGTTGAACTGGAAATACATAATGTTTATAATTAAAACTCAATGGAAAGCTTTGCATTTTTTGTTTTTACAATAATGTTGCAATTCTGGTAAACACTATTATTTTTTTCAAAGAAAACTCAAGAGAGCCATCTGCTGTCTTAATATATAATACCACAATGCAGAAAAGTAATATTTATGGCATGTGGAAACCCTTTACAAATGAATCACTTGCATGCTATAATTATCTCCAGCATATTTCTTCACAATGAATTGGACATGTCTCAAGAATCCCTGGGGTAAATTGGGAATTATGCTCTATGAATAAGTGGCTCATAACTTGTTCAACAGAAAGCTTTACATTGGTGTGTATCCTTCAAACAGTGATCAGTTGCATCTCTGTAGGGCATTTTCGTGTTTGATCTGTTAGAGACTGCTGCTAGTTAATTTCAGTTCAATCAGATAAAGACAATAAGACCCATATGAACCAAACAGGACAATTAGAGCCTGATGGTTATGAGGGGTAGGAGCTAACAAAGACCATTATATACAGACTGGTTGAAGAGCCCGTTACATGGGCAACAGTGCCGGCCAGTCGCTTTGCAGTCATGCGCAGTGGAGCGGGCCACGGCACGGGCAGTCTCTGCTGCGCATGACTGCACCGCGCACAGCCGTCTCTACTGCGCAGGATGGCTTCTGACAAACTTTAGTGAATTATTTTATAGGATAACTGAGGATTAGAAGAAATAGACAGACAACCATACCATTTGCATAAAATAAACATTCCTAACTCTGAATGGCTAATTTTGTATAATAGGGTAGAATTTCTACATTGAATGTCAAAATACTTGTTGATAACTTAAGTTACACAACTATTATTCATATGTATTTAAATGTCCCTTCCTTGTTCTTTACAGCTGAATTTCACAGTTTCTGCTAATACTAAAAGCTTTTTAGCCATTACTGCCTGGGCACAGATGAACTAGTCTAAATTACTAAGTCACCAATGAATACCTGTGCTTATGTAGGGATATTTTTAAACAACTGTGCTGTCATGGGTACTTACAGACTGGAATTGTATAGATTGTTGGTCCACCAGGTTTAATCTTTGCCACAGTAAAGCCCGAATAAGGGAAAAAAGAATGAAAATAATTTCTTCCACACTCTAAGATTCCCTGCTATTTAATCTATAAACAAAGAGTGTAACACTGTATGAGTTTGTCAGATAGAAATGCATCTATTTCTATATTGTATCTACCATCAATATGTCCCATGGTAGTGAATTCTACAACTTAAAAGCGCTTAGTGTAAAGTACTCCTTCTTCTGACAAATATGGTAAATGCTGTTCTGTAATATACACATAACCAAACTGTTGTAGATATATTTTAAAAGAAAGTACCCAATTAGACGGAAGTGGGTCTTGACATAATTTTTGCCACCCAACGATATTATCAATTACACAATGGGGAAGATTTAGGAAAGTGGAGTTAGAATCATTAAACTAGCTGTAAAATGGTCTCTGGTGCTTATAAAAGTACAGTTTAGGAGGAGGAAAGATGTATATAAAAAGTGAAGCAGCGATCACCACATTTATTAATATAACTAGAGTACTTTATAAGTACCAACACTCATAATAAGGACATCTTAAGGATCCATTCATAAAAAGCAAATGAACACTTTTTAGAAATATCCCCCAATATCTCTTACCCAATACATGTAACCTAATAGTTTAGTTTTAAGTTAATGCTACCTAACACATTTCATATTGATTCAATTTTAACCATTTTGGATGACAGAAGGTCTCCGATGCATGACATTTGGAGACTTCTCTAATATTCAAAGGGTTAAAGTGTTTGATTGTTAGGGTTCCTTAGGGATTTCATTTGAAACAGAAAGATTCCACGGCTGCAAATAGCTTGAGATCCATAGAGAAAACAAAAAGCCCTCAAATGGCCAGGCTGTTCCATTATCCTCCCTTTGGGATGAGGGACATTAAGGAGAGAAATTCTATTAGCCAGATCAGTTGACTTTAGGTAGATATAGGGACCAAATAAATGCATTTCAGTGCCTTGCCTGGTTTATTGCACGATTGTCACTATATTCTCGCCAGGTTGTTCTGCATTACCACCCCAGCAAGGTGGGACTAGCAATGATACATGTATTGGCACTTTTGGCTCTGACTACAATTCCATGCTTCAGACTCATTAAAGTACCACTCCTGGAATATTCTCTCACTGAAATGAGTGCACTCACTATTCCTTGGGATCTGACTACCTGCTTTATATAACCTGGCATGGACATTGTCCCAGACAAAGTTTGTTTACTGGGACAAAGGAGGTGTTACTAATACAACTGGCCACTCTGTGTGTATATATAAAGTAATAGATGTGGTGATCAGGTGTTAACAATGTGTCCATATTCAGCTTCACCCCACTCTCTAACCTAGATTAAATGTATATATGTATAGTTTTATTTATATAGTGCCAACAAGTGGCTTGGCAAATGCTGGTTGGTAAGGATTTCCAGAGGTAGGGAGGAGCAAGGGGAAAAGCCTTCAGTTAACATACAGCAAAGGTTGTTAAAGGAGCAGAGAGTTGTCCACCGTGCATGGTGCATAGAGGACATGTAGGTGTATGGTGGGATGTTAAAGATCAAATATAAGGTGGGGATAAGTGTTGGAAAGCCTCAAATGTAATGAGGATGATTTTGAATGTAATGCTTTGCTTTTTGGGAAGCCATGACAATGATTTTAGAAGTGTAGAGCCGAGTACTGTTCTGGAGGGGAGGAAGAGTGTTCTGGTGGCCAAATTAAGAACTGACTGGAGAGGAGCAATATGGCTAGCAGGCAGACCAATAAGTAAAGAATTACAGTAAGCCAGAAAGTAGAGGATAAGAGCATGCATGAGTGTTTCTGCTGTAAAGGGAGAAAGAAATGGGCAGACTTTTTGCTATATTTCAAGGAAAGAAGCAGCAGGTTTTAGTTACTTCATTAATGTGGGTAATGTAGGAAAGAGAATGATCCAAAATTACCTTGACAGTTATTGAAAATGTAAGTATTGTGCAGGATTTAGGAGGAAAGATAAGTGTCTCAGTCTTAGACATATTAAGTTTTAGGTGACCATGAACCACCCAGGAAGGGATAGCAGTAAGTTATTGTGAGACTCGCTGCCGTATTTAAAATGATAGAGAGGGTGCGGAGAGAGAGAGGATAGGTAAAGCCAAAGGATTTTTATTGTTGTCCCAGACAAAGGGTATACAGAGAGAAGAGAAGGGGACCCAGGACAGAACCTTGGGGTACGTCTAGTTTTGTATGTCAGTGTAAGCAAATGAAAAAGTACCTGGCAGCATGCCTGCTAGATACTAACATGCAGTACTGTTTCCCATCCCAAATACCACTCCCTGCCAGCCAGTATGAGGTCATATGCATACAGTTATAAATAAAGCTAAATCTCTCAGACTATTGTGTGAAATAAAAAATGGGTATTATAAATATAGGTGCTTTTGAAAGTGTTTTAAGAATCACATATTTGTTACAAAATAACAGTTCCGCTTTAAAATGGCATTAACACCTTATAATACATTGCAGTGGTACTTAAAAGGTTAATAAAATATATGCCAATCTGAACCTGATATATTGAAGTAATGTATTACGAATCATTTTTTCTGATAAAGCACCATCTTGCTCATTGACTATCCCCTGAGTGCTAGAAATGTCTCCAGTGCATTTCAATGCATCAGAGATCTCTCTAACATCCAAAGGATTATACTATCCCATTGAAAAAATTTACTATCAAATTGGAAGAAAACGTAGAAAAACAAAATTGAGGCCCTCCAGCTATGGAGGACTACTATTTGCAGTACCCTGCTGGGCATTATGGGAGTTTTAGTTCTCTGCAACTGGAGGGCCTTTGGTTGTTCACCACTAGTTTAGCTATACAATCCTTGACACAGTTTGCTTCATGTTTATCCTAGCAACAACAGAGAATGTTATACTAACAGGATCACTGATAATGTATGCACTACTCCCACATGCCCCTTACTAATCTCACTTACATAATGGACTATGTGGGAGTTGGATACTCCAGCTGCGGAAGGGGGGAGGAAGCAGCTGTGTGATAACACTTGTCATGGTGATGTTAACAGCATGAATAAGACTGAATTGCTAATTGCAAATGTTCACAACCTCCTTTAATATCATTACCATATTCTGATTAAAGTTCAGAAGGAGAAACAAAGTTAGAATGAAAAAGTGGAGACATGAATGTGAAATTGCTTTCCTATCTTCAAATATATTTACTGATCTTTTTATAGACCTATGCATTCTCCATCTTTTTCATGTGGTGGAACCCTTAACCCTTTGAGTGAAAGAGAGGCCTCCAATGCATTGCAGTGCAATGCACTAGAGATCTCTCTGGTACTCAGAGGGTCAGCTCTTTTAGTGCCTGAGATGTGTCCGATACATTGCTTCTCAACGTGTTGGTTACCACTCTAAAATTAAAGGGTGTAAAGCGGACTACCACCCCACAAAAAGTTTCCCCTGAAGAATTACCCATCTGGTGACTAGCTGCTCAGTAATACTAGTCACCAGAATTAGCACCTCTTTACAGAGAGATTCTACTGCTCCTGGGACTGACAACCAGGAAACAGCACAGATATCTTTGCATAGTGACGTCTGCGCGCCTGTGCTGTCAGTCCCTTCCCGTACCATATGGTACCTAGCAACGCCTCCTAGAGCAGACTGGGACTCACAGCGCAGACATCTTTGCATAGTGACATCTGTGTGCCTGCACTGTCAGTCCCATCCCGTACCATATGATACCTAGCAATGCCTCCTAAAGCAGACTGGGAATGACAGCACAGGTGTGCAGACATCACTATACAAAGATGTCTGCACTGTCAGTGCCAGTCTGCTCTAGGAGGCATTGCTAGGTATCATATGGTACGGGAAGAGACTGACAGCACAGGCACACAGACGTTACTATGTAAAGATGTCTGCCTGTTTCCTAGCTGTCAGTCCCGGGAACTGCAGAATCTCTCTGTAAGGAGGTAATAATTCTGGGGGAAGCTTTTTGTGGGGGGGTAGTTCCACTTTAAGAACTCCATTTAAATCAATGGGGCTTTGAGTGACTTATTTTTTCCCCTATGGTGGTATTGCTTTGCTCCAGAATTGTTCCATTTCTTTTTAGTATATCTGCCCTAGTGTGAGGAACATATCAGGCTGTTCTCATGGAAAACTATAACCTTGTATGAATGCAACCTTTTGCAGCTTACCTAAATTTCAAAGCAGAATGCAGATAATTTGCAACAGGCATGATATGCACAGCAATCTATAGGGCTGATACTTGACACCACCTGTCAACCACCAATGAATGTCTGACAGGTTGGTATCAGCCAATTAAGTAATGTCATCATTGACATGTTATCCAACACAAACCCCAATAAAAAGAGCTACAAAGAAATGCTGAGCAATCAAACAGTAGTGGCCTGTTTTAGCCCTTGATGGAGATCCTGATTTTGACACCCAAAATTTAGAAATCCTTGCTTGAGAAAAGGTAGTTTAAACCAGGGCTAGAAAACCCTGGTCTTCAACGGGCATGTTTTCAGGATATTCCAGCTGAGGTACAAGCAAATTAATTAGTGGTTCAATCACTTTAATTAATTTCCTTGTACTCAATCAGGGATATCTTGAAAACCTGCAATGTTAGTAGCTCTTAAGGACCAGTGTTGGCTATGACTGGTTTAAACAATGGCTCAGTCATGTTAACTGTTCTATATGTAATTATACTGCGAATTCCAGAATATTTTGAGGGGGTGGCAAATATAATAAAAGCTCTGGCATATAAGGCCTTAGTAAATCACAAAACATCTCATCTCTATCCCAGTGTTTATAAAAAGGGAAAGTAACAGTTGGCTCTCCAGGTGCTAGAGACTACAGCTCTGATCATCCTTAAGGAAGAAGTAAACTTTTTTTATGAAAAAGTATATATTATAGGGATTTTCCTGTTGAGTAAAATAAGGGTACTCCCACTGCAGAGAGATTACATTTCCAGAGTTAATGCAGTTTAAACCCATGTTTTTTTACATTAGCAGTGCCCTCTAGTGGTCAAATGCTAATTAGTTTTTCTGTTAGATTCTAGTGGAGAGGAAAGTCAGAGACATACAGTGTGATAGAAACTGCCTGTCACTTCCTGTCAGTTAGAACTATCAGGAATTAAAGCACAGTAAATTCACTTCCTGGTTATTTGAACTGCTATAAATCCTCCTATATAATAATTCTGTAGGATGTTTGTCACGATGCAGTCATGCGCTGTAGAGACGTCCCGCGTTCGGGCAGTCTCTACTGTGCATGATTGCATTGCATGAGTGAGGAGACGCAAGACTGCATCGCATGGAGCAGTGAGGTAGCGGCCTCTTAACATTACCCAGACCTTGGCCCATGTACATGGGCTTTTACACTAGTTTTTAATAAAAACATCTGACAGTGGTGGTAGTGACCTTGTTTTATTCGGCAAGAAATGCTCTATAAAATATGTTTTCATAAAAAAAAGTTTACTGCACCTTTAAGCAGCCTACCCTAGAACAGTATCATCCAAACCCCTGTACAATATGACATACCATTTTCAAAGGAGGACAGCTAACAACTTCTAATGATAACCCCCACATACCATACTACTCATAGATTTTGCCATTCTGTCTTTTTTCAAGTGATACTATCTTCATTCAGTCCTGGATGTCACGTCCATCTACATTAGGCTGACCAGGCCTCACCTTTAACCGGGGACCCATAGGAGAAATGCATACTGCATTGCAGTGAAGTACTGCAAAATGGCTATTTCCTATGTGTCCCCGGTTAAAGGGGAGATCTGGTCAGCCTAATCTAAATGGACATGAAAACCACTAAGATTTTTTTCAAACAGAAGCAGACATGGTACTACATGAGCCTACTTAACTCTTTAAGGATAAGAAGGGCTTGCAATTAATTCACATTTCTCTGGTTCTTAAAGGGTTGAGATTACCATGTGCAGGGAGCAGAGACTGAGGTGCTGCTAGCACCGGTCATGTCCACCTCAACGGGTATAACCTCTTCAGTCAGTCCTGGATGTCATCTATGGAACAAAGGCATAAGGGCAAAATGTATAGGGGCCAGTGGGATTTTCTGGCCATAGTTTGGTAACTGGATGTTATGATTAGGAGGCTAGTTTTCTTTTAAAGTTATGTCACATGTACAGTAGCAGTAGACATATCTGATGCATAGCAGAATACTGCATTGGAGATGAATTTAGAACCCAAGAAAATGTATTTGGGGAGATTGGACACCCTACAGTTAGTGCCAAGACACTTAAATGCATTGCAACACTCTTGCTTTGAACCACTGGCCTAGAACTTTATAATCTCTCCATAAAATAATTTATTTAGAAAGTGTTTTATCAGAAAGAATATACTATGATTTCTCTCATTTGCAAGTATGTCCTGTAGAGCTTTTACAGAGCAAAGGTACATACTTACACAGAGAGACAAATATACATAAATTCATGTCATTGTAAGTTAGTCCAATAAAATTATATACTTATACAGATTTATTTGGTATCTTCTATTTATAAATAATAGAGATGGCAACTCTCTGGGTTTGACCCTGAGACTCAGGGTTTTGAGCCAAATCTCAGGGTCTCAGGGTGAAGGTCTCAATTCTCAGGATGAGAGCGTTTGGTGTTTCCTAATATATGATCTGTACAAATTATCTGCTTGTTTAGATTCTAAATTAGTGTTATTTGTACCAGGAAGAAAAAGGGAGAAGTCCTGCTTGTCTTGTGCGTGTCCAGGCAGTGATATATCTATATGGTAGTATATTAACCCCTTAATGACCGGGGTATCGGTGACAGGACTGAACGTCCGCAGAGCATTTTTTTTTTTGCTTTCCGGTTCCGGACTTTCCGAACGGCGTGCAGCCGCGGGGGGAGCCCGGAACTCCATGACGGTCCTAGTACGTCATGGGTCATTCAGTCAGATCGACCCTTGACGTACTATGACTGTCAAGGGTCGTTAAAGGGGTTAAGGCTTCCTTAAAGGGGTAGTAATGTTTCACAAAAACAGCAGAAGAGGGATACTTTATCATTCAATTACTCTTGAACTACAACTCTGACAGTATTGAAATAACACTCTCCATGGCTCAAATACTATGAAGATTAAGTGGAGGTGCTATTTTTGTGAAACATTACTATCCCTTTAAGGGCCAACTGAACACCACTGGGTTATAACAAGCAGGGCAATATCTATGTTCTCAGGAACTTTAAGTGGTAATATTTCAAGAATCTCAGGGTCAACACATTTTAAAGTTCCCAGGTATGATAATACACATGCACTTATTGTATATTGATAGATATATTATATATACACATAAATCTCTCTCTCTTATATATATATATATATATATATATATATATATATATATATATATATATATATATATATATCAAGAAAAACAGTACACACTGGCCTTATAAAGAAGGCAAAAATAGAGCAAAAAGTTGTGTGTTTATTGTGGAGTCAATGTTTTGGTGCTCGCTGGTACCTTTATCAAGATGCCACTGAGCACCGAAACATTGACTTCACAATAAACACACAACTTTTTGCTCTATTTTTGTCTTCTTTATAAGTCCAGTATGTGTTTTTTCTTGCATTATACTACTGATCTTGTTTACTTCTGTCTCATGAAATATACACACACACATACACACCTATATAAATAACAAATTAATAAAAAATAAGATTTTTATATACAGTTACATGTTTTTAAATACAAAGAAGCAGTTATGTTTAGGGATATTTAGAATGGAAGAAGGTCTGATTTTTTTCAGATAGGTTATTCCAGGCTTTCAGAGCTCCGAAGGAGAAGACAGATCGACCGGCTTCTTTCTTGTAGTGCGGAAGAGCTAAAATGAGTAAAATGCTCAGGCAGTCTGGTAGCTTTCCAAAGAAGTGGTTATAAAAAGGCAAGAAAGGTGAAAGGTACATCTAGATTTGAGTGTTATCCAATTTATTTCCTTAAACACATCACAATGATGGGTAGTGTAATTACACTGGAGGACAAAGCAGCATAATGAATTACTGTTGAGTTTGCCAAGATGAATTTATGGTACAGAAGCATATACTACATCTCTGTCCACTATAACTGGTAACATCTGTTGAACAATACATTTCTAAACAGAGCACCTATTTTAGGATAAAATTTGAATGTTACTTTATCAAAATGATGATCAAAAGTAAAGTTGCCACATACTAAGAAATTTGTAGGGGTCATCTGGGACCAAGTTGAGATTAGATTTTGTAACAATGTTTAAATGGGTATTGTGGAATTTAAGTAATTTGCATTTTATTCCAAAAACCGTTGTGACCATTTTTTCAGTATTCATGAACAGTTTTTTGTGCAATCCATCTTTCAACTTCAGAGAAATTATCCTGCAACATTGCCTCATGTTATGATACATTTGTTTTTTTAGTGTAGATTATAGTGTCATCTGCATACATGTGCACAGAAGATGCTTTGCAAACAGTGAGCAGATCATTTGTAAATAGAGAAAATAGAAGAGGTCCATGAGTGAAGCCTTAGTGTACCCAACTTGTTACGTTGATCAGAAGGAAAACATTGTCAGTCAAAAGTGTTATGTTTTATAAATAGGATCAGAACCAGTTTACAGAATGATTACCCAGTCCTGAACTTGTGAGCCTCTTTATCAGTGTATATTGGTCTACTGTATCAAAGGTCTCTGTGACATCAAGAAAAATGGCTACAATGAATTCACAATTTTCCATGCCACTCTGGATGACATTGCATACTTTTGGGAGGACGGTGACTCTTAAGTGATTTGGAGGAAAGGCTGATATGAGAAATCAGGCAAATCAGTAATACTTCTATAGTTACATGATAACACATTTTTCATGAGTTTATATTATGTGAGGAATAAGGATATTGGTCAGTAATTTGATACCACATTTATTATCACCACTTTTGTGGATAGGCAGAAACTCTTGCCACTTTTCATCCTTTGGGCATATACTCGGATGACAAGGAGGCATTAATTAGGGATGCAATAGGATAGACAATGACAGGGGTACTGAGATTTAGTAACACTGCTGGCAGTTGGTCAGGCCCAGATTGTGATTTCATTTTTTGGTTGAGTGGGTGGTCAGCCATTTCTCTATAGGATACTGGCATAAAATTTAATTCACCAATACTGTTTGACCAGGGAGAAGGTGCAGGAGACTGTTCAATGAACTTTTCTACTTCAGAATTATTTTTGTTTTCTGTAATCAGCGAGATGGCACATCCACTGAAGTAATTCTTGAATGTATTAGCTATTGATAATGAACATTTAATTGTTTCTTTGCCTATTTTTATAGTTGAGGGATGATAATTATTAGATGGGTTATAGATTTTTTTAATAACCTCCCAAATGTTGCCTGGTTTTAATAAGTTACAGTTCAATTTGTCATTGAAATATTGAGATTTGGCTAACTTCTTTTTTCTATAAAAAGCATGATCATGAGTGCCAAAAAAACAAAAAGGGGGAGAACATCATAGTGTATCTCTCTTTCATTCGACCATAGAAAAATTCTGATAGTAAAAACACTCACATTCAATTTGTGCTGCTAGATGAATACTAGCAGCTAATAGACCTGTGGAGGATATTACACTGCCTCCACACAGATATCCCTGGTCAACTCGCTCGATCACTCCAACCAACTCCAAATCACTCACGTGCTGAAGAAGAAAGACAAAATAACACACACAGGAGGAGAGCTCTTCACAGCATATAAAGTTCTTTCAAATCATTTATACATCTGTATATCTTACTTGTTGTAATCTCACCGGTCCGTTTATTATCCAGAACCGGTGTTAACGCCAGCGGGGGATATCTCACCGTCCCCCCCGCAACAGGACACGAAAGCTTCCGTGAGCCAAAAAAAGACTGGATACCACAGACCGATATAAAATCCAATGAATTTCTTTAATATAAAAACATATCCAATGATAAAATAAAATTAACCTAACATGTTTCGTAACCTGCTGGTTACTTCTTCAGAGGAATCTAACGGTCTGATGTTATAGCAAAGGTTTATATACCTCTCTCCTCATCAGACCGTTAGATCGGTCTGTTTAATTCAACACTTGTGTGAATTTACAAAGTATCCAATCCAACAACATCAACACATTTCAATCCTCCTATATCAACTGCTCTCATTACAATGTATCTATCTTCCAATATCACCCAAATGTGACAGAGTTACCTATTGGTCCTCCCGGATCACATGTCCTTCCCCGGGCTATTTACTTCATATGTTCCATCTCAAACCAATCCTCCCCACAAGGAATATAACCTACCGACAAAACAACAAATTCATTCCATACCACAAGCCGCACATAAGGACACAAATGTGCCTCACAAAACATACTAAACTACAAACTATTAACCCTCTATGTTCTAACCCCAAGTGCCTATCCCAAATGACAACAATCTCCCAAATCATTTATTTTCTATATCTCAAAACAATGAAAACCTTACATTAAAAATCTCCCTATAAAGTAAAACTAAGAAATATATTGAAAATATATAGGGACCATAAAACACTTGTGTGCCCACTATTTCAAAAAATAATAATATATATTACCAAAACTCAAAATATCTCATGACCCTGGGACCAAAAAGTGAATATGGAATATATAACTAAAGTGTCACTTCCTAACTCATACTACCAAAAGAGTACTTAAAAATATATGTGCTCTCATTTCTATATATTCACCCATATTTTAAAAAATACCCCCCTTGTGTAAAAACAATTCTCAATTTGATATAACCACCCCTACACATAAATTCACATATCTCACTCTTCTCTTTAATTGGCATACACAGCCATCTCATTTAACCCCTCAGGGAACACAGTTTTCAACTGAAAGATCCAAAAACTCTCTCTATTATTAAGTAACTGAACTCTGTCACATTTGGCCGAAGGATATATCCCCTCAATAGGAGTAATACTTAAAACATCTGGATCCCTCCCATGAACATCATTACAATGCTTAGACACACTATGTGTATCCAAACCCTTGATCACGTTTCGCCTATGTTGACCAAAACGTGACCTCAATGTCTGGGTGGTCCTCCCTACATATTGAACTCCACATTGGCAGTTAATAAGATATACTACAAAACTAGACTCACAACTCAAACACTGTTTTATATTAAATTCTTCCCCAGTGGTACTCGATGTAAATGTTTTTATTCCCTGTGATATGTATTCACACGTCTTGCATCTAGGCTTATTACACCTAAAGACACCAACTCTTCCATTCTTAAAATTATTGGCACCTCGTGTACCTCTTCTAAGTCTACTCGGGGCCACCATACTTTTAAGAGTCCTACTCCTCCTAAAAATTATTCCAGGTTTATCTGGTATTTGACCTTTCAAAAATCTATCATTTCTCAAAATCATCCAATGTTTATTGAGAACCTCCCTAATTTCTCTATGTGCACAGTTAAAATCGGTGATAAAAGACATTTGAAAATTCCCTTTCTCACCCTGATGTTTACACTTTCTCTCCTTTTTCTTCCCTATATTTTTATATTCCAAAAGTTCCTTTCTACCCATTTTTAATGCCCTTTTCATAGCTCCATTTATCAGATCTTCAGGATACTTTTTCTCTAAAAACCTGTTTTTTATAAATTCAGCCTGTATTAGATAATTTTCTACAGTATCACAATTTCTGCGTAAACGCAAGAACTGAGAAAATGGAACATTCCTCAACCAACTTTTGTAATGACAGCTATCAAACTGTAACAAGCTATTGGCATCTACATCCTTAAAATGGGTAATAGTACTTATACCTCTAAAATTGCCCACAGACAATAAAAGGTCCAAATATACAATGCTTCTACTATTACAGGTGTAAGAAAAACTCAAACCCCATTTGTTGTTGTTTAAATGTTCCACAAATTGATGTACACCACTATTGTCTCCTTCCCATATCACCAGGAGATCATCAATAAAGCGGCGATAGAACACGAGGCTCGCCCCAAAACCATGCCCCTGCCAAAAATGGGTCTTGGATTTGTGTAGTAGTGGCCCCAATGTATCTGTGACTGTACCCAGAGATGTTGGAGAGGACCCTGTAGAAGGGACATCTACCAACACAGACCCACAGCGTTTTTTAGGGGTGGGACCATCGAGAGCCAAAAGCCCATTACCTCCGTGGTGGGAACAATTTCAGAAAGTCAATCGGTATGCAGTGTTGGGGGGGAACAAACGGGGTCTAGAAGAAGATTTGGGAGACATAGATGTCGTGGAAGAAAGAGGAGCAAAAATTGTAAGAACGGATTGTTAAAGTCATCTAGATCGGTTATTTTTAATTTATCTTCCTACCAATTGTCCCCCACGGAGATAAGTGTCCTTGAAAGGGGTTTAAATTTTTGCCCGACATCTAAACCCAATATGTTTGGTTTATTGGTTGATTTGGAGCGTTTTGTGCGTAATTTATCTTTGAAACGATACTTTGCCTTGAAAGATTCAGGACGGAGTGTTGGTGATAATGGTTCCCATATTGTAGTGCAAGATGTCGGTTCAGAAATTGAGAGATTGGAAACTTATATCTTAGAGGGAGCAGTTCAGACACCCTATCACCCTAAATCCAATTTCAATCCAGTTAATTATAGAGGACATTTTGTACAAACTTATCAGCAGTTGGTTTTGGAAGATTTTAGATCTATGGTGGATCACCAACAGTTTAAGGTCAATTATAATATAACTAAATTGGAGCAACAAGCCATTATAGATTTAAAGTCTAATGATCAGATTGTGATCAGGTCAGCAGATAAGGGAGGGGGGGTAGTTATACAAAATAGATCCGATTATGTTAAGGAGGCTGAGCGCATTTTGAAAGATATCAGGTATTACAAACCATTGGGGTTAGACCCCACGCTTAAGTTTCAATCCATTTTTGTTACTATGGTTGATCGTGCCCAGATGGATGGGGTACTCACGAAGGCAGAGAGGGATTTTGTGGTTGTTAATGATCCGCAGCCGGCTCTGTTTTACCATCTGCCTAAGATCCACAAGTCCCTCTCGGCTCCACCTGGTCGCCCCATTATATCTGGGATTCATTCGTTGACATCAAATTTGTCTCAATTGGTGGATTTTCATTTGCAAAGGTTAGTGGTGGGTTTGGATTCGTATCTCAAGGATACTACACATTTACTACAATTGTTGAAGGATGTCATTTGGACAGATAATTGTCATTGGGTCACTTTGGATGTGTGTAGCTTGTATTCCAATATTCCTCATGAGGGGGGTATTGAAGCAGTGGAATATTTTTTAGGGAAAGATCTTCTTATGCCTCAAAGGCAGAAGATTTTTTTGTTGGAAGCCATAGAGCATATATTGAATTATAATTACTTCACGTTTCAGGGTCAATTTTACCTCCAAACCAAGGGAGCGGCGATGGGCACGAGGTTTGCCCCAAGCTATGCCAACCTGTTCATGGGATATTTTGAAAAGACCCATTTTTGGCAGGGGCATGGTTTTGGGGCGAGCCTCGTGTTCTATCGCCGCTTTATTGATGATCTCCTGGTGATATGGGAAGGAGACAATAGCGGTGTACATCAATTTGTGGAACATTTAAACAACAACAAATGGGGTTTGAGTTTTTCTTACACCTGTAATAGTAGAAGCATTGTATATTTGGACCTTTTATTGTCTGTGGGCAATTTTAGAGGTATAAGTACTATTACCCATTTTAAGGATGTAGATGCCAATAGCTTGTTACAGTTTGATAGCTGTCATTACAAAAGTTGGTTGAGGAATGTTCCATTTTCTCAGTTCTTGCGTTTACGCAGAAATTGTGATACTGTAGAAAATTATCTAATACAGGCTGAATTTATAAAAAACAGGTTTTTAGAGAAAAAGTATCCTGAAGATCTGATAAATGGAGCTATGAAAAGGGCATTAAAAATGGGTAGAAAGGAACTTTTGGAATATAAAAATATAGGGAAGAAAAAGGAGAGAAAGTGTAAACATCAGGGTGAGAAAGGGAATTTTCAAATGTCTTTTATCACCGATTTTAACTGTGCACATAGAGAAATTAGGGAGGTTCTCAATAAACATTGGATGATTTTGAGAAATGATAGATTTTTGAAAGGTCAAATACCAGATAAACCTGGAATAATTTTTAGGAGGAGTAGGACTCTTAAAAGTATGGTGGCCCCGAGTAGACTTAGAAGAGGTACACGAGGTGCCAATAATTTTAAGAATGGAAGAGTTGGTGTCTTTAGGTGTAATAAGCCTAGATGCAAGACGTGTGAATACATATCACAGGGAATAAAAACATTTACATCGAGTACCACTGGGGAAGAATTTAATATAAAACAGTGTTTGAGTTGTGAGTCTAGTTTTGTAGTATATCTTATTAACTGCCAATGTGGAGTTCAATATGTAGGGAGGACCACCCAGACATTGAGGTCACGTTTTGGTCAACATAGGCGAAACGTGATCAAGGGTTTGGATACACATAGTGTGTCTAAGCATTGTAATGATGTTCATGGGAGGGATCCAGATGTTTTAAGTATTACTCCTATTGAGGGGATATATCCTTCGGCCAAATGTGACAGAGTTCAGTTACTTAATAATAGAGAGAGTTTTTGGATCTTTCAGTTGAAAACTGTGTTCCCTGAGGGGTTAAATGAGATGGCTGTGTATGCCAATTAAAGAGAAGAGTGAGATATGTGAATTTATGTGTAGGGGTGGTTATATCAAATTGAGAATTGTTTTTACACAAGGGGGGTATTTTTTAAAATATGGGTGAATATATAGAAATGAGAGCACATATATTTTTAAGTACTCTTTTGGTAGTATGAGTTAGGAAGTGACACTTTAGTTATATATTCCATATTCACTTTTTGGTCCCAGGGTCATGAGATATTTTGAGTTTTGGTAATATATATTATTATTTTTTGAAATAGTGGGCACACAAGTGTTTTATGGTCCCTATATATTTTCAATATATTTCTTAGTTTTACTTTATAGGGAGATTTTTAATGTAAGGTTTTCATTGTTTTGAGATATAGAAAATAAACGATTTGGGAGATTGTTGTCATTTGGGATAGGCACTTGGGGTTAGAACATAGAGGGTTAATAGTTTGTAGTTTAGTATGTTTTGTGAGGCACATTTGTGTCCTTATGTGCGGCTTGTGGTATGGAATGAATTTGTTGTTTTGTCGGTAGGTTATATTCCTTGTGGGGAGGATTGGTTTGAGATGGAACATATGAAGTAAATAGCCCGGGGAAGGACATGTGATCCGGGAGGACCAATAGGTAACTCTGTCACATTTGGGTGATATTGGAAGATAGATACATTGTAATGAGAGCAGTTGATATAGGAGGATTGAAATGTGTTGATGTTGTTGGATTGGATACTTTGTAAATTCACACAAGTGTTGAATTAAACAGACCGATCTAACGGTCTGATGAGGAGAGAGGTATATAAACCTTTGCTATAACATCAGACCGTTAGATTCCTCTGAAGAAGTAACCAGCAGGTTACGAAACATGTTAGGTTAATTTTATTTTATCATTGGATATGTTTTTATATTAAAGAAATTCATTGGATTTTATATCGGTCTGTGGTATCCAGTCTTTTTTTGGCTCACGAAAGCTTTCGTGTCCTGTTGCGGGGGGGGCGGTGAGATATCCCCCGCTGGCGTTAACACCGGTTCTGGATAATAAACGGACCGGTGAGATTACAACAAGTAAGATATACAGATGTATAAATGATTTGAAAGAACTTTATATGCTGTGAAGAGCTCTCCTCCTGTGTGTGTTATTTTATGATCATGAGTGGGACATCTCAAACTGTATAATTCAAGGAGGTCAGCAGAAACCAAGGGTAGATGGGCCCCCTCCTTCAATAGTGGTACACGGGTATTACAGAACTGCAAGACCTCAGACTGGAAATAGTAATTTGCCGAGTCTAGGGCAGGTCTTAAAGGGGTACTTTATGTACATAAACTGTCTTTACTCAGTATTCCCTATAATATTAACAAATGTTCCCTCCATTTTTCCGTAAGTACCAATCTTACCTAGTTTTTTAAACTCTTTATTAGCTCCCTCTGCGAGTTTCAGCAGCCATCTTTTTTTTATCTCTCTTGTGGAGCTCGATCTCGCCAGAAGCTCGAAATGCAGAGCGCACCTGGTAAAAGGTATTCTGTTCAGGCATGAGCACACCAGTCCAAACGCTTTCAGATGACTTGCGAGAGCTAATACCCCCACCCTCCTCCATTCTCTAGCATGAATCAAACGTATTAATGCACTGGTTAACAGTGATACATAGTGCAAGAAGAATAAATGAAAGAGAATATTTATGAATGTATTCCCCTGATATTAACTATTATCTTGTCTGTATAATAAAGGGACAATGTTTCTATGACTATAATGGAAAAAAAAGGAAAAATGAAAAATTATGCTTCAATGCGTGTCTCCACCACATTGCACAGCACTCAATGTATGTGGCTGGAGAAGCACTACAGCTAGAGAGGGTCCTAGAGGTCAATATGC
Source organism: Rhinophrynus dorsalis (assembly GCA_037306005.1). Taxonomy (NCBI): domain Eukaryota; kingdom Metazoa; phylum Chordata; class Amphibia; order Anura; family Rhinophrynidae; genus Rhinophrynus; species Rhinophrynus dorsalis. Next base: position 411,752,255 of record CM074719.1, on the reverse strand, counting down.
TGTGAATATGATATGCAGAGCGGTGATCAGACACAAGTCCCTCTCCAAACTGGAGGCAGAGTCCATGTCTAAGTGTGTGGTCTGCATCTCATGGAGCACACAAGTCAAGAGAGGAACTGCAACTAAATAGATCTGAGATGGTAGTTAAAAGTAAAACAATATACCAAATAAGTATATCAAATAAATATATAAAAATAAGCACTCCCATGGAACACGCAGAGAAGAAGTCCAGACCCGCTCTAATATTGTCACAAGTGCAATGCGCTGGTGTGCATGCCGGCTTCTCTGCCCTCTGACATCTTTGGTGCATCCTTAGTGCAAAGCTCTTTATTCCTAAATTGTGTGTGTGTGTGTGTGTTAATTGTACTTTGTCTGATTTATGTTTCCCCCTCTTCACTATTATCAACTTCTCTCTCCGAGCATTTTGGCCTGCATGATAAATAGTTGTTCTTCATTCTGTGGCCACCCAGAAGCATAACATTCTCCCGTCTATGATTTATCACATCATTCAGGATGATTGGTTGCATCCGTTTTAGCGGTATGGGCTTGAAGTGAGGGAGAGGGCACTACACTATACTTCATTCACAGAACTGGTAGTCCGTGTCTGTAGACTGGCAGCTGCTTTTAGTGGCCCTTAAATTCTCTGGTTCATACCTGTGGAGCATTGCGACATAACAAATTGCATCCACCATCAGCGTAAGCAAATACATACACAGAATGTGGTATGAACCCGTATTTAGTATTCAAAGATCAAAGGCTCACAATACTAATAGAACACAAGAACAACAAGTGTAACTCAATCAATAGCCCAAATAGGTTAAAGAGTCTCCACTCAGCATACTTCAAGTTCAAAGTATTTAGAGACGAAAGAAGGAAAGTGGACGTAGTAATATTTTTATGGTGAAGAAGAAGCAAGCGTGTCTCCACCGCATTCCACAGCCCTGCAGTGGGGGAAGAACCAGGACCTGGAATGATTCCTGAGGTGGACAAGCAATGTAAAAAATGAATCACCCTTCCCTAACAGGGTGCCTGCATTCAATATCATACTGCTTAGGATACCACCATTATATTATATATATATATATATATATATATATATATATATACACACACACACACACACACACACACACACACACACACACATGCACACATTTGTTTAAAAAAAAAAGAAAGAAATATAAAGGAGAGCACTATGTTTCTGTATATAATATTCAATTTAATGTAAAAATCAATAAATACAAGACAGCTAGCATACAATATCAATAAAATAACAACATTTCATCAGCACTATAATAAAGAATCTTCTCAGCAGTAGTGAGATTCTCTCCTCGCATCCAAGGAAAGTAAGTAACTGTCCCAGTGTATGTCTCTTGTAAGGCACCCAATGGGCCAATAGGAAATCCACAATATAAGTATCTTGTAGTAAGAACAATGTAGCACTCAGTTTATAGGCTTTGTGCAATAAAGTATCAACTTGCCGGTATAGTTATGTCCCCAGCTAAGAACTGCAAACCATTGTGTGCTGGATAACTGAGCATCTCACTCTTCCGTCCTATCTCGGTATTCTTCAGCTAGTTCAGGCTGCAAGCGGGCAGGCACTACTATTGGGTGATGGATGTCACTACTCTCCGTCTGTAGGTAACGCTTTATGGAGCTAATAATTATAAGGATGGCAAGCTCCTTGGATCACACTGTTCTTGCATGCGGGCAGAGACTCTCACCTCTATATAATTCAGGTGCCTCCAGTCGATGGAATGATGTCTGGCTATACAAGATATTGTGGGATCAGGGTAGTTTTTGTGCTGAATATATATGTACACATTCTTACAACTGCTGGCAATTCTTCAGGGATTCAGGTATTCCCTACACTACAGGTCTGAAGGATAGCAGAGACAAATAGTTTCTGACTATATGTATTGTAGGTAGTTCTATATAGGTATCTATATTGTATTTAGGGATTATTCGTAACATAAGATATCCAGTATATCGGAACTTGTGAACTATATGAGTGTTTTTCTCCCTAAGGCAAGCTGGATAATGCCCCGGCAGTACAACATAACTTCGGTCTCTATGTGATGCACATAATTGATACAGGCATAAAGGCAAGTATAAGATAAGTCCAAAACTGCCTTGGTTACCCATATATATGAGCATTTTATTCTATTAGGCAAGCCGGATAGTGCCCCGCAGTACATTATAACCTAGTTTATCATAAGTGTAACAGTCTCTCTGTGATACATAAATTAGATAGCAGGTGTATAGACAACTATCTTGGTAACTCATATGTACCCTTCTTTTTAGGTATACAAAGAATCAGCGGTTTTTAAAGATAGTAATAGGTTTTAGGCTTCTGCAATACAGTACCCTTGAATATCAGTAGGTTTAGCCATATACAGGTGTGCTGGTACAGCAGGGTTTCCTGTTTCTCTTTCTTTGTATATATCTATTATCTCACTGTAGGCTGTAGCACTCTGTGGGCCCCTGCAAGATACTCATTCTGAGGTATGGTTTATTTGAGGAGAGTGCGTGACGATTTTTCTCTTTATAAATTAATTAAATAACCTTAGTACAAGGCTCCCAATATGAGTATATGAAAGATATGTGGCTGACCTGCCATCCCCACACCACCGGCTCACAACTGAACTGAATTGTGGAGCATCATGTTGCAAAAGACAGGGGGCCACAAGATAAAGAAACATGAACAAATAAAAACTCCAAATCAGGCTGTTATTTAACACTTTGAGTGCCAGAGTGATGCAATGAGTACCCCTCTGGCACTCAAAGGGTTAAACCTGTTCTGATGCATATGTACACCCCACAGACATGTGGACAGTGTCCCATGACAGTGGATGGGTGATTCATTTTTTTGCATTTAACGTCCACCTCTAGGACCGTCCCAGGTCCTAGTGCTTCCCACAGCATGCACAGCACAGTTGTGCAATGTAGTGGAGACAAACTTGCTTCTTGTTCACAATAAAAATAATATTACGACGTTTGTTCTTTCTTCTCTTTGGATTTTGCTGAGTGGAAACTCTTTAACCCTTTGAGTGGCAGTGCGTATGCAACACATTGCAAAACAATGTGTTGCATACATCTCTGGCACGCAAAGGGTTAACCTATTTTGGATATTGATTGAATTACACTTGTTATCCTGTTACACTGTTCTATTTGTATTTGAGACTTTGAACATACGGCCCAGAGAGTGGTATGAACCCGTATTCAGAGGGATAACGACAAAAAAATGTATGAAAGACAAAAATAAGTAATTGTGTGCATGAACAACATTTTCTATAGAGTATACAACAAAAACTAGTAATGTCCGTTGTGTACGACACAACTCCAGAATTGATGGGCAAAGGGGCAGGGCAAGGGCGTAGCTAAACTATTCTCCAGTTTCGTATAGAGCAAAAGAAAGTTTGTCATAACTAACGACAAAAAAATTTCTTACAAAAGACAAAATTTCTACATTAAGAAAAAAGTGGTGGGAATGTTGTGAATGTGAGAATTTTTGTCTTTAGTTAAGACAGTTTTGTCGTAAGTTAAGACATTTTATAAGACATTTTTGTTGTTAGTTAAGACATTTTTTTAAGGCATTTTTGTCGTTAATTAAGACTTTTTTTTGTTGTTCCATATGACAATTTTAGTCAGGACAAATGACATATTTCCAATCACAACCGACACTCTGAAAATATTAATGATCCCAACGACATTGTACTTTGAGAAGTCGTTACAAATGACAAAAGCTATTTCGCTACTTCTTTGAACATATGGTCCATAGTGATGGATAAATGAAATGCCAAAATAACTAATGATGGATAATGAATAGTGAATCTCTTTTGTGAGTTACATAAAACATAAAATGACTCCAATATTACTGTATAGTTATTGATAATATAATCAAAAAATGTGTTGGTTGATAGCATAAAAATGCTAAATGAGAATCCTTGATAAATACTTAAAAAATTATATATACACATATACTTCTAATGCAGAAGTCAGTTTATACACCGCAGATCCTCCACTTTGGAACCTCCTAATAATGGGGTTGCCAGTCTTTAAGGATGGATAATTAGCCTCTTTATCCCTTAAGGACCATCAAGTTCTGCAATGCATTGCGCACCCTGCTGGTCCTTAAGACAGGACTTATAATTTTAAGTCCTTTGCTACTAGCCAGACCTGAAAAGTTACTAGCCACTGCAAGCCAATACATACCCACCAGGGCTGAATTTCTACTCGCCATTGGCTAGTGGATATTTTGAGCCCTGCTTAAGGGGTTAATATTCTTGATTATGGATATTTCATGGGTTGGGGGTTATCTCAGCACTATTCCGTTGCTCACTACCATTAGCGTTCTGCGACAGTATATTATTCCTTTTATTAACATCTTTTACTTTTGAGGAAAAATTATAGTTTATTTAAATGATTGAAATACACATTTTATATAGTACTTAAGTCTGCTCAGCTCCTGTGCTGCACTGATCTAAAATGGTCACATGTTAGAAAATAGTTCAGGTGGAGGGGGGAAGCAAATACAACACGAGAGTTGCTGGGAGGCGTGCATTACACGGGAGCCCGATTCATACCTAAATGTTGGCTCTTTTGTCCCTCTCTGAGATCCGTCCTGTCGTACGAAAGATCTCAGATTAGCAGGTGCTTTGGATGATGGGTGGGAGGGGTAAGGTTGAAGAGCCAATTTTATCAAAATTCAGCTGTTTCTGAAAATCAGAGTAGGAGGCATCTACTGCAAATTTCTCAATCACAATCACGTAAGTGAAAATGAAGTATTATTATACAATGGGCATTAAAGGGATAGTAATACCTAAAATGTAAAAAAAAATATGTTGTAGGGTTTATCCCCCTGAGTAAAACAAGAGTACTCCCACTGCTGAGAGATGTTTCATTCAAAAGTTATTAATTTTCAAAGTTGAATTTTTTAGGTGCAATATCACAGTGGCCTGAAATTGTAGAGTGGCGCTGTTGCTACACCATCCTATGGAGATTTATGGTCCTGAGACCAGAGCTGTCCATAGGATCGTGTAGCAACAGCGCCACTCTACAATTTCAGGCCACTGTGATATTGCACCTAAAAAATTCAACTTTGAAAATTAATAACTTTTGAATGAAACACCTTTCAGCAGTGGGAGTACTCTTGTTTTACTCAGGGGGATAAACCCTACAACATATTTTTTTTACATTTTAGGTATTACTATCCCTTTAAAAGTGATAATTTTATATACACTGTAAAGATAATGCAAAACTAAGGAGGTAAATAATAATTACTTGGTGGAACTTCACACAAAATAAAATGGGTAGCTGAGAACGATGGTAGCTGTAGTCAACACCATGAGTTAAAAAAAATAAAACAACTAAAAGATGTTTTACAACACTGCACTATTTTACACAATACTACTCACAGATTACAGGCACAAAAATCATGCTTTCCCTTTACCAACATAATCACTGTTTATGTAAATAATACAAATTCTAATGCAATGCAAAAACATATTAAAGTGGACCTGTTGACATAATTTTTAGCCTCATTAAATGTATCTATTTAAATTGCTTTGTGCTTTTTGTTATACAATCAGTTTGATTGTTTTAGAGATGTAAAAGCGCGCGACTGCCATTAAGGTGCTCGCCCCCAGGCATGGCAAAATGGCGGCCGCGGGGGGATCAGCATGCAGGAGGGAGAAGAGAACAAAGGATGAGTCATGCTGGTCCCTCCACGGCCGGCGGGAAAAGGAGGGGGGCGGAATTTCACACCTGCCAGGTGGAGGTGTGTATAAAGGTGAGGCCAGCTAGGCTGGCCTCACATTACTACTAACCTGTCTGATTTGTGTCTCCCACCCATCCAGCCCAAGAAGGTACAGATCTGGAGGGCGACCAGTGCAAATGCCAATGAAGTCAGAAGGAGAGGAAGCAGTGGTCAAAGGGGGGGAGGTTGACGCGGCAATGCAGCATTCCCTGAGCCAGAGGGGAAGAGAAAGCACCCCCAGAAGGTTACAGTTCTTGTGAGGGGCTAGCTGGGAACTGACTTTGTGGTCAGGCTTGGCGATGGCAGGAAGGGTGCAGACCTAGCCACCAGGTTGGGTTACGGTACAGCAGCAGGCACTGACTTTGTGGTCAGGCGTGCTGAAGGGCAAGAAAAAGGGTGGCTAGCGCCAGGTATGCGCAAGGAGAAGGGGATGCGGAGCAAAGGGCTCCAACAGTACAGGCAGCCGGACACGGTTGGGTTACGGTGTTGCGAGGTCCGGCTGCGACTGTGGCCAAGTGCAGGAGTGGCTTGGCTACCGGCCTCTGGCTTGGGGGAATGCCGCATTTGGGGTTGGTGCATGGCACCATTTAGTCTGTAAATGGTAGGAATAATAAATTACTTCTATTGGCCACAATCATTTTGTTTCATGTGTGTTTATTTATTTAAGGTTATAGGGAGAGTGTCTGTGGGGCTTAGCACCTTATTTTTTTTATTTAGTAGTTGGGGAAACTAATCTCAGCAGAGGTTTGCTATCTAACTTGTTCTGATAAAGCCTGCATAATGAATTACTCAGAGGTCCATAAAATCCAATCCCTCCTTCGTATCCCTTTGAATACCAAAGTGGTGAGCAATGCATTGCTTTCTTGCAACACAACATATTGGGTGCCCCTCTAGAACCCATCAGCTTCTGTCAGGGTGTGTGGGGGGGTAAATTGATAAAAAGTAATAATTATGCCTGTATAATCAAGATATGCCTAGCACAGGAGAAGCCTGCCATAGCACTCAAGGGCAACCAACAGTGCAAGTTTTCAGTATATCCTAGCCCAGGATAACCAACTGTGGTCCTCAAGAGCTACCAACAGTGCATGTTTTCAGTATATCCTAGCCCAGGATAACCAACTGTGGTCCTCAAGAGCTACCAACAGTGCATGTTTTCAGTATATCCTAGCCCAGGATAACCAACTGTGGTCCTCAAGAGCTACCAACAGTGCATGTTTTTGAGATAGATCTGCTTAAGCACAGGTGAATCAATCAGTGGCTCAGTCACTTTAATGAATCCAACTATGCTGATTCAGGGTTAACCTAAAAGCATACACTGTTGGTAGCTCTTGGGGGTCAGGGTTGGCTACACCTGTCCTGGGAGGAGCACAAATAAATCAGAGGCTCATTCTCTGTAAATTGAATCACCGGTCTTCATCCAGAACTATACTGCAAAGATACACTGTTTGAAACTCTTGAGGACCAGCGTGGGCTATGCCTGATCTAGACTCTAAGGTGTTAAATGCTGCAGCTTCATGGTACATCCAGAACAGATACTTAATTTACAAACTATACACATTTTAGTGTTTACTATATTGATTTGACTAATGTGGCCATCTGGAAAATGACTGAGCTTTTCTAGTCTTTTAATGGGAAGATGCAAATTAGTGAGCTTTCCATTTCGTGCTTAGCACGGTTTGAAATGTCTCCTATTCCAACTCATTTACTGTCAACAGAAGACCTTATACACAATGAAAAGATGTGACATTCTGTAGCAAACCACCAGCACCATGGGGAGAAATAAACAAAACAGATGGGCCGAATGGTTCTGCAGTCAAATTCTATGTTTCTATGTTTCTACCTGTTGATTTCAAAGGGACGTTTAACCCCTTGAATGCTAGAGAGGTCTGACATTTTGCTTCAAAATGCATTGGAAACCCATCGTTAAAATCTCCATGGGAAGTTTTTCTGATCCCCTACAGTACAAATGCAGTGCTGCAGAATTGCTCCTCTTTTCTTTAGTGTTTGAGGTCCAGAGTCAGAGGAGCAACTATCGGGGTGCAGCTGTGACAATATTATAGTGTACCTTTAACCCTTAGGATGCCTGTGGGTTTAGGAAAAGGTGTAATTGCACTAATATTGAGAAGTTTGATATTGAAAACACATTTTAGAGCCAGTCCTATATAATAATTCTCTAGGATGTTTGTCAACATCCACATTTGGGCACTCTCTACTGCGCATGATTGTATCGCGTGAGGTGATGCAAGAATGCATCACGTGGAGCAGTGAGGTAGCGGCCTCTTAACCCTTTGAGTGCCAAAGGGGCTTTGGAATGCATTGCGTACCGCTCTGGCACGCAAAGGCTTAACATTACCCGGACCTTGGCCTGTGTACACGTGCTTTTACACTAGTCAAATATCCTATATTATAATTCGCTAAGGATGTTTGTCAGAAGCTGTCATGTGCAGTAGAGACGGCTGCGTGCTCTGCAGTCATGCGCAGTACAGACATGTGCATTACTGCAGCGTCACAAGTGTTGGCCCGTGTACACGGGCCTTAAAACTAGTAATACATAACTGGTTGAGGGGCCCTACATAAAAGAAAGGGATTTTTATAGAGCTTCTCTTTTATAATATAAAGATGGGGCAAGAAAAGTTGTAAGTATGATCTACACTTTATTACTAGGTTTAACCCCTTATTGACAGGCGACTTACCTGGTAAGTCCAGGAAGTCATTCGCTATAATGGAAAAAAAAACCCTGTCATTAAGGGGTTAATCCTTTGATAGCCAGAGAGGTATGCAAAACATTGCAACTGACACTCAAAGGGTTAACCCTTAGAGCACAAGAAGGTACGCAATGCATTGCATATCTCTCTGACACTCAAAGGGTTAATGGAGCACATAATGACACGAGGGGGAAATTGAATAAACACTGGACTCTTAACTGTGGATCCTTAGGTTAGGACCTAAACTTTATATATATCTCCCAAGTGAGTGACTCTTTGAGACCAAAATGCCTCTGTCTGTCTTTCCCACCCTGTTTTCTCTTTATTTAGGAGATGAGCATGTGCAATATGTATAAGTGTATCATATTGCTCCATAGCAATAAAACTCACAAAAATGTTTGTTTAAACTTCAGTATATGTGTTTATAAATCAGTATGTGTAAATACAAGACTTTGATCTTGCTATAAATCATTTATCCATTACACAACGAGGTGTATACATCATGAAATAACCTAAACATTCTAAGTAATGCCCCATTCAACAGCCACACCCCCAACACCACCACCACCTAAAACAAAAGTGTTCCTCTTTGGTCATCTGAAATGTTGGGAGGTATACTTGCATTTTCTTTAGGAGAACAAAAACAGTTAAAAACATTATTGCTCCAAGTTGATTTCAAACTAAGAAATGTGCTGCTAACATGAACTTAACTACCAAGAGAATATTTTTTGAGTGTCAAATGAGTATGCAACGCATTGTGGGATACGTAGGTTTCTAAGATGCCAGGCTATTATACATAAAGCTAAACGTTTTCAGTTTGATCTGCTATTACAAGATATTTTATATTTGATCAAATCAATGCAGTGTACAATGTTGGACAGGGAACTCAGAAGCTTCAGTGCAGATTGGGTTGATTTCACACAGAATGTGCAGTAAGAGATCCTCCAGCTTATATATAAATAGAGAGAGAGAGAGAGAGAGAGAGAGAGAGAGAGAGAGAGAGAGAGAGAGAGAGAGAGAGAGAGAGCAGTGACGTAACTATAGGGGTCGCAGGGGTCGCACCTGTGACCAGGCCCGTGCACTCCAGGGGCCCGGCCTCCCCCTGCAAACCCCTCCGCCTGGTGCCCACAATCTCCCGCCGGCGCTCTAGTAATGCAATGCGCTGGTAGATGACATCATCTCCCAGCGCTTTGCATTACTAAGAGAACCGCGAGGGAGCTCCAGGTAGGAGATGGGGGCATTGTGGAGGGGGTCAATGTGGTTAGGGGGGCCAATGTGGTGGGGGGGCCCGTGGCACTTCTTGTACCAGGGCCTGGAGGCTTCTAGTTATGCCTCTGATAGAGAGAGACTTTTGTATCTGAATATATCTCTCAGAGGTATTTCAAGTGCTAAATTAGAATGTTTTTTCCAATGTAGGAGATTTAAATTTTGGATATTATTTTATAATATTCTTAATAATATGTTTTTTTATTTAATTTGTTTTTTGTATTTTTGTACTGTATTTTATATATCATTATATATAGTATAGGAGGGTTTCCAGTTCTGCCTCTTCTGTTTGTATTTCAAGTCTCTTACTGATGTTCAGATATAATATGAAGTAATGTTTGCTTTCCAAACTTCTTTGGACTATAGTATACAACATTTGCTTTTCAAGCCTCATTTTGACATTTATACCCAATTGGACATCAGGATTTTAGATTAAGGTTACCTCTTTGAATCTGATCCCGATGGGATGAACTGGAGGCATCCTTTCTATACTGACTGTGTTGAGAGTTCTAGTGCCCTGAGGAAAAGGCTTGATCAGGTTACAAAAATAGTTGGTATGGATTATGCTCTCAACTTTTTTTATTTTTATTTTTTTGACGTTTGTGCTTAATAACTTTTAGTTTTTAGTAAAACTTTCTAAGCCTTTACTATACATTCTGAGGGTAAGCTGAACAGGGATGATTCCACTGAAGTATACAAACCGCTGAGTGATATACACAAATCGGACAATGATACACATGAGTTGGACATAATATTTTATTGTTTTAAATATATATGAATGCTAGCAGGATTTACAATACATTGCAAAGCAATGCACTGAAGTTCTATCTAGCATTCAAGGATTTAAAGGGATAGTAATACTTAAAATGTAAAAAAAATATGTTGTAGAGTTTATCTCCCTGAGTAAAACAAGAGTACTCCCACTGCTGAAAGATGTTTCATTCAAAAGTTATTAATTTTCAAAGTTGAATTTTTTAGGTGCAATATCACAGTGGCCTGAAATTGTACAGTGGCGCTGTTGCTACACCATCCTATGGAGATTTATGGTCAACTGACCAGAGCTGTCCATAGGATCGTGTAGCAATAGTGCCACTGTACAATTTCAGGCCACTGTGATATTGCACCTAAAAAATTCAACTTTGAAAATTAATAACTTTTGAATGAAACACCTTTCAGCAGTGGGTGTACTCTTGTTTTACTCAGGGGGATAAACCCTACAGCATATTTTTTTTTTACATTTTAAGTATTACTATCCCTTTAAAAGCCCCATTTAAATCAAATCGAACTATCATCCTCCCCTATGGTACAGTTGGTTTGCTCCAGAACTGCATCTCTGAGATTGGTAAATAAGGCCCTAAAGCCCGCAGCTATTCTAGACTAAACCATCTGCAACATAGGGGACAAATAAAATTAATTTTACATTAAACTGGGCTTTTAACACCTTGAATGCTAGAGACTTCTCTGGCATTCAAGGGGTTAGTAAGCTCTATTAATGTGCATGAGAATTTAGGATTTTTTGTTTCCTATAGTGCAGTTAGTTTATTCCAGAATAATTCCAGTTTGATTTTATACACATGGCCCTAAGTATCTATTTTGGTTTTTCTGTGAATTCTAAATGTGTTCATAGTATGTTGTCTAAACTCATTCAAAAAGCTGCCATCCTGCCCATGATACTGTCCAGATTATTACACCATGGAATAAGTTCATTAACATACAGCAGTGACAGCAACTAGCAGGATAATGTATACCTCCGAGACAGCTCTAATTTTGGACACGTCTGGTGCATGGAGATAAGACCTTATACACTTTATTAACAGCTATGTCACTTATTTTCAATTTATAGCAACATTCAAATGCAGCCTTAGGTCCCACTTCGATGTGCTGAAACGACGCTCTTGGGTATTGGATAGGCTTCAGCCACACTGAAATGGAAATAACGAGGCATAGCAACCACATTGTATAATAAATAAGGAAGTAAATTAGATTGCATATATTACCTCACAATCTGCTGTGAACAATAATATTCCCTACAGCATATACCTGTTCATGCTAACAAATACAAGGAGTATGGTCAAAATAATATTAACGCTTTGAGAGACCGAGGAGTGTGCAACACAATACTCTGTAATGCATCGCACACCCGTCTGACACTCAACAGGTTAAAGTTTATTTTTATATATCACTATATAATCTTACTCCCCTGCCTTATCATGGCAGGAGTGTTTGTGTGTGTCAAAGAAGCAGAGAACTATGCCATCAGGTGCATATATTCAGGCAAGATGGACAGATCAAAGACACCAGACTAAATTGATCCAAAATCTGACAATCTGCAATGGACCAGTGTGGTAGCTTATGGTCCATTCCCTCAACATGGCTTCAGAACAAAAAATAAATGTCCCTCACTCCCTGGAGGCTGGTGAGCAACTTCCTATGGCAGCCGGAAGACCAGCTGAATAGCAGAGGATGCTAAGAATCACTGGCTTCTATTAAGCTGTTTTTAGTCTTTAGACATTGAAATGCATAACATTTGATCTATGAGTACGATTTCACAGTTAGTGCAACTAGCACAAGAACTAAACAGCATCAACTGGGACAGTATTGGCTTACGTGAGATTTGTAAAAAAAGATGAATATTTAGTCAAATTACAAGATGGATACTGGCTATACTATAAAGGGACCAATGATGGACGATTAACACAAGACTGACAGACTCAGTCGTAAAAGTAGAAAGTATTTCTGAAAGTATCACGCCCTGTGCTATCAAAGTAAACAGTCGCTATGTTCTTCAAATCATTCAAGTTTATTCCCCTAAAAGTAGATACAGTGATGATGAAGTTGAAGAGGTGCAATTCTGGAGCAAACTGCACCATAGAGGAGGAGGATAATTCCATTTGATTTATATGGGACTTTTACATCCTTGGCAACATATTAGAGATCTTACTCGTATTCAAGGAGCTGAGAGCCCCATTTTGTGATGATTTATTATGCTTACTACTACAAATTTATAATAGGAGATTTCAATGCAAAAATTGGTAAGATCAAAAATGATGAGCGATCGTTCGGACAAACATGGAACTGAGAAAAAGAGACAATAGAGTCAAGTAACTGATCAATGAATGAATTAATTATACAGGAAAAGTCCTGGAGAAAAAGGACATGGAAAAGCCCTCATACTAATACAAGTGAAATTGACTTCATACTTGTAAATAGTAAAACTATATTCAATGACTACTTAGTCTAAAATAGTTTTAAAGTTGGAAGTGACCATCATCTAGTGAGAGTAAAAAATCTAAATTAACTGTAAGAAATAAATGGTCATGTCAACAAGTGTGAAGATTACACTAGCCGGCTATTAAAAAATGATGAGCATTTTGAGTTAACACTGTCTAATCACCTCAGTGTGCTGCAAGACCTTCCAGACATTTCAACCCACAATGAAAAGTTATTGTGACTATCGTAGACACTGCCCATGCCCTTCACCTACAGTGAAACAAGGAAAACCAAAACAAATATAAAAAAGAAACCGTTCCATGATGAAAACACGACACAAAATGATTCAGAACTGAATATTAGAAAATTGGTAGAATATGTAGAACTATGCAAGACCATAATGAAGGGCATAAAAGAAGAAAAGTGCAAGTTCAATGTTGAACTAATCACAAGGACACTGGAAGAAAATCAAGGGCTAAAGAAAGCAAAACAAAAGATGGCCACACATAGGCGCCAACTGTTTGCATTAAAGCTTGAAGATGGTACAACAGCAAAAACTCAACAACAAATACTAAAACAAGTGGAAGAACTGTATACAAATCTTTATAAAGATGAAGTACAACACTGAATGCAGTGCCAGAGGCTGAAGCTGTGCCAGAAGTTTTGGTAGAAAAAGTATAAGTTAAAATAAAATCAATAAAAAACTGCAAAGCAGCTGGTGCTGACAAAGGGCCATATGTTCAAAGGGATAACGACAAAAAATTGTTGTATGAATGACAAAAATAAGTAATTGAATGCATGAACGTCATATTTTGTATAAAGTATACGACAAAAAACTAGTAATGTCCGTTGTGTACGACACAACTCCAGAATCGACGGGCAAAGGGGCATGGCAAGGGCGTGGCTAAACTATTCTCCAGTGTCGTATAGAGGAAAAGAAAATTTGTCGTTAACTAACGACAAAATATATGTCTTTCAAAAGACAAAATTTATACGTTAAGAAAAAAGTGGAGGGAATGTGTTCTGAATGTGAGCATTTTTGTCTTTAGTTAGGGTATTTTTGTCATTAGTTAAGACGTTTTTTAAGACATTTTTGTCGTTAGTTAAGACATTTTTTTGTTGTTACATATGACAGTTTCAGTCAGGACAAACGACATATTTCCAATCACAACTGACACTCTCTGAAAATATTAATGAGCCCAACGACACTGTACTTTGAAAAGTCGTTACAAACGACAAAAGCTATTTCACTATTTCTTTGAACATACGGCTCAAAGTCTCTATTGAAATGTTAAAAGCCAGAGGTCAACCCTTATTTAAAGCCCTAGCAATCCATTTTCAAAATAACTAGTACTCAGCAAGGCGCCGGAAACATGGAAAAAATGTAGACGTCCTCCTACTGCACAAAAAAAAGGTGATAAGGCAGTTTAAAAAACTACCAACCTATAAGCCTATTGCCAGTCATCTACAAAGGTACCATCAAAAAGAATGGACACGATACTTAACATGACACAACCTAAGGCACAAGCAGGCTTCAGGAGTGGTTTCGGTACAATGGTCCATATCCAGACAGTGAAACAAGTTATAAAAAGACATAATGAATACAACCTTCCATTTTGCATAGCCTTCACAGACTACAAAAAGCCTCCCTTACCCTCCTTCAGATAGCCTCCCAATATAAAACAACTGATGGTATGGCATGCCCTGAATAAAGATTCAAGAAATGGCACATCTCCCTGCCTACAAAGGAGGTGTGAAACCTGTGCACGCATTTACACCACAGACAAGGTACCCATACCAAACTGTCAGTTACACCATAAGATCAAGGATACCTTCACCTGCAAATAATTCAAAGTAATATACTGCAGCATGTGTGCATAATGCCCAATAGCTCTCTATGTGGTAAAACAGGCCAACAAACCATAAAAAGGTTTAATTCTCACAGATCCAGTGTTAACAACAAAAATACAGAGACCACAGTGTCAGAGACATTAAACTGACTGTATTGATTGGACTGTTTCTCACTCAGAGGGACAGAAGAATATGGGAGATAAAATTAATGCTGCAGTTTCAGTGCCGGCCCAAGACAATTTGCTGCCTGGGTCCAAGGATGAAATGCTGCCCCCCCCAAACCACGCCCACAAATATTGTATACAAACATACATGCAGATTCACATACACTCTCTCAATCTCACACACCCACACACAAAATCTTACACCAATGCACACTCACTCATACACATATATGCTCACTTGTGCACATGCTACTTGCCAGCACAGAAAGAAAGATGGATAGAAGAAGATGGGGATACCCTTTACTCCCCATAACAGAGCCCTTTGGTATTCCCCACTCCTGTTGGACTGAAATGGCCATCATCCAACAGCTGAGCATTAGACAGACTGGAGGACCCCCTGAGCACATACTGGAGATAAAAAAAAGAATCTTTGTTCTGGCTGGGGTGTAGAGAGACAAAATGGTGCATGGGGGTGTAAAACAGAGCATAAATACAGAACAAAGGAAAGTAGACTAAAGGTAGGATTGTAGTAATCGCAGCAAAAAACACGAATATTTATTACAATGAGAATCCCTAAAGTGTGGAGTACTGAGTATGCAGTACAGAGTAAATGCTATCACAGTATGTGGAATGGATATATGTCCAAGTATTGAATAGATGTAAACATGTAACATAACTGCGTGTACATCACAGTCCAATATAGTTCCGCAGCTACAAATGACAGTCATAAGAAAGGCTGGTATGAGTGTGCCCTCACTTTCAATATGCCAGATGTAAGCAGAAATGATACCCACAAAGCTGTGTAGTCTGACAACCCATGTGAGACTACATAGCTTTTTGGGTACCAATATCTGCCTACAATTGGCAAACTGAAAGTGAGGGCACACAGCACACTCATACCAGCTTTTCTTATGACTGTCATATGATTATCATCTGAGTAGCTGTGGGACTATATTGAATTGTAATGTACATTCAGTTGTTACATTACAACTTCAAGTTTACACCCATTTAAATATGCGCCTGGGTCCATGGACCCACCGGGACCTGTGTAAGGGCCGGCCCTGCATGAACACACACAAATCAAGTAGGACTTATGCCTTTACTCTTCTGGTATAAATGGGAACAATGTAGAGGCTAAATAAGCAGGTGATTGGTTCAGATTTTAGACTAGCAAACACTGGTTTGACCCAGTATTGCTTCACATTTACTTAGTGTGTATGTGTTTGAATGTATATGTGAGAAAAAGAGAGTGTGGTTAAAAGTGTGTGAGAGTGTGTGTGAGTGTGCGTTTAGTTTTATGTTTGTGTGTAGTCCAGCAGTTTAGTGCAATTCCTGAGCAAAACTCAAATTAACCGTTTTAGAAAGACCTCTCTAATCATTCTGCAAAGCTACACAATTATTTTACACCATATTTGCTCCAGGCTTGCCTTCATAACGCAGTGACTAGCCCTCCTCCATACTGATAGTGCAAGCAGACTCTCAATGAAAACGTATGTTGTCTGGTTGTATTAATTCTAATGCAGCCATGAAGAATGAACGTTTCATAAGTATCCTGCACTAAAGAGAAAATCTGGTCACATCAGTGAGGCTGATATACAAAGTGATGTAATCCTCAGGTAAACAAATTGTGATATAGGGAAAGAGTTGCTCCAGAATTGCACCACTTTTATCTAGCACGTCAGCCTCTGTTGCATGTGAGCATTTAAATATACATAAGTCAATGGCAACATGTTGAATGCTGTGTCTGGAGAGAAGTGCTGTCACTACTGCTGTGTGCAGCAAGGAACCTCATCCTGCAAATCATCCATGTCATCCATGTTATTGTTGCAACTGTGTCATAATGCTTTGTGACCAGCAGAGGGCACCCATGTGCAGGCCGCTCCAACTTGTTGGTTAAAGTTTTTCTGAGAGGAAAGAGACGGTTGTGACATGGAGTGAGAGGTGGGATTGTGTGTCCGTGCTGTGGGGGTCACAGAGAGGCTGGGAGGGGGTTCTGTGTGGTGTCTGGGAGGCGCTGGTATGTAAGAAGAAGTTGTGTCCCTGCCTTGCCATGCCCATACCTGGGAACTTCCAGGTATTAGTGGGTGACAAAAATGACGCTAATCGCGTCAAAAAGGGGCGGGGCTTGCCGCAAGTGTGTGTGGGGGGGCTTAACCCTTTGAGTGCCAGAGTGGTACGGAATGCATTGCAAAGCAACCACTTTGGCACTCAAGAGGGTTAAAAGGTGTCACACAGAAGGCTGGGGACGGAGGAACAGCGGGAGAAAAAGCGGATGTGGTAGAGTTTCAATAGAAACTCTCCACATCCGGAGGAATCAGCCTCTGCCCCGGAGACCCGGTAAAGCTCTGTCAGAACCGGAGTCTCCGGGGCAAATCCGGAGAGTTCCCAGGTATGGCCATGCCTATGATGCGCCTGTGCATGCCTTGGAGCAGCAAACCGCCGCCCCTGAAAAAGTGCCGCCTGGGTCCATGGCCCTACCGGGACCCATGTAAGGGCCGGCCCTGTTCAGTTTAATACTTTAAATAATGGCTTGTACAGGGTAGGGATTTTCTGTTACATTATTACACTGTGGATTAGCCTTTACAACAGAGTTTCACTGGAAGTGTAAATACCTTTGACACTTCCAGAGGATGACTGCAATTTACATCACACTCCTTTACTATTGACTGATCAAAGAATATGAGTCTGGACTGAGCTGATCTTATTTGCTTTTCATTCTAAACAAATGTTACTTGTATTTAAGAGAGGTGTTTTCATATTTATCTGTAGAACATGCCTGATAGAGAGACCTGAAAGGTCTTGAAAGCTTGCATCCTAAATCTGCTTCGTAATCTAATAAAGGTATCAACTTGACTATATTTGCTTTCTGATCAACCAAAGAATAGATAGCACATGCATCAATATACTCCAATCAGTATATGAAAATGCAACTCCATCAGTACAGGTCAACAATGATAAAGTGCAGATCAACATTGAAAGAAAGACATCCAGCATTGAGACACAATCTAACAAAATGGTTTTCTGCTTGTTTGTAAGACATTTTCTGTAAACTAAATCAGGACAAAAAGGATTTAAGATTAATGGAGATTACCTGCATCACTTATGTTTTGTAGACAATAGCATACTGTTTGCCAGTAGTCCTGAAGAACTGCAAAAATGCATTGAAGAGCTACAACAGGAAAGCAAAAATTGTGGTCTAAAGATGAATCTCAACAAAATGCAAGTCTTATTTAACAAATTTACCATACCAAGGAAAACCACAGCAGATGGACAAAAACTAGAAGAAGTGCACAGGTATGTTTACCTTGGACAGGAAATGTCAACAGATGGAAACACCATGATGGATATTGAGCGATGAATAGAATTGGGATGGCAAGCATTTGGAAAACTAGTACTGGCTTTAAGACACATTTACCACTCTGCCCCAAGAGAAAGGTCTTTGACCAATGTGTCTACCCAGTCCTTACATATGGATGTAAAACATGGACACTGAATGTCAAAGTCATACAAAAGCTTAAGGTTTCACAGAGAAGTATGGAGTGTCAAATTCTGAGACCGAAAACATGTGCATGGATTCGGCAGCAAACAAAGGTCTATGACATCAATGAAAGAGTAAAGCTCCTAAAATAGAAATGAGCAGGTCACATAGCAAGAAGACCTGATGGTAGATGGACCAAACACATTTTGGAATGGATTCCACTAGATACTAAACCCCCAAGAAGAAAACCAAAGACAAGATGGGTAGATGAAATTATCAATTTTGTTGGTATACAGTGGCAACAAAAAGCAAAAGAACAAAGTTGTTGGAAACAGAGGCATAAGTAGAAGCCTCTGGGCCCTGGTACAAGAAGTTCCATGGGCCCCCCTCCCACCACATTGTCCCCTCTGACCACATTGACCCTCTCCACAATGTCCCCATCTCCTACCTGGAGCTCCTGCTCGGTCCTCTTAGTAATGCAAAGCGCTGGGAGATGATGTCCTCTCCCAGCATTCTGCATTACTAGAGCGCAGGCGGGAGATTGCGGACGCCAGGCGGAGGAGTCCCAGGGGGAGGCTGGGCCCCTGGAGTGCACAGGCCCAGTCGCAGGTGAGACCCCTATAGTTACGCCACTGGTTGGAAACTTCTGAGGACTCCATTCTACTGCGAAGACAAAGATCAAAATTGTTTTCCTTAAACTTTTGCATGCTAGAGGGGAATGCGTTGGGTTAAACTGAAATTTTCAATTGGCATTGTTGATGCTATTTTCAATGAAGAGCTTCAGCAACAGATTTCAAGTATCCCATTAATAACAACAGAAAGATGAAATATTGAGCTCTTCCAACAGATTTAGCCACAATAGCTTTTGAATGTTTCATCTCCCAGCAACAAACTTAACCTTTGCTTTATTAAGCAGCCAAAGCACTATATATTTTTACAGTACGCAAAGCATTGTGTATTAGTGGTTGCAATAATTTATATCAATCAGGCAGAGATGAGAGTGAATATAGAAAGGGGCATTGTATATGTACAGTATCTCAATCTTCTGCATGGAGTGTTATTACTAAGTATCAAGTTTGTCTTAATAAAAGCCAGTAATCATTTGTCTGAATTATAGAAACAAGTATTTGTACACATTCATTAGAAATTAACCAGATTTAAGCACTCCTGCACAAAGTATGTACATTTTTTATTGGCTGGGAATACATCATCATTACAGGACTTTTTTTGTCAAACCAAACCAACTGCACTTGAGAGGATAAATTAAAGCTCCTAATTACTTAAAACGGACCTTTAACCCTAAATGCTAGAGAAATCTCCAACTCATTGTGAAACAATGCTTTGGAGACTGTTCTAGCATTTAAAAAAAATCCACACATAATGTAAAAGGAACACTTAAAATTTTTTATATACAGTTAAATGCCCTATAGCTCATGCTAGCATCTGAAACAATTCTCTTTCTAAGGCCTACAGTCTAGTCTAACATGTAACCTAACCATGGGTATCCACAGAAAATTTTCCAGGGGATGGCAAAGCCATAATACGCCCACCAGTCCAGCCCAGCCAGGACCTATATTTTTCCAGGAGGTGTGACTGTAGATGGGGTGTCCATGGGATGACCATGGCTCTGAGGAAGCAGACCTTCCTGCTTTATTCAGAACGCCACTGCTTCCATTGGTTATCCAGGATTTTCTCTGAATGGGCTGAAAAAAGATAACAGCCTTTTTGAATAGAAGGATAGTGGGCACTATTCACAATGAGATGACATTAGCTCTTATCTCTAAATACAAATAGCACAACCAATACTGAATAAATACTCTTTGAATAGGACAGTTTACATGTGTTAAAAAAGCAAGTTTCAAATTCAGTTTTAGGCATATGAATAATTACATTTTTGCATAGATATGATAGTTATAAGTATGTATTAATTAAAGTTAAATCAGCTTATTTCATGTTTTGCTGTTAGGGTTCCTTTAAACCAAACAAATTTGAGGAACATATTATTAACCCACTATAGTGCAATTGGCATGTCCCAGAACTGCACATATTTATCTTCCTAAATAAGGTCCTAAATTTATACAAGTGATGCATCTATTCTATACATTGACATTCATACTACTACAACAATATAGTTACATACAGTACAGACTATTTTACTGATGCAGTGATTCTCAGCTCCAGGCCTCGGGACACACCAACAGGTCATGTTGTCAAGATATCCCTAATTAATCACAGGTGAATTACAATGACTGAGCCACTAATTGCTCACCTGTGGTTGAGCAGGAACAACCTGAAAACCTGCACTGTTGGTGTGCCCCGAGGACTAACGTTGACAAACACTGTACTGATGTCATTGATTGTGTGTATTTTTCGGCCCTTTGGTCCTTGAAGGGTTAACCCAGGGGTATCCAAGTTTGGTTCCCAAGGGCTACCAACAGGCCAGGGTTTAAAGATTTCCCTGTTTAAGCACAAGTGAGTTAATCAGTTAATCAAGCAGGAAAATCTTTAAACCTTGTCCTGTTGGTAGCTCTTGAGGACTGAACTTGGGCACCCCTGGATTAACCCTTTGAGGGACAGAGGGGATTACCCCCCCAAGGCACTCAAAGGGTTAATATTACCTTGTAGAGAGGGCAGAGTTTGTGCCTTGCAGTAATGCTAGCAACTGTCATGTATGCCTCTCGGACAAGACACCGCTCAAAGGAATGCATATACTTCTGCGTTTTTCTGGAACAATACACTTGTAAGAGGAAGTGTTAGCAGAAAAATTACAATATTTAACCCAGCTTATGCTACAGAGGTTTCAATAACAATGTGTTGTCTACCTCTTTAGCATTCAGTGGCAGGGTGACCACATTTCCATTCTGCTATTCAGGGACACTGTTGAGATGAGAGCTGCAGGGTACTTTTCCTCTTCTCTAGTGCAGCTATGGGGAAGGGGACGCTATACATCAATGTACATCAGTGTGAAACGTTCCGGGGCACCTCAGAGTACTAAACACTGGCGGGAGAACTGCTCATTGACTGCTGTGACAGACAGCAATGACTGTGGTGGACTACAAGAAAGTATACCACGCCCAAAGCCTTAGATCAGCATAACACTACAACACTAGAGTCTAGAGCTTTGTCTGGAAGGCATTTTTGTAGCCCAGCAGAGGCTTCGCTTTCTGCCACAGTAGGCAATGGGGTGATTGCTCCAGAACTGTACACCTTTACATTCTTGAATTAGGGCCGTATGATTGGGCTATTTTGAGAAAAAAATGAGTAAGTCTACTGAGAGAACTGCAAGAAGAGAAATAATCAGAAGGAATTAGAATGATTTGCAGTATTCTTAGAATGCAGTAACTATACCATATAGCAGAGGACTGTACAATGGGCATCATATATTTAAATATCCTAAGTCTTTCCAAATATATAGATCATAATGATCTTTGCATATAATATGAGACTCAGACTGAATTAGGAAAATAAATGAATAAAACATTTTTTTAACGTTGTTCATGAAAGCTTCACATAGATGCAGTATTTGTGTCCATTAAATTGAGTTGCTGCAATTTTTCTGTTTGCCAGGAGTGGGCAATGTTTTTCCACTTATCAGCTATGTCAGGCAAGGCTGAGAAGAGAAAACAACAGTAAAACTGCATTATACATGGGAATCAATGTACCTTCAACTCTAACAGGGCCAACAGAATCAGCTACTGCAAAACATTGATGTTTATGTATCCTAAACCTTTTGGATGTCAGAGACATTTCCAACACAGTGGGGAGTGTGTGTGTGAATGTATCTAACTCCAGTGACTGCAGTGTATACATACCTCCCAATATTTCAAAGGGCCAAAGAGGGAAACTTGTGTTTAAGAAGGTGTTGCTGGGGGAGTGGCTGATGGGCGGGGCATTACCGAGACCCTTCTTCTTGACACCTCCTTGTAACTGAATATATGATATTGAGTAAAACCAATTACACGGACAGATTAACTTATAAACACATAGACTGAAGTTTAAACAAACATTTATGTGAGTTTTATTGCTCTGGAGCAATGTGATCAACTTATATATACACACCACACAGCCTGAACTCCTAAACACAGGGACACCATGGTGGAAAGAGGGATTTGGGTCTCAAAGACTGACACTTGGGAGGTATGTACTAATTTGGGCACACATTATTTGTGGTCATTCTGGATTTTCTCATAAGACTTTGCTGTTTACAGATACATGTCAATTTTAACTTAAAAGCCACTGAGGTTTCCACACACTCTGAAGCAATTTTTATTTGTCCATCTTAGACAGTTGATTTGCCTCAGAATTGGGATCCAATGGGATGTTGGTGTAGTTGTTTGGCCAAAGAATTGGTATGGTAGGTTTTTTTTGTCAATTACAATGCATTTGGTTTGCTTCAGAAGTGTTCATCTGCTGCTCATGTTTGTTTATATGCTTTTTAGTGTAATTAGGTTTTAACCCTTTGAGTGTCAGGTATCCAACGCAGATGCCTCTCTGGCAATCAAAGGGTTTTAAGTGTACCTTCAGCACAGCCTCCTTTCTACATTGTCATATTGTCACCACTGAATACCTATACGAGAAAACTATTATCAGCAGTAAGAGCAAAAACAGCAAGTAAATAAACAAAATGCAAACAATGGCACTGGGATGTAAGTGTCACTTTGAGGCCAGGCTGGCACAGTGAGCTGAGGCAGTGTGTACTCACTTCCTGTTTGTGAAGCACCCCCCCCCCCCCCTCGCCGCAATGAACCCACTCGTCATTGCTCATTCAAGTAGTTGAGTTCACGGAGTCAGACATCAAATCAGTGAGAAAAGACACTAGTAAATGTACCTGCGGGAGAATCGAGCAGGGACGAGACTGAGACAGCTATTAGGCTCAGACACCACATTGATCTCAGTAGTTGCTCTGTCTGACACTCAATGACTACTTGCTCTGAGTGCAGCTGCTCATATATCAATGCGTGACATGCATGCGTAGTAAATTAGGTGACTCACTGCTTACTTAATGCGGATCACATGATGAGCGTGGTCTGGTTAAGGATGCCTGGACCGGTACGGGCATGCTTATGAAGAGGGGAAGAGGCCAGGAAAGCGGGACAATAATATAATGCTGCGGGACACGGGTTTGGGCCCTAAAATCGGGACAGTTGGCTGGTATGATGGAGAAGGACATGGCAGTTGCTGTCAGTTCTTTCAAACCAAAAGGGGAGGAGTACAAGTCTAATTAACCCTTCAAGGACCAGAGGGTGAAACAATGTGTTGCTCATCCCTCTGGTCCTTATAGAGTTAAACTTACCATTTGCAGTGGGTGGAGTTTGTGTGTTCAACTGTCCTGAGAGGAACTATTATGTCCATATCTGGGAAATGTCAGAATGAGCTGACCCTGAGATCTTGTAAATATTAACCCTTAAAATTCATATAACATAGATTGTCAGTTACAGGTCTTTTACTCATCCTCATCAAGAGGTGCTCCAGTCAGTGTTCAACCATTTACACACAACTTAACCCTCTGACTGTCAGAGCAGTATGCATTATATTGCGTACCCTCCTGGCACTCAAGGGGTTAACGATATCACTGCATGAACACACACTACTAGAAGAACTTCTCCCTCTGCTTTCCAGGTGACACCAAGTTAAAGGCACAAAAAGCAGTTAACCCTTTGAGTTCCAGAGGGGTATGCAACACATTGTGGTAGATTAGATAATGCAAAGAAGTGGGTTATCTCACCCTGGGAATTTGACCCTTCTTTCCGAGTTCCTGAGAGTTCTCAAGTATGGCTGTCTGCATCCTGGACATTATATCTAAGACTGACTGACAATGATGGCTCCTGAATCAAGGAAGAAGGAAAAGAGGGGTCATTAGGATTTTCTAGCCATAATAAGGTAACTGGGGGGTTATAATTAGGAGGGGTTACTTCACCTTCATTGTCTTGCTAGAGGTGCCACAATAGAAGGATATTTTAATTAGCCCTCACGATGCATTGCACACCCCCTTGTTAAAGTCTTCTATAGACTACATCCAAGGGGCTAGTCTGTTTTGATCTGCTTTGCATTCTATTCTCATTTACATTTCATTTTTTTAGTAAAACAGGCAGATACAAAGCATAGTCAGAACTTTCATTAGAAGTAAAACATGTCTTCCCCAGTGTAAAAAAAAAAAAAGTCCTTCAATTAACCTTGGTAGAAATCTTACCAATGGGGGACTTAATTACTTGCTTCCAAGAATGTATGATGTTGCAACACAATATTTTAGAAAGGAAAAAAAAGTGTTTAAAGGGATATACTACCCTAGTAATAAATAGCTCTTATATAGTTTAACAGAATGATTTACCTACGTAAGTAGCCTTCACAGGTGTTAGATACATCTGTATGGCTTATTTTTGATCAATGGATCTCTTACAGGTCTGTTTGTAATCTGATAAGAACTGATGTCTTCTTTATAATCCATTCAGATTTATTGAAGCCTTCTGTTTGTAGTGAGGGGAACCCTTACGTCTGGTGCCCAGTGAAAGGGGAACCCTTCCCTGGAAGGAAGATGTCATTTTCTGAAAGGAAAACTCAGTTCTTCCAGCAAAATTCTACTGAAGAGTCTCCCTTTGAAACAATACCAAACTTGTATGGGATTTTTACACAGGAGCAGAGATATGCACTCTGAAATCCTAGCATGAACTTAAGTTACAAACAGAAAGTGAAGGAAAAAATGGAGTTAGGGTTCATATCAGAGTGATTATCTCACCCCTGCCTGATCTAAAAATGTATGTGTGATATCACTAGAAAAGGGAATCACCCTTTTCCAAAGATTCTACTTGTGAGATAGTATAGGCAGAGCAGAGATACCTGCTCTGAAACCATGTTCCTGATATCTTCAGGTGCATTCCAAATGCAACAGAGGGTCAGTCGTCTATGAGCAAAATGTCAGAGAGCCACACACTGGAGTTTAAGGCATGTTTTTCCAGAGCCAGTTTACTCTGATGTTGTTGTATTTTCATTAAGTATGGACTATAAGCTATTTGGCATCATGTGTGTGATCCTCATGGTGCCACAGATTTGTATAAAAGGAGTTAAACATAGTGGGTCACTCACACAGTGCAACTCAGTATTGCCATAATGTTTACTCACATTGACATCACAATGCTTACAATCTACAACCTGTGACCCGTATGGCACCACAGAGCTTATATTTCACTGAATGTGACCACAGTGAGATATTCATTTTAAGTAGTTAGCATTGTGTTGCCATATGGATCATAGACTGAAATCTCTGTAGTGTTATGCGAGTCAGATAGTAAACTATGTGCCACATAGGTTACCATCACAGTCCTATATAGCTTGTAACTAGCAGGAACTGACAAACAGTAGGCAATTGTTCTTAGACTGTTTGCCCTCTATCGTGCCTGTGGGTCAGACATTGGAGATTGTAAGCTCCATGGTGTGATGTTGATATACATTGGAGATTGTTAGGTCTGGAACCATGTGGGTGACCTTCATGGTACCACATAGCTTGTTTTTACAGAATGTGACCAACTGTAGGTGGTTCTTTTTGTGGGTTGTTTGGGCTTAGTGGAAGGGATTACTCACTTGTGCAGCAGCTTTATACAAATGGGGAGGAAAAGCTTCAGGAAATCTCTAATGGAATCTAAATGGAAACAGGGTAATTACAGGGCATGCCAAATGCACTATAGTGGACATAGAAAAATGGCCATGATTTAAATGGGGCTTTAATCCCTGTGAATGCCAGAGCAATTTACAACACATTGCAAAGCAGCAAGGGCATTTAAAGTGCCATTTAAGACAATAAGAACATGGGGAATTATTTGTCCATTTAGTGCATTTGGGTTTGCTCCAGAAATGCTCAATTTCTACGAAGTCCAACAGCCTCACTGTTTGACAACCCAGCCTTATTCCATTGTCCACAGTCACAAAACCTCACAAACTTGTATGAGACCCCAGCCTTGTTCCACTGTCCACTGGTAGTCACATAACCGCATGTTCACTGTCTGACACCCCAGTCTTGTCCCACTGTCCGTCACATTACCACATGTGCACTGTCTCACACCCAAGTCTGTTTCCATTGTCCACTGGTAGTCACATAACTATCTGTGCATTGTCTGACATCCCAGTCTTGTCCCACAGTCCACAGGTAGTCACATAGTCACATGTGCACGGTCTCACACCAAAGTCTGGTTACACTTTGTTACAGAGTCACATATATATCATCTGGCATCCTAGCCTTAGACCACTGTCCACTGGTAGCCACAGAGCAGCAAACACATTATATGCTTTCCTAGTCTCGTTCCACTTTCCTCTGGGTCACAGAACTGCACATGAATTGTCTGGGACCCCAACCTTGTTCTACTGCCCACCACAGCCACAAAATCTCACATATACAGTCTGACAACCCTGCCTTGTTCCACACACTAGAAGCAACAGAACTGCCTGCTTCCCCAGCCTTATTTCAGCTTCCACTGGTAGGCACAGAACCAAACATATGCATTTTGACACTTCTAACACCTTCCATTTGTAGCTACAGCTTTGTTCTGCTACCTGCCATTTCTTACATTTTATACTTCCATTTTGTCTTATGTAATGTTACAGTATTGTTCAGCTTTAATATAATGGTGCAATGCTTTGATTGTTTCATACATGGATATAAAGATCTGTTGTTATGATATAATGGTCTGCTGTTCTCTAATTCTGTAATTCAGACAAAATGGATACTAAAAATTGATGGGGGGCCACACTTTACAATTTCATACTAGGAGCCGCGTCACCTAGAAATGTCCCTGGTGTCACCTAGAGGCCGCCTTCAACAGAGATTATTATAAACAGAAAAATACAAAAACTATATTGAGAGGCATTCATGATGGTTGTCAAAGGGTACCTACCTAGGTAGGTTTATCTGTTAAACAAAGTAAGAACCTTAGATTTAAGGCACACAGATTCACACAATCAAGTAGTGACAGTCTACAAGGTTCAGAGGCGTAACTAGAAGTCACCGGGCCCTGGTGCAAAAATTGCCATGGGCCCTGCCGACCACATTGCCCCCACTGGCCACCTCCACATTGCCCCCAATGTCCAACTCGCCACACTGCTCCCAATGTCCACCTCTCTACATTGCCCCCATTGACCCCCAGTGTCCATCTCCTACCTCCCTGGTGGTCCAGCCGTGTGTCAGGAGAGGTCGCACAGACCTCTGTTAGCAGCTGGATCTCCCACGCGGTCCTCTCTCCAGTAATGCACAGTGCTGGGAGATGATGTCTTCTCAGCACTCTGCATTACTATAGTGCCAAGAGCAAGTTATAAAGGGAGCTCAGCTGCTAATAGAGGTCTGTGCCGAAGAAGGCACAGACCTCAGCTTGTTGTGGGAACCAGGCTGGGGGGGCATGGTTGCAGAGTACGACCAGGCCCCTAGAGTGACGGGTCCGGTCACAATTCCTACCCCTGTGACCCCTATTTTTACACCACTGACAAGGTTCCTCCCATAGGCTGCTTGGGTAACCTTCAATTACCTCAAAGGGCTGCACATTAGGTTTACAAATTGTAATTAGGAGTCTGTAGAAATTTGCAGTAATCTCATAGATAATACAAAGGTCTCCGGTGTACTGCTAACAATGTGTAGAAATCACTTTAGCACCAAATGGATTACAATGGAACCATGTAAGTTTAAAAGGAGGTATGCACTGAGGCAAAAGAAAGAAGATGTGAGATTTTGGGAAACAGTAAGGAGTGTGTGTGTGTGTGTGTGTGTGTGTGTGTGTGCGCGCGCGCGCATGGGCATGCAGAGGGAAATTATCTTTAGGAGGGACAGTCCCTCTTTGAGACCCAATCCTTCTGTCCATTCCCACTCTGGTGTCCCACAGCAATAAAACTCACATTGATGTTCATTCAAACTTCAGTATAAAATAAACTTTGTAAACAAATACTTTGGTCCTGTTCTAAATCATTAATTCAGTTACACAAACAGGTGTCAATATGTCATAAAATAACCTAAAAATTATTGGAAATGTTCCTCTCACCTGCCTTGCCCCCAACAACACCACCAAATGCAAAAGTGTCCCTCTTTAGCCATTTGAAATGTTAGGAAGTATGTCTTTGTACTGTACCAGAGGTTAAATTGGGGCTTAAAGAGAAGCCTTGGAGAGGTGCATGTACCAAAAGGACTGTCTGTTGCCCACCACTGTATGAGAAAATCCCATTAACAGCATCAACTTTCAATGTAGGCCCTCAAGCCTTAAAAAGAGTTCAGGTTTAAAGAAGCAGTAAACTTTTTAAGAAAAACTATATATTGTAACTCCTTTCCTGCTGAGTAGAAAAATGTGGTGTTAAACCACTCATTTTTGATCACTGTTGGAATAAGGCTTTCCCCTGAATGCAGTATTGACATTACTTTTATTGTTTCAACTCATATCCATGGACTTTTGCTTCCATATAATGCTGTTATGAATGTATTGATTTCTTCTACAAGTTTAAAAGAAATTGAGTTTGTGTTTGCAGAGTCTGACTTCAAGGAGCAAGAAGGAAACAAAATGTAATCATATTTTAATTGATTAATTCACAAACTCAATAAGTTAAAGTCAACACAGATACATTTATAACACTTCTTCTGATTAAGAGTGGTTTCGGCTGTAAACTCAAACCAACGTCCATTTTGGGTCCAAAAAATACTTTCTGTATAGGCAACAAATTCTTATGTGGCTTATGTATCCTCTAGAAAGAAAGAAATCCATATATCAGCCATAGATTAGAAAAACTAATGTACTAAGCAGGATTTGGGCAAATTTTGGCAACCGCACCATAGGTGACAAATAAAAATACACAAAATAACCATTAATTTAAAAGGGATAGTAATGTTTAAATATTAAACCAAGATCAACTCTTTACTATACTGTTTTATAAAGAAGTGTACCTTTCTAACAGTACATAACATTGTCATCTTCATTTTATTTTAAAGTGCCCCCCTTCCTCCCCTTTTCCATACATCACATTGCCTCCCCTCAGGGCAGCAAACCAGTCCATATGGATTACGACGAGGGACAACCTTCTGTTAGCATAAAGAAAAGCCTGCCCTTCTTCATCAAAGGGCCAGTGTTTTACTTATACTATTATTGTCCCTCATTCACATCTGAGGGAAGGCACTGAGTAATGTGGAAAAGGGGCAACAACATTATGGACAACAATGTTATGGACTGTTAGAAAGGTACACGTCATTATAAAAAAAAAGTATGGTGAAGAATTGACCTTGGCTTAAAGGGATAGTAATACTTATGTATTACTAATCCCTATAGCAAAGTACTACTTAAAAAAAACGTATTGCCCCCAGTGTCATCTCTCAAACCTTTATGGTTTGAGAGATGAACACTTCTAAAGTTGCCCTCTCCCTCCCCCTTCCCCGTAGTCAGCATTCTAGCTGACTCAGGGAAATCCGGTCAGAGATCATCAGGCGGCTCTGCAGCAGAGCCGCGATCGCGTTAATTAAAAAAAAGCTTTCACTAAAACAGTCTTCTACGTGTGCTTGCAAGCCAAGCACAAGTAGAAGACTATTTCAGTGAAAGTTTTTATTTAGTTAACACGATCAGGCTGTGCTGGAGAGCCACCTGAAAGTCGTACAACTCTCTTCCTTTCAGTCAGCTAGAATGCTGACTACGGGGAAGGGGGAGGGAGAGGGCAACTTTAGAAGCGTTCATCTCTCAAACCATAAAGGTTTGAGAGATGACACTGGGGGCAATACTTTTTTTAAGTAGTACTTTGCTATAGGGATTAGTAATACTTAAGTATTACTATCCCTTTAATATCTAACCATTCTTTAAATGGTGCTTTCAACCAGCTGAATGCTAATGAGGTATCCAACACATTGTTTTAAATGGTTAAACATCCCTTTTAACAATATGGGTGTCAATGGAGTGCTCAGCACATTCCTTTGCAATGCATTGCATACGGTCCTATACCTGGAAACTTTCAAAATGTGTTGACCTTTAGATCTCTGAAATGTTAACCCTTAAACCTCCCAAGAACGTAGCTTCTAGGCATTATATCTTTGACTGCTCTTCACTAGAGGTGCTCCAATCAGTGCTTACATAACCACCAATGTGATAGAATTGCTTGAACCCACACAAGACAAGCAGGACATCTCACTCTGCCTTTTTTGCAAAATGATGCCGATTTTGTCACTAAAGAAGCAGTTAATTTGTGTAGATCAGATATTATATCACTATGGATCTCATCACCCTGATATTTTTGTTAATCCCAGAGAGTTCCCAGGTATATGGATTCCACCTGGAACTCAAAGGGTTTAATCAAAGGAATGTTATGGATGTGTATTTGGTCCCTGCATTGTTGTTTGACCCCAGAATTACTCGAGTTTCTCTTAGTAAATCAACCCCAGACACTGGAGCAAATACCAACAGGAAAATAATGGTGGTTATGCACTAAGGCGTGATACAGAGGTGATAAAATGGAAATTACTTCTCCATTGATATATCTTCTCCAGTCCCTATGTTATTCTATGGAATCTATGCACTAAGATGTCTCCACCTTTGGAGATCTTAGTGCATAGGCTCCATAGAATAACACAGGAACTGGAGAAATGATATCACTGGAGAAGTTATCTCCACTTTATCACCTCTTTATCATGCCTTAATGCATAACCCCCAATGAGTCTTAAAACATAGGCCCATATTTAGTGGAGTAATTCTGGAGTAAACCAATTGCACCACAGGGAACAAATACATCTTCCAGTTCAATTAAATTGTGATTTTAACTCCTTCAGTGCTAGAGAGGTCTTCAGTTTGCTTTAATAAATATGCTCCATAGAGACTGATGCACTAAGAAATGGAGCAATTCTGGACTAAACCAATTGCACTATAGCAGATAAATAAATACTCCCCATATGCCATTTGGTTTAAATTGGCCTTTCAAGCCCTTGTATGCTTTACAATGCTTTGTTTGCTTTTCTAGCATGCAAAGGGTTAATAGCACCATTTAATTCATTGACCATTTTTATTTGTTCTCCATGATGGAGTTGGCTTGTCCCCAGAATTGCTCAAGTCCTTCTGAAAATGGCACCTTAATATTACTAATACAAAACAATGACTGTGCACCACAGAAAGGCACACAAATCCAGAACAGCTAAGGGCAATAAACCAGTCACGTACAAAGACAACTGAAGGAAGATAATCTAATATTAAACAAAAAAAATTCTAAAACAAAAATACATGTTCATACCAAACATAATATTAGAACATTATTTAACCCTTTAAGAACCAGAGAGGTAGGTAATACATTGCCCTCTGGTCCTTAACCCCTTAAGGACCATGGGGTCTGGGGATGGGCGGTCCTAGACGACCACGGCATGCAGTTGTGCTACCATCCCAGAATTCCATGATGTGTCAGGACTGTTACCAGTCCTTAATGTACATCCACCGATGATGGTCCTGGCATGTCATTGGTTGTTAAGGAGTTAAATGTGAAGTGAATACACTAATAAAAACAGTTAGTGATATACAAAGAAGAACTTGGGGTAAGTTACTTGCATCATAGGACATACTTCCTAAGTGTCCCTCTTTAGGAGGGACAGTCCTTCTCTGAGACCCAAATCCCTTTGTCCCTCTTTCCCACCCTGGTGTCCCTGTTTATGAGCAGAGACATTGCTCCACAGCAATACAATTCCCATTAATGTTTGTTTAACCCTTTAGTGATGATGACTGTTTGACAATTGAGGACAAGAGACTCATCCAGCACATACAGCAGTGATCACATGTACCCAACATGATCAAAGTGCTTGCTGAGGCAAGCTGTGATATGAAGTCCATTATGGACCAGGTCCATCACCCATCCTTAAAGAACAGAAATTTGTGATGGACCTGGTCCGTCACTGCATGAAGGGATTAAACTTCAGTATACATGTTTTTAAATTAGTCTATAAATAAATTGCTTTGGTCTTGCTGTAAATGTATTCAGTTATACAAAGTGGTGTCCATAGCAGGAATGGGCGAAAATTTTCACCTCAAATCAAAATCAGAGAAAAATGGCACTTCTAGCCTGTGAATAATTTTTTTGGCCTAGCGCATTGCGTTGAAATCAATGGGAAGATTTTATTTCCCCACCACATTAAAGTTTTCTCTCCTTTTCTACAGTCATAGTGTCAGGCCATAGTGTCATGTTCTCACAGCATGCCATTTTGTGTTTTTGAGAAGAGAAAGCAGCACTTTTTGAGGTAGAGAAGACAGGAAATGAAGGGGAAATGAAGCTTAGTTTCGGGAGTCTTTAAGTAGGAAATTTGCTCTCTGTATTAGAGGAGTCTGGGGGCACTCTGGGGGAGAAGGTGGCAGGAAGGAGTTTGACCCCCAATACCCCAACATTCGGAGTGACTGACTGGTAAGACACACGCAGCTAGGGTCCAATTTGCTTGGTGATCTTTCTTTTATTGTCTCTGTGTTGGGAAGTCTGAAGAAAGAAGTTGTTGATTTTATTTTAGTTAATTTTTTTTTTTTTGACAGTGTTATACGATAGGATGGACAACTTAAAAAAAATAATAATAAAAAATAAAAAAACGAAAAAATGGGAGCCTGATATGAGCTGTGCGACTGAGGCAGACTTAATAGACAGCAGATGACATTGAGAATTTTGTTGCGGGCTAAGGAAAGACATCACACTCTATCAGTTGTGTACTGTAGAGAGTAAAAACACACACACAGTAGTTGAATAATGTTCAGCAAAAGCACAAGAAGCAGGTGGAGGGGGAAGGTGGAGCAATGCCGGGAAGTGGGAGTAAAGTGGTAGTTCAAAAACTGACTGCAGCTTTGCATGCTGCAGTGTGTGTGCAATAAATGATGATGATCCCTTTCCTCCAGGGGTGGATGCACATTGTCAAGGTCCCATCAAAAATTCTAATACCACCAGCACCAGGACTATAAAAAACCCATATAAAAAGAACACTGAAGACAACGAGTCACATTCTAGTGTTGACGATGGCATAACGGAAGAAGGTGAAGCAGCTGAACCAACTGCTGCATCTGACAGCAAGAAATGCGCACCAAAACATAGTAGTAGTGAACTTGTGGAAGTAAAAAGACATTGACACCTCTAATAACTTAGAGAAATATAAGGGTAGTGGGCAAGAAGTGGTGGACAATGTGGATTCTGAGGATGACCTAATGGTGTCTGATGATGAAGATGATGAGGATGATGCAAATATAGAATATATTTCTCCAGCATGGTCCTCTTCTTCTTCAGATATAGATGAAGTTGAGAGTGTGAGATGATGACATGGCCAGAAGGTTAGCAGAAAGGCAAAGGCTCAGTCTTCCACCACTGAAAAGGAGAACTGTATCAGTCTATAAACTGTCTGAGAAAGCCATTGGAAACTCTGACCCTGGACAAGCAAAGATGGCAAAAAGTACACAGTCATCCTGTCAGTCATTAACAGCATCATCGCCTCTTCAAAGTCCAAGTCCCACTCAGCCACACACACACACACACACGTGTGTTGAGTAACCAGCAGCAACAACATAGCAACACAGGTTATTAACATCCACAACCTTAGCTATGATGAGTGCCTCTGCTGCTGCTGCTGAAAGTGCTGCACCCTTGACACGGAGTAGAAGTAGCATTAAACTTGTATCAACATCTAGTCCCAGTAGTAGTAGCAGCACCTCAGTAACCTCTCAGTCCATGAAGTCTACAGTATGGAGATTGCTTCACTCAGTATCCAAAAGCTACGAGAGACAAATCTAGGCCAAATGTGTCAACAGCAGCACAGATGAGGAAGAGGGATGTGAAGAAGGGTTGATACCATCTACCACACTTTGGACCACTGCTATGAACAGTCAGTAATCTAAGAAGGATAGCTTACATTTGACACAAAATTGATAATGGTAAAAACTGTTGTAGGAATCTCTCTCTCTGTATATTATATATATTTACATACACACACACACACATCAGTCACACCGAACCAGTCACCCACCACCACTACCATACACATCTGCCACATTGTAGATTGTACATTACTTTTTTTTACCACTTGACATCATCATAAATCTGTGCCAGTGTCACTTAAGCAGCAAATTAGTGTTGTGGGCAAAGGACAAATGCACTCTGCATGCTAACACATTTTTCAAGGAATATGGTCCTGGGAAATGTTGCACCAAAGGAAACATAGGCAAAACATTTGTTGGAATTGACAAAAAAAGGAGGAATATTTTGCATTGTAGAAAAGGAGAAAACTTTAGAGGAAAAACATACTTTTTTGCAAAAGTCATGCAGGAATTTTTTCTTTTCACCCACCCCTAGTCAATAGGTCATGAAATAACGAAATTCTCGGTATTGCCCTACCCCAAGCAACACCAGCTAATAGAGAAGTGCCCCTCTTTGGCCATTTGACATGTTTGGAGGTATGACATAGGGGACAAAATTACAAGAGACTTTAACACCTTGATTGTTTGAGGTCTCCAATGCATTACACATGAGACCATTCTAGCATTTAAGAGATAACAGTAATACCTAAATATAACTTTATATATCATGTACCTACAACTAATATGTGTACAGATGAATTATTCATATCTTTCATCTCCAAATGCAATCCTAGAGTATTATTTTAATTTTGTTTGTGCTCTTTGAAAAGACAGATAAGAGTTAAACAGTTAATTTATTGTGATCAGTGCACACTGTACTTGTATTCACAAAGATTATCTTATCTCAGCCCATTTACACAAAGTCCTGGACAATCAGTATAGCCATGTTACTTGGAGCTCTGCAAAAGGCATCAATAGCTGCTCCCTCAAAGCATATGTACAAATAGATCTTAATCCTCAAAAAACAAAGAGAGAAGTTTTACAGATGCCATCTTGACATACAGGTCACTTAAATGTACTGTAATTAACCATCATTAATTTTAATATTTATTGTTAAAAGCCCCATTTAAAATTAAGAGTTGTAATAGTTTTTTTTTCTAAATTGATATCCTGTTTGAGACAGCATTGATCACTTCACATGTCACAATTAAAATGTATGAGTCTCCAAGCAAGCAGTCTGATTTGTAATAGAAATTCATCATATTCTGTAATACATGGGTGCAGATGTGTCCTAATCTGGCTAAACAGTAGCACCTATCTCGAATGATCTATGGGCCTTATGTTTAAGAGAAGGTAGAGCTATTTTGGAGCATACCATCTTTGCAATGCTTTGGAAATCTCTCTAGCAATCAAGGTGTTAAAAGCTCCATTTCAGTCAGTGGGAATTTTGCAAATTAGTATTTTTCCCCCTTTGGTGCAGTTGGTTTACCCCAGAATTGCTCCACTGTTTTATACATATGGATCTCTCACTCCGTAAATCTCTATATACTGTATTTTAAATGTAAAGCTACTTTTACATACACAAATCATTATATTATATATATACACACACACATACACACACACAAACATGAATGTGTTTCATTGTGGTTTTTGTCCAACTGTTTCCCCATGGTTACAGCTGAATTTAAAAGGGATAGCAACACTTATATATATATATATATATATATATATAATAACATGTATATTGTAGGGTTTATGCTCCTAAGTAAAACAATGGGACTCCCATTGCTAAGCAGCTTTTTATTCAACAGTTATTGCTGCTCAAATATGAAATTTTTAGGTGCAGTATTTAAATGGCCTGAAATTGTACAGTGACTCTCTTTCTACACCATCATATGGACAGTTCTAGTCTGTTGACCATAAACCTTCATAGGATGGTGTAGCAACAGCACCACTGTACAATTTCAGGCCATTTAGATACTGCACCTAAAAATATCATATTTGAGCAGCATTAACCCTAGTATAAAAACCTTCTCAGCAGTGGGAGTCCCCTTGTTTTACTCAGGAGAATAAACCCTACAATAAATATTTTTCACATATTAAGTGTTACTATCCCTTTAAGGGAACAAATAAACAAATGAAATTCGTGATGTTGCATGTATGGTTCCTCAGCAGAGTGGGGAAAGCAATTTTCAATTGCACTTCTCTCTTCCTGCTGAGTCATACATAGTAAAGTTGAGGAGTGCTTAGGAAGTTAGCTACCTCAGCCTGATGAAAAACAGCATGACATCATATATCAAAGTCTTGGAAACATTTCCATATATATTGTTGAATGTTAACACATAGTATTTCATATAAAAGCAGCTTATATTTTGACATTAGTGTTCATTTAACCAATGTGGTATCAATTTTGAAACAAAAACAAGTTAAGAGATTTTAATAAAATCAACTCCCTCCCCTGTTTTTTAAATATAGCACTGGACTCTCTGCTTCAAATGCTGACCACACTTTTCAGGCAATAGTGTCGGTGGGAAGGTGATGAAGGTGGTAACATTTGCAGGTGACATCCTGCTATTTATTGAAAATCCGAGCTCTGCCCTTCCAGATATTTAGGAAGTCCTGATGATCTATGGGTTAATATTGGGGCTGAAAATTAATCTGGACAAATCTGAAGCTCTCTGGCTTCATGCTGATGGCACCCAGAAGTCCTCCATACCCAAGCCTTTTAGGTGGGCATCCACCTCACTTAAATATTTGTGTATTCATCTTACTAGAAAAGTTGCAGATCTCTACGCGGTCAACATATCCCCCCCCTTATTCAAATTATGACACATTACTTATCGGTCATAGCAGTGGTCCCAATTGGGGTAGATGGTGGCAACTCTTCTTCACATCCCTCCTCCACCTCCTCATCTATGCTGCTGATAATATATTTGTCCTGGCTTTGTCTGTCATACTCCTCTGCAGCAGGAGCCGTAGGTGTTATTTGGACTGAACACATAAATAGCCTCACTATTCCTTTTTCTGCCCTAGAGCCCTGGGAACTTTTGAAAGTGCTTCTGCTGCTGCTAGTTGTGGCACATTTGGCCTGCTGATAGTGTGTCTCCCAATCAGACCTGTGGTTGTGCTTCAGGTGGGATATCATAGAGGATGTGCCTAGGTGTGAGCCTGCCTTCCCCCTGCTCAGAGGCTTTTTGCACAGACAACAGATAGCAACTTGCTTAGCTTGAGGATCCTGAGTGAAGTATCTCCATACTGTGAAGTTCATGGAATGAGGGGTTCCTGAGGTGGTGCTGCTGTTACTACTACTGGAGCTAGATGTAATGCAATTCTACTGCCACTACTACTAGGTGTCAAAGGTGCAGCACTTACAGCAGCAGCAGCAGAGGCACTCATCATATCTAACATAGTGGATGTTAACCTGTGTTGCTGTTGCTGGGTACTCAAAACAGGTGTGTGTGGCTGAATGGGACTTGGACTTTGAAGAGGCGATGATGCTGATGATGACTGATAGGGTGACTGTGTGCTTTTTGACATCTGTGCTTGTCCAGGGTCAGACTTTCCAATGGCTTTCTCAAACAGTTTATAGACAGACACAGTGCTCCTTAAAAGTGGTGGAAGATTCAGCCTTTGACTTTCTGCTAACCTTATGGACCTGTCATCATCCTCACTCTCAATTTCATCGGTATCTGAACATGAGAAGGATGCTGGAGGGATATATTCTAAATCTGCATCATCATCAGTCATCATTAGGTCTTCCTCAGCAGCATCAGCATCACCCAACAGTTCTTTCCCACTACTACCCTTAGATTTCTCTAAGCTTTTAGAGGTCTCAAACAATTTATTTTTACTTTTACTGTAACAAAGTTCCCTACTACTTTGAGGATTGGTGTTTTTGTGCTTGTTTGCATCACTGTCTGATGCAGCAGGCGCTTCAGCTGCTACATCTTCCTCTATCATGCTATTGTCAGCATCATCAACACTTGAATGCAACTTGTTGTCATCTTCAGTGTTCTTCTTATATGGTTCTTTATTTCTATTGGCACTGGTAGCTCTGGAACTAGTTTTGCTGGGACATTTACAAACTACATCCTCCCTTGAAGTAGAGGGATCATCATCATTGATTGCACACTCCGCAGCAACCATTGCTGCAGTCAGTTTTTCAACTACTACTTTACTCTCATGTCCCTACACTGCTCCATCCCTACCCCTTCCCCTTCTCCTTCCCCTTGTGTGTTTGCTGTACATTACACAACTGTGTTTTTTTTACTGTACGGTACAGAACACAACTGATGGAGCTGTATGATGCCTTGCCTATGCCCAGTCAGCTGTCTGTCACGGTCACCTAATATAGTTATTTATACTTTATTTATTTTTTTTTTTTTTATGTTGTCCAAATGTCCATCCTGTTGTATTATCACGTGGCCAAAAAAAATTATAACCAAAAAACAAAATCAACATCTTTCCCCAGACTTCCCCACTCAGCACAGAGACAATAACAGCAAGATCAGCAATCAAATTGATCCCTAGCTGCCTGTGTCTTGCCTGTCAGTCACATGGAATTTTGGAGTATTTGAGAGACAACATCCTTCCTCCCTTCTTATCCCCTAGAGTGCCCCCAGACTCCCCTTATACAGAGAACAAATGTCCTACCTAAATGACTCTCTAAACTAAGCTTCAATTTCCCTTTATTTGCCTATCTCCTCTAGCTCAAAAACATGCTGCTCTCTCCTCTTACAAACACAGAATAGCATGCTGTGAGAGCCTGACAGCCTTTTATATGGCTGTAGAAAACTTTCCTGTGGTGAGGAAATATTTTTCTTCCCATTGATTTCAATGGGCGGAAAAGGCGGGAAAAAGTGGAAAAACTGCACTTTTCACAGGAAATTATTTGCCAAACAGAAAGCAATGCGTTGCGTACCACTCTGGAGCTCAAAGGGTTAAGGTTCATACAACTTTAAATTTGAATTTCTTAGCTTTGGTTTGTTTGAGTGAGAAATGTAACAATGGCTTTAAAAAAAATTAAGAATGGTTTGTTTTATAATGTACTCTGCATTTTTACCAGTTTTACAAATACCATAAACAACTATGTTTAATTGATGTAAATGCATTTTAGCATAACTGATCTATTAAATGCAGTAGCATTTGACTGGTTTTAAAATTCTTCAATTAACCCTTTAAAGACCAGCGATCCCGGGGTGTGTGGTCCTTTAAGGACCAAATAGCAAAGTTTGACGTGCCGGCACAATGAATGGGGGATTGATAGTGATCGCACTGGTCTTGGAGCGATCAATTTCAGTCCCCGCTACTACTCGGAGTGCTCCCGCAGGAGTGCTGTGAGGAAAAAATATGTGACGTGCCAGGACCGTCACTGGTCCTTAACGGAAAAATACCAGTGACGGTCCTGACGCTTCACTGGACGTTAAGGGGTTAAATACAGTAGTATCTGTATTTATACAAACACAGGACTTTCTGTCATTGATTTGCATGATATGATGTATTAGAGTAAAATTGATAATACTTTGTTTTTAAATTAATTAAGACGTATTTCATATGTCCTTTCATGCTGATACTTTAAAATTTGAGTGAAGTTGATTGCTTTTTTTTTTTCTTATTGATCTTATGTTTAGCACTATGATTGCCAGAAAAGTAGAAAAGTATTCAACACAATGCAGTCCTAGTTAATCAATCAAGCCCATGACTGAACAAAGCCTGAAAAAAGCTCTTGTAGTTCATGCATTTGTCTTTCTTCTCCTGGAGACTCACTTTACACTAAGATTTTAAGTTATATTTTATTTGATCATGTACATTAACTCTATGAGTTCCTGAGAGCTGTATTGCATCCAGTCTTTTTTTTTTCTCCATTAAATACAGTATACAATTCAAATACAGTATACAATTCGAATATGATACTTATACAATGTTATAATCAAAAGTTCATACAGTATAATCCATAATAATCCATAGAGTACTCAGTAAACAACAGTAATTACTATAAAAAATGTTAAAACACACTCACATCAACCACATCACTCTCATTCTTTACAACATAACGTAGGAAAGCCTGGCAGAATCCAATATTAATCAGTCCCCAAGAGTCTTACCCATTAAAAAAAATCTGTTCCAAGCCCATTTAACTTTTATAGCTAATCCAAGATGACCATATGTCTAAGTATTGTTTTGATCCCAAAATTGTTATATGGCAATATTTTTCCATCGCACACTGGTATGATATTTGAGCTTCAACTTCATTCCTTGAAGGAATCTCCATTCTTCTCCAGTATCTAGCTATACTCAGCCTAACTGCTGCTAAGATATTAAGTCAGATACTGATGATATTTATTTACAAAGGGGCTATCTAACTGGAAAAGGAAAAGTTGTAAGGTCAAATAAATCTCTCTCTTAAAAATAGATCTCAAAAGCTCCAAGATTTCCTGTTTAATCTGTTCCAAAGAGTCACACTCCCACCATATGGGATACATTGATCCCTCAGCTCTTTTACATCTCCAGCAGGTACTTCAAATGTCCAATCAAAATTTGTTTATACGAGTTGGGATCATGGGCGTAAAACATTCCGCCCATTGATATCTGAGAAAGTATTAATCCGGGATTTGTATTTCTAAAATTCCCAGAGGGGTAAAAGCAGTTATATAATTAATACATTTCAGATAAGCTCTAAATTTATGGATAGATTTAATTACATCTGTTGGAACAGTGTATTCACTATGTACCTGATTAACTGGGGGTTGTTTAACCCAATAATATTGAAAGGGGTTTAAGTTTTGAAGCTGGGACTGCTCAATCATATACCAACCCAAACCAGAATTCTTTTTCACATCCCAGGCATAATTAAACATAACGACTTCATGTAGTTTATAAAGGTCCGGGAACCCCAAACCTCCATAGTTTTTATTCCTGCTTAATATATCCCTAGATATTCTAGAGCGATTAGACTGCCATACAAACCCTGTCAATATTTTCGTCATTTTATTACAATTCCCCTAGGCACCCCAAGTGGGATGGTTCTAAAAAGATCTATCTTTGGTAGAAGACAAGCCTTTACTATATTTAGCAACCAATCCAGGAGACCTTGAGCCCCCTCCACTTAGAAGTCTGCACTTTCAACTCGGACATCAAATTAGAATAATTTAACCTTTGCAAAATCCCAAGGTCAGATGTCAACTTAATCCCTAAGTATTCAATGAATCCAATTTCCCAACTGAATTGATATACATGCCTCAAAACTTCCATTTGTTGCTGTGAGATAAAAAATGATATACATTGTGTCTTTGTTACATTCAATTTATAATTCGAAAATGAACTGTACTGGTGAAGTATAGATAATACAGCAGGTATAGATGTACCTGGAGACGATAAAGTAAGCAAAATGTCATCAGCATACAATGTCACCTTATACGACTGAGAATTAACTATGATACCTTGAAATTGGTCAGAATTCCTAATCAAGGCTGCCAACGGTTCTATAGAGAGGGTGTATACAATTGGAGCTAATGGACAGCCCTGTCTAGTCCTGTTGTTAACCTCAAAAAAATCAGAAGTGATGGACCTGTAACCTTTGCACGCCGCCCTGAATATAATGTTATAGTTTTACTCTTGAAAAAAAAAAAAAAGAATACCAAATGACTTCAACATCTCTGAGAGGAAACTCTAGCCAACCCTATCAAATGCCTTTTCAGGGCCAAACATTAAAAAGTCAGAGGGAAAAGCTGTTCTATTAATCTCAGAGATCAGATTAAGTATTTTACGAGAATTAGCTTCCCACAATAAATCCCGTCTGGTCAGGGTGTATCAAGTCCGTAATCACCTCCCTCAACCTATCTTCCAAGATCTTTGAATAAATCTTGACATCTAGGTTGATGAGGGATATCTGTCTATAATTAGTAACATAATGTTGATCTTTACCCGCCTTTGGAATAGGGCATATTGAAGCCTGTATCATCTCCATCGGGAAAGGAGACTTCACACAGATTCCATTAAAAAACCTAAGAAGTAACAGAGAGATCACCGGGTCCAATATCTGATAAAATAATGCAGAAAATCCTTCAGGGCCAGATGATTTCCCCACCTTCAAATCAGCAATAGCTTTCTTTATCTCTACCAGCATAAATGGTTGATTAAGTAACCTAAGTTGCTTATTGGATACCTTAGGGAGATTGAGTTTCATGTTGCATCCAGTCTTATACCATAAACTATGTTCAAGGAAATTAGAGTTTATTATATTGGTGTGAGCTGGGGAGATCTGATGATATGGCATTATTCACTAAGCCATTAATATGAACCTGTGAATGAACTCGTGTTATGTTGTATATAAGATTTTGTAACACACAATTTAAGTACAAGAGATTTTAACAAGATAACATTGAGTTTTGAGGATGTTCGTTCGGAGGACACTAGTAATTATACAGATAACACTGCTTTGTTATTTCTGTTTTATGTGTCAGCAATTCAGTATAACTCAGTGTTTCATGTGAGATCATCACTCTTTCATCAAATCATTATTTCATTTCCATATCATTTAGTCATAAAGCCTTAGACGGAAATGTGAGTGGTGAATTTATTATATCATATTTTCTGATGTCATATATGCATATAGTTTTTATGTATTTGTAACCGATTAGATCAGTATAGCTCTAGAGCGCTCCCTGTAATTTTATATTGCGTTTGGTTACTTTTAGTAGTTCTCTATTGATGTACTTGATCTTCAAGTGGAGCTGTTACTACAGATTTTATATTTTATTTTCATTTCAAATACAGGACATTATTTTGTATAATATTCAGCTCTGACTAATTTGTATATTTGTGTGTGTAACTTCAATATCATTGGGTAAAGAACATCTGTGCTTGGATGCTCTCCAGAGATTTTTACATACAACTTCAATACAAAGGCAATATGACTTTTTCATTCACAGTAGCCATAATTAGACTTAATTACTTTTGATATGTACATATAATTTTGCATTCTGAGGCTATAATTTTATATTGGTTAGACCACTGCAGGAAATCCTAGCACAGATACACAAACATCATACAGCATAGTATTCCTAGGCCCTTATTTAATCAGCTAAAGAGGTTCAGTTACAGGGAAAAAGAAAATCCACAGTAAATTAAATGGAGATTTTATCTCTCCGAGTGCTAG
Organism: Rhinophrynus dorsalis; assembly: GCA_037306005.1. Lineage (NCBI taxonomy): Eukaryota > Metazoa > Chordata > Amphibia > Anura > Rhinophrynidae > Rhinophrynus > Rhinophrynus dorsalis. The sequence goes on along the minus strand of CM074719.1, from coordinate 411,708,872 downwards.
ACAGGTCTCAGAGGTCCCCCCTGATCCTACCATAGAAACAGGGAAGTCCCCAAGCAGACCACTGTTGAGCCTTCCATGTCTCAAGTTTTACAACATTGAGCTCATTCCTCATCATCAAAGGCAGCATGGAATACTTTGGCAAAGACCCCCTAATTCTGGCTGAGCTCAATACTATCTGTACATTCTCCGAAATTGCACTGAGCTGGACCAGATTTAGGGGGTTCTGGCCAAAGTATGCCATGCTGCCTTGGATGATGATGAAGAATTACAACAGTGTTGTAAAACTTGAGACATGGAAGGCTCATCAGTGGTCTGCTTGGGGTCTTCTCTTTTGCAAGGGTAGGACCACTGAGAGATGTCAATGCCTTTGATACTTAAATAGCATTCAAAGAGTTAAAGAGTTCATTGAATTTATTGTGGATTTTCTTTTTCCCTATAACTGAACCTCTCTAGCTTATTAAATAAAAGCCTAGGAATATTATGTGGTATGTGAGGTTATCACACAGCTGTCATGAAGTTCAAGAGTGATATAGTAAAACTAAAACTAACATCACCACTAATTTGCTAATTAGTGATTAATAGTACTTAACATTTCCTCCACCACCAAAGTGAACAGTCTACCCTGGACTATACAGAGAATAAAGCTAGACTGCAGGGGTTGTGATAGTTATGTTCTAATCCTTTGAGACAGTAGATAGGTTGGGACTAAGACAGTGGGACATTGTAATTGTTAGACAATAAATATACAACCAATGCTGCGCTAATCAAATAGACATAAAACCGTGATTCAATAAAAAAAAACATAAAAAACAAACCTGAAAAGTCCTTATCTATTCTTGAATCGTCGCCACCACTCTCCTCTAGACCTCCGGAAAAAAGTCTTCCATATACATGTAAAAACCAAAGAAAAAGAGAGGGTGCATACTCTCTAAATGTAGACTGCTTGCTTCAGAAAATTAGTACCTCCACCCCAGCCAGTAACACCTTTAGTGGGTAGTATAGGATACTCACATTTATTAGAGGCAAGAACCAGCCACAGAGTATAAGAGACTCCACTGGACAATCCCCAGTATAGGTATCAGAAACGTACTCCTGTGTCCTCGCAATCTCCCCTTACCTCTTCACCACAAATTCTGCAATGGTCCTCAGAAAATCAACTTATATCCAATATATTACTAGATTGATGATAATAGGACCCTTAGCCAAGAACGAGGATGGATGTGGAACTGACCAATGAGGACTAGTGCCAAACAGGGTATCAAACTGATACTTATTTTAAAAAATTATTAAAATATGTAGTGCTATGGCCTATATCGAATATGCACTAAATAACATTAAAATACCATTACGTTCAAAAATTTTTAATCAGAAATGCCCTACACGTTTCGTAGTTTGCACTACCTTTTCAGGTGCATAAAGAGTTGCTGACCATACCTTGCTTCTTTTATAATCTAGGTCCTCTTCTCCCCTCTCACCCAAACTCTCCAGTCCACCACTTCCAGTAAATGCCGCTGGTGTGCGACCTCATGCACATGTGCCCAACCCCATAGGACTGGGACCAATACATAATTGGGGGATTTGCAGTGCTGGGGGTAGAGAGAGGGAATGGACATGCTATAGGGGAGTTAGATGAAAACCCCAGTTTGGGTGAACAGGAGAAAGAACAAAGAGAGAGGGGCACCTCATAAAGTAGTATGTAATTGCAACTTCAGTTTTGAAACCCACTCCAAGAACCCTCCAACGGGGGTACTCACAAATTGAGATGGTCTATCAAGCACATACATGCAAGGTAGACAGAAAGTACAGATGGAAGTTATTTCAATTCCCCACTTCCAGTTGGGTATATTCCTGTGCTGTTCAGCAGCTATACACAGCTCCATCGGTGTTCTACTCAACAAACCAACAGACAAAGGAAACAAAGTGTTGGTACAAAACTCACTGGAGAAAGAAGCACTAAAACCAGCGATATATAGGAAACAATAATCTTCTGTACTCACACAGTTGTTTGTTGCACGGGTGTCTAGTCCACACAGGTGTTTGGAATCGCGTGCAGGGAGATTTGGACCACCTGTCCCTGCTCAAGCACCAATTTGTATTGGCCCTCCAGGCAATTCCAGGTCTTGTAAACAGAGTTCATTCATACTACTTAAGTCAAATATATATGGTAGTAAAAAAGAGATGAGTATGCTAGCAATTTACCAAAATTTATTAAAATATACAATATTCAAAAGATATAGTTGGTACACAGTGCCATCAACAATACCAAAAATAAAAAACACAAAGCTCACTATTCCAAATATGTGATATATGATGTACCCAGTTTGGATGAAACATCTACACTGTTGCCACGTCCCTCCTTTCTTTCCAGCTCCACCACTTTCTCCTCAGTTACTCTTGAACTACAACTCTGACAGTATTGAAATATCACTCTTGGCCCAAATACTATGAAGATTAATTGGAGCTGCTTTTATTTTGAAACATTACTATCCCTTAGTAGAAAAAATATAAGCAAAAGAAGGAAATCAGAAATAAAAAGGTTCCGTTTGTTACACAATATAACAGATTTGCTAAAGATATCAATCCAATATTTAGGAAACACTTGCAAGTCCTGCAACAAGACCCATATTTGGACAAGGACACAGATAGTTAACGTTGGTGTTTAGCGCCTCGTCGTAATATATGTGAAACCAAAACCCAGGTGGACATTGGTGACCGTGGAGTGGGGATTGTGGTGTGTGATGGATTGTATATTGAGATCGATGGGATCTTTTGAGGTGTAGAATGTACTTGGAGACTATTTCCCCCTTTTTTATTGAAATTGCAGTCTTCGTATATTTTTGGAACATATACAACCCCTACAATGATACTCTTATGTGGGCAAAGTTATATGTCCGCAGCGAAACATATTGGGAGACTGACAAATTTAACAGAAATGAGATATGGAACGCATGTGTGTTCAAGCATGCGTTCCAGCATACACCGCTCCCCCAATTATACATTGGTCTCAGACCTATGGAGTTGCTGGTGCACAAGTGCAATGACGTCACACACCAGCGGTGATTACCGGAAGTGGTGGACAGTAGAGTTTGGTGAGAAAATCGGGTGACAGAAGAGAAGAGGACCTAGATTATAACTGAAGCAAGGTATGGTCAACAATTCTTCATGCCCCTGAAGAAGTAGTGCAACTACAAAATGCGTAGGACATTTCTGAATATAACTTTTTTAATGTAATGGTATTTTTTAATGTTATATGGTGCATATTTGATATAGGCCATAGCACTACATATTTTAATAATTTTTAAAAATATCAGTTTGATACCCATATTAGGCACTAGTCCTCATTGGTCAGTTCCACGTCCATCCCTCTTCCTGGCTAAGGGTCCTAGTATATTCAATCCAGTAATATATTGGATATAAGTTCATTTTCTAAGGACCATTGAAGAATTTGTGGTAAAGAGGTGAGAAGACTGCGAGGACACGGGAGAGCGTTTCTGATACCCGCACTGGGGGTTGTCCAGTGGAGGCTCTTATACTCTGAGGCTGGTTCTTGCCTCTAATAAATTTAAAGGGATAGTAATACTTCATTTTAACTTTATTTTATTTTGTAGGCATTAAAAAAACATGAAGAATGATATAAGTCTTATCTCTGAAACCTTTATGGTTTAAGAGATATTCACAAACAAAGTATCCCCCCCCTGTTCAACCAAATCAGAAGGGAGATGCCCAGGTAGACTGCAGAGAGGGACAATCTTCAATTAAGATAATGGAAAAAGCTGAAAAACTTATCAAGGGGGGAAGGGCTTTCATTGTTTTCATACAAAGAAAATTGTCCCCTTCTGTTATCTGTACTGTCATACAACCAGACTCACATCTGAGAAGAGATTGTTTACACTAGGTAAAAGGGGCGGGGAGGGGAACTTTGCTTGTGAATATCTCATAAACCATAAAGGTTTGAGCGATAAGACTTATATCATTCTTCATGTTTTTTTAATGCCTACAAAATAAAATAAAGTTAAAACGAAGTGTTACTATCCCTTTAAGTACCTACACTATTGTAATGGTTTTGTAGGACACTCAGACCAGCAGGTTAGTATAAAACACAGTTTTATTAAAAGACAAGAAAGACTGCCCTCTATAGGCAATACAGAATAACTGAAATAGACAGTAAAATACAGATGCCCTCTCAGGTCCAGTATACAGAGAAATAAATATATACTGTCACAGGACAGGCATAAGTTAGCATACAGGGTACTCAAGGGTTAAAGTACATAGAAATCAATCAGTCTCTGTTGTGGTGTGTTTGACACTCCCATAAGTTGGTAAAGGAGCGATAAGTGGTGCTAGATGTGAGAACACCAGTAATTAGAACAGGACAGAGACTACTGCTTATGCTGAGCAGGGAACTGAGGCCAAAATACTCTGTAAGAGCTTAAGGAGCTACAGCCACTAGCACCCAACCAGTGCATGAACGGAGAGCAATTGCACTGCAAGAGCTTAGATGTTAAGAGCCAATAGCACCCACCCGGTGCATTAACAGAGACCAAGTACACTGCGAGAGCTGAGGATAATAGAGCCAATATCCCACATGGGCTTCGTAACGGAGATCAGTTACACTGCGAGAGCTGAGGATAATAGAGCCAATAGCCCCCACAGGCGCTGTAATGGAGACCAATTACACTTCAAGAGCTTAGCGGTATAGAGCCAATGGCACCCCCACAGGCGCTGTAATGGAGACCAACTACACTGCAAGGAGCTTAGCTGTATAGAGCCAATGGCACCCCCACGGGCGTGGTAACGGCGACCCAAGGCTCAGCAAGTGTTAGCGGTAGGCTCAGGGTAGAGGAAGCAATGGCTCTGCAAGTGTTAATGGAGGCTCAGTGAATGGAGACAACTGCTCTGCAAGTGTTAACGGAGGCTCAGTGAACGGAGACGCTGCTCTGCAAGTGAAAACGGAAGACTCAGTGCTCTGTAAGTGTAACGGAAGGCTCAGTGCTCTGTAAGTGTAAACAGAGGCCCAGAGTAACGGAGGCAGCAGAGCTCAGCAAGAGTAAACGGAAAGGCCCAGTACACAGGAGGCAACAACTCAGTCAGCCCTGCCACCAGCACAACGGAAGTCAGAATGTCACCCAGGCGACACTGGAACAGCACACAGCAGGAACACAGGCAGGATCAGCAACGTAGCCGGGTCAGGTCACGGAGCAGGAACGTCAGCCAGGCCGGGTCAAATCACGGAGCAGGAACCAAGGAGCATAGTCAGATGGGCCAAGTCGGTACACAGGAAGCAAGAACACTGGAACACAGCAACACTGGCTCAGGAACACCACGAAAGGGCACCTGACAGGTGCCAAAGGCCAAGGATAAAAAGGCCATACTAGGCGGGCCAAACAAGGTCAGCCAATGGGAGCGCACCACAGCAAAGGAGTGACAGAGAAAGATCACAGGAACCATGATAACTATCCACTAAAGGTGTTATTGGCTGTGGTGGAGGTGCTAATTTTCTGAAGCAAGCAGTCTACATTTAGGTTGTATGCGCCCTCTCTTTTCTTTGTTTTTTACTTGTTTCACAAGACTGTGCTGTGAGATAGGGTACTAAAAGTTGCTAGGATACAGGGTATATCATCTTTAAAGGCAAAATTGTGTCTGTGTATGCAGACCTTTCAACGGTCACTGGGAAGAAAGGCAAGCTACTCGCCCACTCTTGATCTGGCTATGCAACAAGATTGTTCCTTATCTGTGGCAATACCTACCTGCACTGAACTTCACTTTTGGTGGACGCATGTTCCTTTTGAAAACCCTGTAGGAGGGCCTTGAGGTGCTTTTTGCCCTGGTACAGGATTTATCATCTGCTCATGAGCCCTTCGCTAACAAGATGACTTCAGGGGTGTATATTTTCATCAATCTAGATTCTGTCACTGATCCAGACCCCTGCAAGCCTCCATATCAGGACAACTATAATTACACCTTCTCTCCTACAGTCATTCCCCTCAGGAATTGATAGGTGCTGCCCCCTTGACCAATGCATCCCACTCCCCTGCTCCAGAGCTTTCGTTTTGAGCAACACCAATGGATTGGGCTACCTGCAACTTTCCACATCACTCCCTGCATCTCAGTCCCCACCCTTTGACCCCAGAGCCACTTTCCTGCATCTAAGGCCTCTGCTTTTTTTTTTTTTTTTTTTGTCCTGTACTCCTGTCTGTTGCATTTCCCTTCTCACATCTCACACCCACCTTAAGGACTCTTTCCATGCGCAGGTGTAACAGAAACTCTGCATTTATAGGTTTATATACATGTCACTCTATGCTACCTGCTGTGCTCTCTAGTATTGTGCCACTAGTTTGCACATTCTGTTAACGGATATTGGACAACACCCTGCCCATGCTATGCAACAAAGACTCTTATTGTTTATACCATTCCTTCTCCCCTTTTCTTATTTCTGTGCCACCTATGGCCATAATCTGGCACCTGGAGGGGTTGATCCGGTGGGATATTATTGATATTGATACTGTTGGGGTTATGAGATTGATACTCTTTAGGTTATGGGATTGTTCAACCAACAGCTTTCATCAGATGTTTGGGGTATTATTATTATTATTCTTCTTTATTTATATAGCGCCAACTAATTCCGCAGCGCTGTACAATTGGGAATAGACATACAGAGGTATTAAATAGTACAAATCAAATGTGGAAATATACAAATCATCCAGAGATACTTTCTTTTTACATGGGCCTTAAATTTGTGAACCTGCACTTTAGCATATGATCTCTTTAATGCATACTGGTGCACACACGCCCCCATTATTACAACTACCAGAAAACCCCAAATAGCTCCCCTCTAACATGGCCTATCTATAGTTACCCACACATGCCTTCTGCAACCGGTTTAATATTTGGTGTCAGACAAGGCACAGGGGACAAGAACACCCCCAAAACACCCATGCAAGGCCTAATTAACAAGTGGCTGATGGAGCTGCAAACCCAGTAAGAACATTAGGTTCACTGCTATTAGGGGCATCTGCAGAAATTTTTCCCAGAGGGTTAAAAGCCATAGTATGACCCCTAGCCCCCATGTATATGTGGAGTGGTCAAGTGGTCTGGATGCCCATAGTTCTTAGTGCGAGTGTGCCACACTCAGCCAACAAGGAGAGTTATAACTTCAATGCTGAATATTGAAAAACAAATTCATATTTAAGCAAACCCTGAGAGTGCTGTACGTTGCCCTCTTCTATACTACATACCTCCCAACATTTCAAATGGCCAAAAGAGGGACACTTGTTTCATGGGGTGTAGCTGGGGTTGTTGTTGGTGGAACAGTCATTACATACAATGTTTAGGTTATTTCATAAAAGCATTTCATTAACAGACTCATTTATATACATATACTGACGCTTAAACAAACAAACCCATGGTGACAATTTTTTTTTCACTAAAAGGATAAGTGCAGTTTTGTCCTTGTTAGTTTGAGTTTGCTCAAATATATTTTCCCACTAATGAATGTTTTTTTTTTAAAAAAAAAGAACAAGTAGGGCTTTCTTTTGATACCATACTTATATGTATAACCCATCATTTAGTTCAATAATAATCATGGGCGTCCACAGATTTTTTTCTGGGGGAGTGGGGATGCAAAGCCATAAGATTCCCCCTATTCCACTCCTCCCTGTCCCAAAGTTTATCAGGGGAGAAAGTGACCGTTCTTGCCCCAACCCCGCTGAAGCACATGATAGCATAAAAAAGTGCAAAAATTCAGAAAAAAAAAGCCCATATTTTTTAAAGGTTTTCCTGCCCTGTTGTTCTGCTGTTTAGGAGATCAGACTGTGTGGTGTGTATATCAGTGTATCGCGTTGTTCCACAACAATAAAACTCACATTAATGTTTGTCTAAACTTCAGCAAATTGCAGCTCACCTTCCGGAGCATTAACTCATGACATGTGAGTACTCTCATCCATCCTCAAAGGATGGAATTGTATATGTTCCTGGCATTAAGGGTTTAATGTTAGCTTTATTATTGTGGAACAATGCAATATTATCAACACATGCCACACAGTCTGATATCCTAAAAAGAGAGACACCAAGCTGGGAAAGAGGGATGTGGGTCTCAAAGAGGGACAGTACCCTCCTAAAGATGGACACTTGGGAGGTATAACACTATCTATTAAACATTGTACATCCTTCTAGTAGAAGAGGCTTAGCATAACCTTTATTTCCAGGCCTATTATGCAATTAACCCTTTGTGTGCCAGAGGGGTAGCCAAGGCATTGGTTCGCAATGCATTGACTATGCCTCTGGCACTCAAAGGGTTAAATTGGCCATGCACCCATACACTTCCACTCCATCCTCCCTTTAGCCCACATGATGTTAAGGGGATCATTTTCAGGGTAAGAAGCTTAGTAAGTTAGTGTATGGTAGTTGTGCCACTAGTAAACCCATTCCAATGCCTTGTATAATCTGGAATCATATTAACCCATCCTCTCATTGCTGTGTCCTAGAAGGGCATCATTCCTGGCTCTGTAAACCTGAACCTTAATGACTAATAAGAACCTTCAGAGTACTGAGATAGGTGCACTTATTCCATCTCTAAGCTGGGAGCAGAAGGCTCAAAGTGTGTCATATGGCAGAAGTAAGACTAATTACAATTTAAGGGAAAATTACTGTGAAGGATTTAGGGAAGACATCAAAGCATCCCAATATTAGCCTAATTCTATAACTTTTACCCCCCCCCCCCAGATGTTATATACATACCCAATGCATTGCAAAGCAATGTGCTGTGGATATATAGAGCATCCAAAGGTTTACTGATGTTCCCATGGAAACAGAGATAAAATCAATTGTGTAACAAAAACATCTAAAAGCTTTATAACACTTTGTTGTGTACAATTGCCAGCCATGAACTCTTGGGTCACATTAAGTCATGCTTCATTTAAACAATTGGATTTCTGTTGCCATGATAAAGTGTTATAATTCGAATGCAGTTTCTCACATTATATATCTGGCTGCTTTTTTCAAGTGAGTATACATTAATTATATACTTATTTGGCTGTTTAAGCATTAGTGGTGATCATGCAGTCATCTTCTCAATACCTATACACTGGATCAACTCCCCTTGTGTCTCTGATCACCGTCACCCACCGTACAAGCAACTGAACCTTCTTGTGCCTTCTACTGCCTTAAAGGGATAGTAATACCTAATTTAAAGTTTATTTAGTATTGTAGACATTAAAAAATATTAAGAACTATATAAGTCTTTTCTCTCAAACCTTTATGATTTGAGAGATATTCACAACTAAAGTTTTCCCCTCCGTGACGTCAGCACTCTAGCTGACAGATTTGGATTCTGGTCCGCAGACCAGCCGGCGGCTTTATTCAGTAGAGCCAAGATTGCGGTCTTTAAAAATAACTGCATCATTGGAATGGTCTACAAATTGTGCTTGCAAACCAGGCACACTTTGTAGACCATTCCAATGAAACAGCTATTTTTAAAGATTGTGATCTCGGCTTTGCGATCTCAGCTTTCTGCGGACCAGAATCCAAGTCTGTCAGCTAGATGGCAGACTTGACTGAAACAGCCAGGAAGAGGGAACTTTAGTTGTGAATATCTCTCAAAGCATAAAGGTTTGAGAGATAAGACTTACATAGTTCTTAAGATTTTTTAATGCCTACAATACTAAATAAACTTTTTTTTTTTAAGTTCATAGAAGGGTCAACTATACATGCAATGTTTACAAAGGTAACAGTACATATAGCCAGCAAGGATTAAACTGAAACAATACAAATCTGCAGCATAGAATAAGAGATACAATAGAATATCCAATTGCCCCGCTGCATCCTCAAAAATGCATTTATTTTTTTTAAACTAAGTAAACAAGTTCCCCCATGAGAAAAAAAAAAAAAGGAAAGGAAAGAGAATCCACCGAGCTCCCTCCACCCCCCAGAAGCAAGTCAATGGCCCACCCAAACATTGGAGACTCTCCATTCAGAAGAGCTCTCAAATATGTCCGGCATATAATTAACAGCTCTAGAGGTCACCCCATATGGTCAGATCAGAAGTTAAGCAGTCATCAGCACTCCAGGATCAGCCTCAAGCCAAGGCCCCCAAATATCATAAAATTTCTTCGGGGAACCTCTATGTACATAAAGGAATTTATAGTGCGGAAGGTTTTTATGAACAAAAGCCGCCCAGCTATGTAGTGATGGGGACTCTGTAGACATCCAGGCCATAGCCACCACCTTCCTCGTCATAATCAACAGTTCCCTGAGTAACCTACCAGTCGGACCACAATATAGGTCATCAGGAAGTATAGACAGAATGCAGATTTTTGGGGTGAGAGGGATAGGTCGTACGAGAACTTGTGAGATCACCTCTATTATTTTGGTCCAAAAGTCTGTTAGTGTCCCACAGCCCCATATCAAATGCCAAAAGTTCCCCTCCGCCACCTGACAGCGACCACAAGTGTCATCTTCTTTCAGACCCATTAAGTATAGTGAGCGTGGTGAATAGTATGTACTATATAATATCTTTAATTGGATAAGGCAGTGTCTAGATGTAGTAACCACCTCCCGTGGACCCCTCCTGGCCTGAGCCCACTCAGTCTTCCAATGGTTCCAAGTCTGTCTCCCATTTCTGTCTTAGGTGGTCATTATTTGTAAAAGTATTTTTTTCAAGCCATGTATAAAAAAGAAGTGGGTTTCCTGGGTGGTTTATCTATGATCATGGTGTGTAAAGAGAAACGACCGATCGAAAGGGGAAGCTGAGGCCAATGAGCTTGGGAGGCATGTCGCAGCTGAAGAGAAGAGTAAGAGAGATGACGGGGATACCTGTAATTGCTGAAACGTTTTGAAAACTCCATCAGCGAATAAAAGTGTCAAAGAATTTACACCCAAAGCATTCCATATATGACCAAAGTCAAGATTCCTAAAGTGAGGCAATTCAGCAGTTCCCCACAGAAACACCTCCGGATCTACCACAGCACAACCCGTAGTTTGTTGTAAAGTAAACCATGAGTTGCAAATCTCATTAATCGCCAGGGCTGAACCGCAACACACCTCAGTTCCCATAATTATCAAGTGTTGTAGGCCATAACCTGGACGAAGCCGTAGTTTATTAATCAATTGGAAGGTATGTGTAGTTTCAGAATTAATGTAGGGGATCGCAAACTGAGCTTGAGATGCAAGATAATAATTATAAAAGTCAGGAAGAGAGACCCTACCTCCTCTCGGGGCCTCTTAAGAGTGGACAGCTTTATTCTGGCTCTACCACCCGACCACAGATAGGATACTATCAATCCTCCTAAAGTATGCCTTAGGAATAGGGAGCGGAGCACCTTGAAAAACATATAGGAATTTCAGAAGAAAAAACACTTTTATTAGATTGGCCCTACCCAGCAGGTTGATAGGTAATCCTTGCCAGGCTTCAAGCTTGTCCTGTAAGGAGGACAAGAGGGGTTCCAGATTGTCGGAAAGGTATCGGGTTGGATCTGTCGCAACTGTAAGACCTAAGTATTTAATTGTTTCTATGCATTGCATCGTTGTGGCCACTAAACTCCACTCCGGCAACAAAGAGTCTACCAGCAGAATAGAGGACTTATCCCAGTTTATTTTGAGGCCAGAGTATTCCCCAAACAACTGGACACCCCTTAGCATAGATAGCAGAGAGCCATTGGTGTCTCACAGAAAGAAGAGCACCTCGTCGGAATATAAAGCTAGTTTTTCTTCCCTGTGGCCAAGAACGAAGCCCCTAACATTAACATCTCTTCTCATTTTAGCAGCCGATGGTTCCATGGCAAGAGCGAATAGACCAGGCGAGAGAGAATACTTGTCTGGTGTCCCTCCCCAATGAAAAACAGTCAGATAAATGTCTACCAGTAAGCACTCTGGCTTTAGGAACCAAGTACAGGAGTCGGATCCATCGACTGTACGTATCGCCAAACCCAAAGCGTCTGACAACACACCACAAATATTCCCATTCAACTGAACCAAACGCCTTAGCCGCGTCCAGCAAGATGACCGCCCGAGAACCCATATTATCATAAACAGTCTGAAGATGATGAAAGATGCCTCAGGTTATGAAACTGTCATTCTCGGCGTAAATCCGGCCTGATCCTGATGTATGAGGGTAGAAATAACCTGGCAAAGTCTATTTGCCAAAATTTTTGTTAAGATTTTGGCATCTACTGTCAAAAGGGAAATAGGGAGGTATGAATCACATCATATAGGATCCTTACCAGGCTTGGGAATGACAACTATCAAAGCCTCATTTAAAGAGGGGGGAAGAATTGCCTTATCAAAAGCTTCTTATTAGGTATTAAGGAGATGAAGGGCCAAAGTATCAACATATCTGTGGTACCATTCACTTGGAAGCCCATCACTACCCGGGGACTTTCCCCGAGGCAGATCCCAGATAGCCTCGACAACCTCCCTCAATAGTACTGGGGAGTCCAGCATTGCTCTGTCCTCAACAGAAAGGGTGGGTACATCACAGTCAGCCAAGTATTGCTCTATTTGTGGAGTAGATGCGGTCAACCTAGAAGTATAGAGGTGGGAGTAGAATGAAGCAAAGGTTTTGATAATATGTAGGCTATCAGTCTGCTGTCTATCCAGTGTGTCATGTACCATGGAAATTAAATAGGAGTCTCTTGAACCCCTGACCAATTGTGTTTCCCAGCTTTATATCCACTCTCAAACAGGGAATGATTCCTATAAAATAGCTTGCCAGCGCTGATTTCTACTATATGGGACTTGTATGCAGCAGAGGCATATGTCTCCTCCGCTGCATTAACTTGTTTCTCTAACTCATCCAGTTGATCCCTCTGTTTCTTCTTGTGGCCAGCAACCAATGAGATGAGGGAACCCCTCGCCGACGCCTTAGCCGCCTCCCAAAGCAGATCCTGTGATGGAGATGCAACATTAATGTCAAAGTACGAGTCCAAATCTGCACCATACCATTGTGAAATAATATCATTAGCCAGCCAAAATGCATTAAGCCGCCAGTTAGCAGGTCGTAGAGGGCTATGTAGCCAAAGAGTCAGGACTAAGGGTGAATGGTCAGAGGCGACACGTGGCAAGAAATGGCAGTCTTCAACCCGATCCCAAATACCTCTAGATACAAATGCATAGTCCAAGAGTGATAGTGACCCATAGGAAGCAAGAATATCCCTTTAGGCTAGGATGCAGCTCCCTCAAGGAGTCAACTAGAGACATGTCATGATGATCTTGAGGAAACCTTGTCTGCCCACTCTAGTGCGCTCCACCCATTCTGTCTAAGCCAGGATTAATAGTCATGTTAAAGTCCCCCATACATATAACAGAATGCCCAGGCCTGGCTGACATTTATATTAAAGCCTGGTAGAGCACCAGTAACAAGAAAGGTGGTGGTATATAAATGGCCATAAAGATAAACGGTATAGCATGAATCTTACAAGTAAGAAAAATTAATCTCCTCTCAGGATCCAAGTGTATGTCTAAGAATTCAAATTCAAGTCCACAACTTATAAGCAGGGAGACTCCACAGGCATAGTTACTGAGAGTGGAGTGGAAATGTTTGTCGATCCAGGGTTTTTTTCAAAGTCATTATTTTACCTCCTACCAAGTGCGTTTCTTGCAACATGACTATATCCGGTCTCTGTTTTCTTAAATGAGTAAAAATCAGGGATCTCTTAATTGGAAATTCAGACCTCTGACATTCCAGATTATACACTTAAGGAAGTCACTCATCATACCGGCATAACAATTAGTAGAACCCAGCCCCCAGAGGAGAGGAGGAAGCCCAAGGGGAGGAGAAAAAAAAAAGGGGGGGAGGAGAAACCGCCTAACTCTCTTAGAAACCAAACCCAAAACACCCAACCCCCACCCTATCCTCATACACCCCAACCTGATGAAGATCTAATTCCCTAACACTCAAAGTCAACCTTCCCAACTCCGAAGGTCCCCATCCACCCCAACCCAACTCTAGAGACCCAAAACCCATACCCACAACAGAAGATCTCAAACACAGCAGGAGCCAGCCGATCCCCTCAAAACCAAATAGTATTAAAAAAGAAAAAAAAAAAAAAAAAAAAACCACACACCTCCTCCTTCCAGACCAACTTGCCCACTCCCAACATGACAACTCGTAGTAATCAATCCCTAACAAACAAAGCAAGATAGCCATCAATGATAGCAGTCACTCTGCCATCCCATGACCCCAGTTCACCCAGGACTCCCCACCCATGAGAGCCATCAGAACCGGGAGCAGCGGAGTCAGTACTAGACCTCCCAACCGAGGAAAAGCATGGGTGGACCATCCTCAATCACCCCGCCCAGCAATCTCCACACCAGAAGGGGCAACTGAGCAGGGCCCAGCAAGGCAAACATGTGGGACATGAGGAACCACGCCAACACGAAACCCACAGAAATATTAAATCAAGTGCGTGACACAAAGGAAGAAGGCACAGTCCCAAGATCCCCACCTCCAATCTAGTCGGATGTCACATTGCCTGTGAGGAACCGCCGCGGAGCAAGGCAGAGGCGTTCGGATCGCCATGAGCCCCGCCCCCGACAGCACCCCCAGGTGGGCAACACCCCAGCCCAACAGCTCGCCCTCCCAGCATAGCATACAAGAACCTATCCCACACAAAAATGATGTAGACAGACTCGTGTATACAGACATAGTTACATACATAGATATAGGAGTAATAAATGCATTGATATATAGGAACAGAAATATATACTTCTATAAATGGGCAGTAGAAATAAGAGCATTTAGAATATGAGGTTTGTGAGGCCCCAGTCTCAGTCTACAGCATCAAGAGACTCCATCAATAGTAGGTTTCTGAGCCAACCCCCATCGGACACACAACAGGACCCAGACGGTCAGCAAGGACCATCACCCACTGGGGTAGTATCAGCAGAAGTCTACATGCCCTGTATATAGGGTGGGCTTCCGGATGATAAAGTTAGTGGGTTTCAAGAAGGGAGGTCAGACTTCCAATAGGTCTTCTGCAGCACAGAGGGGAGGCACATAGAGGAGAGGTCAATCTATAAATTTACCAGCTAACTGCGCTGTGAAATTCAAAGGAAGATAGCCGCAAGGGTCTCAGATAAAGTCCAGCCACTGATTTGCCTCCATCTCAGATGGTAAAAAATTTGTGGTATCATTGAGCACCACTCTCAGTTTTGCCGGACACATCATGGAGTACATTATATTCTTTGCGTGTAGCCTTTTCTTGACATCAAAGAATTTGCGTCTTTGACGCTGGACTTCAGGTGAGAAGTCTGGGAAAATGGAGATTTTCTGATTTTCAAATTGGATTTCCCCCTTCATCTGAGCCATCCGCAGCACCGCGTCCCTATCTCGGAAGTTCAGCAACTTAACCAGGAGAGGTCTTGGCGCTGAACCCGGAGGCGGAGGAACTGGGGGAACTTGATGAGCTCTCTCCACTACAAACATGCTGGACAGCTCACCACTTCCCAAGGTCTCTTTAATCCATCCCTTCAGGAACTTTTCAGGCGATCTGCCCTCACTTCTCTCAGGGAAGCTCAGCAGCCGAATGTTACAACTTCTAGATCTGTTCTCTACTATGCATGTGGGAAGTACAATTTGCTATGTGTGTCAATTCACTCTTCCAATTGATCTCAATGCAATGAGCTAGGCAAAAAAAAAGTGGAAAAACTTTTCACTGTGCCAGTTTTCACCTATTTCAGTGTTGAGACTAAATGTTGGCCCATTCATAGTCTCAAACCTTTAAAGACCAGATAGGTGTGAAAAGTATTTCTTCATAATGCACTGTACACCTCTCTGGTCCTTGCCTTAATGGGTTAAATAGGCTGATGCCTGCAAATTTCATGAGTGCCTCCTTTCATGTAAATAGGGCCTTTAAAGGGATAGTAACACTTCGTTTTATCTTTATTTTATTTTGTAGGCATTAAAAAAACATGAAGAACGATATAAGT
The DNA here is from genome assembly GCA_037306005.1 of Rhinophrynus dorsalis. NCBI lineage: Eukaryota > Metazoa > Chordata > Amphibia > Anura > Rhinophrynidae > Rhinophrynus > Rhinophrynus dorsalis. The sequence goes on along the minus strand of CM074719.1, from coordinate 411,692,951 downwards.
CTTATCTCTCAAACTTTTATGGTTTGAGAGATATTCACAAGCAAAGTTTCCCCTCACGCCCCTTTCACCTAGTGTAAGCCATCGCTTATCAGATGTGGAATCTGGTTGTAAGACCAGACAGATAACAGAAGGGGACAATCTTCTTCATATGAAAACAATGAAAGCCCTGCCCCCCTTGACAAGTTTTTCAGGTTTTTCCCTTATCTTAATTGAAGATTGTCCCCTCTCTGCAGTCTACCTGGGCACCTCCCTTCTGCTCTGGCTGAGCAGTGTTACATCAGTAAAAGGGGCGGGAGGGGGACATTTTGTCATTGAATTACTCTTGAATTACAACTCTGACAGAAACAAAATACTCTCCAAAGTCCAAATACTATGATGATTAATTAGAACTGCTGTTATTATGAAACATTACTATCCCTTTAAGCTTTTTAACTACTAATCAGGTCTTCAACACATTGCAAAGCAATGCATTGAAGAGCTCTATACTAGTCAAGGGAGTTAAAAGCTAAATTTTAATGAATGCAATTTAGGGAAATGTTTATTTTTCCATTATAGTTCACTTACTCCATTACTTACATTAGTACATCAGCCTCACCATCTGACAACCTGCCTTGTACCACTGTCCACTGGTAATCACAAAACCACCAATATGCTGTTTGACACTGCAGTCTTGTCCTTCTGGAAGTGATGGAACCACACTTACACTGACACACTAGCCCTGTTCCACTTACAAGTGGTAATCCCCGAACCCACACATATGCGCGCGCGCGCGCGCACACACACACACACACACACACACACCAGCCTTGTGTTGCCTACTTTGCCTACTGAGAAATCCAGTCCTCACTGCAACCAGGTTGTACTGTCCCTATTACTTACTATGACTTGCCTCTTCAATAGAGTGCTTTATAAGAAAAAAAATGTACTTTTCAGAAAACTATTGTCACTGGTACTAACACAAAAAAAAAAATAATTTTGAGCAGTTATAACCTGTAAATGAAAAATCTCAACATTTGGCATACACTAATTTTACACAGTAGAAAAAATCCATATTTTATATTATATATATATATATATATATATAGCCTACTTTAACCCTTTGATTTCCAGGGGGGTGAACAAAGCTGAGCAATGCCTTGTACACCCCTCTGGTACTCAGAGGAAATGTGTTACTGAGACTTGGTGTCACCAGCAACCCAAAACACTTATTATGAATGAGTGAGTGAGTGAGTAAGTGAATGAGTGAATCTGTGCCCTATGCTGAAAATACTCTGGGACCTCTCTGTTGGCTCTCTTCTTAAGAGATCTAATGTTAGTATGTATATTACCTCACAATACATTTATTATAAACAAATATCACAGAACAGCTCATAAAGAAAAATGACAAATACTGTACCATAAGGTCCACCTGCTGTCTGTGCTTTTGTTTTTACATGGTTTCCTTATACATATACATAATATATATACTGCAGATCCAAGATGAAACTCTTAGACATTTGGAGCAAAAACGGAAAAAGCTACTTCTAACCTGGTCATGTCAAAAAGGCATCTTTACAACTGGCATACCTCCCAAGTGTCCCTCTTTAGGAGAGCCAGTACCTCTTGAGACCCAAATCCTTCTTTCCTACCCCAATGTCCCTATTTTAAGAGTAGATCAGGCTTTGTGGTGCGATATAAGTATATCACATTCTCCACATCAATAAGACTCACACTGTTTGTTTAAACGTCAGTATCTATGTTTATTAATCAGTCTGTATATATAAAATACTGTGGTCTTGTTCTAAATCATTTATTCAGTTACACAAATAGCTGTCAACTGGTCTTGAAAAAACAAACTAAAAAAAAAAAATGTGGTAGTGCCCTACACTCCAGCCACGCGCCCAGCAACACCACCTAAAAGAAGTGTCCCTCTTTGGCCATCTGAAATGTTCCGATTGTTATTCCTTACACTTGTCTAAAGTCAGTTTACAAAGATACATAGGCAATAAATCATCCCTTTAGTCACTGGGGTATGAGGCAAAGGTTGAACTTGATGGACTATCTTTATTCAGCCTAATTTACTATGTTACTACTATGTAATACTCCATGCACCAAGGAGTAAAGCAGTGAGGAAGTGTATGGGATTTTAAAATGTTTTTTAATGTTATGTATTAAAAAGCATGCATAGGAAATACAGTAATTTAACACCATTTCCCTTCACATGCTAAGGGGGATGGCTGGCATTAAAGTCATAACTCTGGCAGAGATTTTTAGCTGGTATGCACTACAGCACTCATACATTGTAGTGCATAACCTGAGTGCAACCACTGGTGTTAAAATGCAACAACAGTTCAGCTGCTCTGGTGAATTCACACATTCACCTCAACGTTTTATTAGCCGTCTACTGTATCTTTGTGTTTTCAGCCCTTCACATGCTGTAATACCAATAAAAAATTGTTTCCAAGCGATCATATATAAATTATTATAGAATGATTTTAGGGATATATATTGAAGATTTTATCCTGCTCAGTAGAACATGGGTACTCAAAGGGTTAAATATATACACATACACATACATACATACACACACACACACACACACATATATATTTTTCCCCATATTAAGTTATTAATTACTGCTATTCCATTAAAGCCAGGGTGGAAGTTAACATATGACTCAAATGTATATACTTCAAAATTGAAAAACAAAATAATAAAAAGTTAAACCATATGTACATTAAGTCATAGATATAATAAAATTAATGTATGAAATGCATTACCTGGAATTTTAATTACCATATGGCTGGTTAGAATATTAATAAATATATAAAGCTGCAACATTTGTGAACAAATGCCACTGGACTGACAATGGAAATGCTATCTTCTGTATAGTTCTAGTCGACAAGTCCAGCCTTGACTGATCCTTCACACGTCTGACACACATGAGCGGAGGAAAGTTCTGTTCTTTCAAATACAATTACAAATAGAAAGTGTTACCAACTAGAAGCACTTTAATAAAAAGCAGGGCAACCTGTAAGTCTGCAGCTGTCATTGCCTATAACCACCATCATCTTTATCATGCCAATGAGGGGATGTTGTAATAATAAATAAAACTACACTTTAGGCATCTCCAAAGAATTGTGAAGCATCCAACACTGCCACCCCTCCCCCCCAAACATACACATGGTCTGAATATCACGTCAACGCTTTACAATGTACTGGACAACTCTTAGGTGCTCAACAGGTTAATAAAGAAATTGGAAAGGGACTAACATTATTATTATTAATTTCTTACTGGGTGGCAGAAGCCCATATGATGATGTCATAGGCATCCAGCCAAGACAGGAAATCAGTCTAATTATAAGGGGCTGTAGCATCATCCATAGCTGATGAATCCCCTTGGACATCGGACCTGTCACAGCAGCACCCTCTGTATCCCTGCAGTTATGGCCCTGGTCTCTAACATAAAAAGGGTTAAAGAAAAAACAAAGTGAAAATTGCTTGCAAGGGTCACACTAGACTTGAACATGACAACACAGGCTAGCATCATTTTTCAAAATTAACAAGTAACTTGGTAAAGATTGTAATTTTTCGAGTGGGAAAATTGTTAAAGTTCATCTCTTCTCAGTAGTGGTGAATACTCAGAGGGAAAAAAACCCTTATTGCAGTTGTATCCTTTGGGGGCATCAAAGGTCAAAGGTTAATGTACAGAGGTACACTAAGGGCCAAACTCACAAGTGGGCACATTTAATGGCGAAAACCCCGTGACTTCCTGTTGTCCATTTCATAGAGGTCTTATGTGAGATAGAGTCTTGCATGGGACTATTCAAATATCCTACTAATTAGAAAGCATACATTAGTATTAGTCTAATTAGCAGCCTTCCCCCTACCACTCTGCATTCACAAAACTCCAGTCAGTGGCACAGTAGGCCACCTCTCCAAAAGCAGCTCATCAGTGAGAGGCCCAAGAGAATGTAATAAAATGCCGATGTGGATTTACCCCTCCATTTTGGTACCCACCTAACCTACAGTACTGTTCCCTCCCAAAAAAAACAAAAACACAATTCCATTTTATGGGAAAGGTAGCCACAGCGAGGGTTGATGATGTTCATCTGTTAGCAACATGATGCCCACATAGTATCAACCACAAAAAATTGTTACAGCAAATTTTCTTCAAAGCAGTGTACTGCTCTTTGTACATATAGCAATTAAGATGTGAGAGGGATATTTGTGTGCATGTGAAAAAGCAGGTTGGAAAGGATATATATTTAACCACCATATACAGTATCTGGTGACTTCAGCATCTCTCTCACACCACTCATGTTTCTTGCAAACTAATCCCATTTCTCAGAACTAGAAACCCACTGAGGCCCATCCTGGCTTAAAATCTATATTTATGGTGGTGTTTAAAGTAGACCTGTCACCTTATATTGGTTTAGTTACTTTTAATACAAGTAATTTTCATATCACCTATATTGGTGCTAGCCATTTTTATTTAAACAATAGTCTGAGATGTAGCTTTATTTGTCAGTTTATTCATCTGAGCTAGCACTTCCTGGTATGATTTGGCATTGGGGATAAAGGAGCACTGTCAGTGCCAGCCAGATTTACACTAACTGACAAACACTTGCAGCTAAATATATAATGATTGCTTTAAATAAAAAAAAATTCCAACATGGGTGCTTTTGAAAGTGCTTTTAAATTCACCTGTTTGTTACAAATTACAGTTCCACTTTAAAAGATCATTAAAAACTGACTATATGTTGTGTTAGATGTTTATTTGTAATATAAATTTATTTCAAAATGTAATCTTTGTTGGTGGCACTTTATATTGATTAGTTTCTGTGCTGAGCCACTATTGCCAGATGCTTGTCAGAAGTCTGCTGGTGAAGACACTCCAATGGCTGAAGAAGTAGTGAGAAATGAGAATGAAGGATAGGCTGAATATGCAGGTCACTGGAAACTGGAAATATATGCTCTCTTCAGATTACAAGGTCATCTGCCTATATCCCTCATGCACACCCTAGAGGTTGAGCTTCTGGCTTTGCATGGAGATCAGGAATTGCTCCAGACAGCATTGAACTTTGAAAGTTATAACCAGGAAACTCCAGGTGAACAGTTAAAGGGACAGTAATGTCAGAAAAAAGTATTAACTATATGGTAGATATAATTCAAAGACAGTACTTGCAATAATTTGTATCTTTCAAACCGTTATGTTTTGAGAGATATAGGAAAATAAAGTTCTCCGCTCCCTCCCCTTTCTGCTTGACGAGCTGTAAAGATGTCAGAAGCAGATTCTGGTTCCTGGATCAGACGGCGGCTCTGTAGCAGCGCCGACATAGCGATACCTAAAAATAAATACTTCATCAGAACGGTCTACAACATGTGCCTGGTTTGCAAGCACACATTGTAGACCATTCCAATTAAGTATTTATCTTTACATATTGTTATATCTGTGCTGCTGAAGAGCAGTGTCTGGTCAAGCAACCAGAATCTGCTTCTGACAGGCCTCTACAGACCAGAGCAATCCATAGGATGGTGTAGCAACAGCACCACTGTAAATTTTCAGGCCACTGTGATATTGCACCTAAAAAATTCAAGTCTGAGCTCTTATAATTTGTTAATAAAATATCTCTCAGCAGTGGGAGTACCCTTGTTTTACTCAGGGGGATAAACCCTACAACACATATTTTTTTACATCTTAAGTATTACTATCACTTTAAGAGGGAGTGCATTGGGCCTTTCAAAAATGAGATGGGTATGTTAGACAGGATAAGGAAAAAGGCAGATTTTGGAAACATTTCGTTGCATTGGTATATACACCAGGGAACAAGAAATGGTAGAAGAGTCTCAAAAAGTAAGAAACAAAATCATACCTTTATCGGATATTGGGTTAACACAAAAAGAGGTCATGGGAAGACCAAACAAAATTAAGAATGACAAAGCACCGGGCCCTGATGGTATACATCCAAGGAACTCAGTGTAGTATTAGCAAGACCCCTCTTTATACTCTTTAAAGATTCTCTCACCACAGGCTCAGTGCCACAAGACTGGCATAAAGCCTTTACTTAAAGGGATAGTAATGTTTCACAAAAACAGCAGCTCCAATTAATCTTCATAGTATTTGAGCCATAGAGTGTGTTATTTCAATACTATAAGAGTTGTAGTTCAAGAGTAATTGAATGATAAAGTATCCCCCTCCCTCCCTTTTTACCTATTGTAACACTGCTCACCTCAGATGTGGAATCTGGTTGCTTGACCAGACAGATAACAGCAAGGAACAATCTTCTTACTGTGAGAACAATGAAAACCCTGCCCCCCTTGACAGGTTTTTCAGCTTTTTCCCTTATCTTAATTGAAGTTTGTCCCTCTCTGCAATCTACCTGGACACCTCCCTGCTGCTCTGCGCTGAGCAGTGTTATAATCAGTAAAAGGGGTGGGAGGGGGATACAACAGAATTGAAATAACACTCTCCAAGGTCCAAATACTATGATGATTAATTAGAGCTGATTTTATTATGAAACACTACTGTCCCGTTAAGAAGGGAACTAAAACAGATCCTGGGAATTAAAGACCTGTGAGTTTGACCTCTGTAGAAGGGATAATAAGGGATTATATTCAGGACTACACCTCAGAAAATATTAGCAGGTCTCAACGTGGTTTTATGAGGAATAGCTTGTGGCAAACTTCTGTGCTTCTATGAAGAAGTAAGTAGCAACCTAGATAATAATAAAGTAGTAGATGTAGTATACCTAGAGATTTTGCAAAGGTATTTGATACAGTGCCATAAAGGAGGTTGGGGTATAAAATAAGGAAACTAGGGATAAGGGATAACCTTTGCAATTGGATAGAAAAATGGTTGAAGGATAGTGAACAGTGTGTTATTTTAAATGGAAAATTCTCCAATACAGATAAAGTTGTGAGTGGAGTATCTCGGGGATCAGTACTCGGGCCTCTGATTTTTAACATGTTTATAAATAACCTGGAAATAGATATAGAAAGCAAATTATCAATAATTGCAGAAGACACTAAATTATGAAGGGTAATAAATTCAGAACAGAACATTTGTTCTCTACAGAAGGATTTACATAAAATGGCACATTGGGCAAACAAATAGAATATGAAGTTTAACCCCTTAACGACTCTAGACATGCCAGAACCGTCATGCTGGTTCAGGCACTTTAGGACCAGTGAAGGACCTGGGAATCCTTGTAAACTACAAACCTGGAAGCAGTGACCAATGTCAAGTAGCAGTAGAAAAAGCAAACAAACAAAGTTCTGTCTTGCAAAAAGGGGTATAACATAATTTTGCCACTGGACAGATCATTGGTAAGACCTCACCTTGAATATGCAGTGCAGTTTTGGGCACCAGTTTTAAAAGGGATATTCTAGAACTGGAGAGAGGACAGTGAAGAGGAGCAAAATTAATTTAAGGAATGGAGGAATGACAAGACAAACTTGGTTTATTTACTCTAGAGTAAAGACGACTAAGAAGAGATCTTATCAGAATGTACAAGTATATGAGAGGTCAATACACGGATCAATCAGGGGCCACCCCTTGAGATTAGAGTAAAAGAGTTTTCATGTTCAGCAATGTTTTTTTTTGTTTTTTTTGTTTTTTTTACAGTAAGATCTATTAAATTATGTAATTCTTTGCCCAAGAATATGTTAATGGCAGATACAATGGATAAATTTAAGAGAAGGTTAGATACATATCTTTCAAGAGGGAACTTACAGGGGTATACTATGTAATAGTAAGCAAAGCAGGACATTCAGATAAATACTTATTTGGCAGCAGGAAAGCTTATCTAATTCTCATTTCTCTGGGTTATGAAGCAAAGGTTGAACTTGATGGACGTGTGTCTTTTTTCAACATAATTTCCTATGTGACTATATGAATCTAGTGCTGCCAAAGTAAGGAGTATCAGGTATAGCTCACAGTGCCTCATAGTGAATCAAAGAATTACAACCAGGGCCTATCAAGTAGGTAATTACCAGGTGGAGCAATCAAACCTCAAAAAGGGAAAGCCATGGATTAATGTCTTTGTTGAACAGGGCTTTTTTAAACTGGGGACCAGAGCGATTTTGTCCTTTTTAGTATGTCAACCAGATTTCCGTCTACTTCATTTAGTGCACCTACACAATTTACATATTTTTTAAGGATAAGTAGGGCTTTCTTTTGATTAGGGGTTGGCAAAAGTTGTTGTCAGCGTGCTCCTGTGAAAACCACGTTATTGGCCACTTTTTCACAGGAAAATACACTTTTAAAACAGAAATTAAAATATTTGCGGTTTTCACACATTGGCAAAAATTCCCCACCAATTTTTCAATGGCTATAAAGTTGACACCTATTGAGTTACGTGGTTTTTGTCTTTTCGCTAAGTGAAACATGTTAGAAGCAGCTACAGAGCGAGTTAGATGTGCTGTGCTGTTCTGCTCTTGCTGTACCTGCTGCCACTAGTGCTGGTCCTGCTGCCACTAGTGTTGCACATGCTGCCACCAGTGCTGTGCCTGCTGACAGCGCTGCCCCTGCTGTCACCAGTGCTGTGCCTACTGCCAGTGCTGAACCTGCTGCCACCAATACTGTGCCTGATGTCTGACGTGCTGCCCCTGCTGCCACCAGTGCGGTGCCTGCTGCCAGTGCTGAACCTGCTGCTAGTGTGTCATGTAATACTCAGGAGGGGGGAAGGAGAAGATGATGTCAAGTTTGACAGCAAGGGACCCTAAGTCACACTTGCCATCCCCAAGCAGTCCTGCCAGTGCTAGTACTACTACTAAGAAGTCCCAGCAGCTTTTTAGCATTAGGAGTGAAGGAGGGGGTAATCAATATACGGATATTACTAGTGATTGTGAGGAAGAGGACTCTGCAGCTGAACTTGATGTGGTTGGTGTTAGTAGTAGCAGTAATGGTGAAGTAGCAGTGGTGGGGCTAGTGTTAGGGGAGTGGTAGGGGAAGCATTTGAGAGCATCCAGACTAGCAGTCAAGGGAGCCCACACTATTCCTCTTACCCTTGGAGTCCCATTCCCCTCACTACAGTGTCCAAGTGGAACATGATCCTGAAGAGGCCATAACTGGTGTTGGGGGAGAGCAGGCACACGATTAATACCACCACCACCAGCAGGAGCACAGATCAGCACAGTAGCAGCCTGTGCCTGCTGCCAGTCTGTCTTCTTTAGGTCAAAAAGAAATGGCCAGTGTTACATTTAGGAAACCCTCTGTACCATTGCTTGTTACCTCCTCCAAGCTGCAGTGAGAGGTCTGTAAAAGAGCAGCTGCAGCACATAGTGGTGGTGGTGGTGGTGATGATGATGATGATGCTGGAGAAGCTGGGGTGGAAGAGACATTTTTTAGCAGAAACTGAGAAGGAATGAGAGACAGGGATGAGGATGGGCATAACCACCACCACTAGCAGTGAGATTTTGGAATCTGAAGAATTTGCAACTGCTCTAATTCCTTCTGCTGAGATGCAAGTACAGCAGGATGCTGAGGAGCAAGCTAGTGTGCCACAGATCGCCGTGGAAATAGTGGTGATGCGGGACTAGGACAGGTTCCACTTGCCAGCAGTAGCAATACTCCTGATCCTAGTTGCAGTGCTGAATCTGAGGCAGTAGCAGCAACAACAGCAACATTATCCACTGCCACAGACAGTGAAGGGGAATGTGGAGGACAAGAAGCAAGAGGCCATTCTTCTTAACCTGTTCCACCTTTTACCTCCCCCCTGAAGTCGTGGATGTGGGACTATATTTCTTTTGGGGCAGGCATAGTGCAGTCATCACCAGTGACACTGTGCACAATCTGTGACAAGTTAGTAAGAAGAGGAAAGGAGGCAACACATCTTGGCACAAGCTCCTGATATCACACATGAAACACAGACACCATGACATTTATGTCAAAGATGTTAAAGCCAAAACACCCACCACAGAAACAGAAATCAAACACCACTCTTACTGTACCCCCTGACTCTCCAGAAAGGCAACATACACATTTCTTATTTTATTTTGTTGGTTTATTATTTATTAACTGTCCCCCCAATACCAGTCAAGAACCCCCCAAACAAATTCCCTGTTCAAGTGATTCATTCCCCAGAATCCACCCACCAACACAGACACCCTCCTCAGACCCCTTTTAGACCATGTCTTATGGGGTTATTTTATTGTATTTAAGATTTTTTTTTTTTATTATTACCTGCCCCCCCTTCTAAAATTAAAATCAGTAACAACTACTAGTATTTGTTTGTGTACATCTGTAGGGTTACTATATTGAACTTTCAAAACAGAGGACAGTTCTTCATACTAACTAGACATAACCGTTTGAATGATGGAGGAGTAAACAAAGAATTGCAAAACAATTGTCTATAAATAAAAGGTAATATAGAGACTGAAAGAGAGACCAAAAACGAGACACACAGAGAGGGGGAGAGAGAGAGAGAGAGAGAGAGAGAGAGAGAGATCAAAGTAAGTTCTACTGCACTCTTCTACAAGAAAATCAACATTCACAGAATACCTAAAAATACTAATACGGCAAACTCTTACACCCACAAAAAGAAGTGCCTGGAAAAGTCTGGGCATATGGTAATGGTTACTTTTGCATGTAAAACACATTGCAGATCTTGCAGGATAGGCCAGTAGAATTAATCCTACTTCCCTCTTTCAGCATTTGTTGCACTACAAATCCCATCATCCTGAACCAGCTGTTGAGTTAGGAGTACAACATCTGGAAGAGTAGCTGCAGTTTACCCACAGATACACATAGCAGAAGCAAGCATTTCTGTTTATTGTGGGTGATAAATATTTGTCTCTCAGTCTAATCTTACAGGGACAAATGGTGCAAGGATTATATATATATATATATATATATATATATATATATATATATATATATATATATATATATATATATATATATATATATAGGCAACTAGAAACCCTCGCTATTTTCTGTTGTTATGATTACAAGTGTGTTCTCATTCTGGTCTCAGTTATGACTTCTGCTGCCAGCCAATCACATACCAGTTGACTCCTACAGAAGCTAAAGATTAACAAATAATAATACAAAAAAAAAAAATACCAGACGGCACACCTTGCTTTAGTTTCCATGCAAATGTTACATAGGCCAATATCACATCAAGCAGTAGATAAATCATAAAACCTCATAATATTTCTGGTTTGGAATATTTTGTGCATAGAAATGAGGTCTTTCAGTTCAGTTATGAAAAAGCCTCTAGTTAGATGACAGAAAGAAAAATGACTATTTGCTCTCAAGTGACCGTTTAATTAATATATGACAATGAGATTTCAGATGGATTCAGATTATGAATCTAACGTGCAGATTTATTGAGATCTGATTTATATGTTCTGCATTATGCAATGAAGTAATATTTTTTTTTATCTTAACCCTTCCTTTAAGGACAGGAGGGGTGTGCAAAAGCATTGCAAAGCAGTGTGTTGTACATCCCTCATCCTTAAAGGGTTAAAATGGCTCCACACCAGAATTAACATTATATAATGCAGGCTTACATATGCAGTAGGTCATTTTATTGATTTCTATTATTGGTTATTACCCACTAGATACTAGAGAGATCTCTTTAACACATTGTGACAGGAACAGTAACACCTCCTAATAACCCAAATATACTTTATTATGGCCAGAAAACCCTAAAAGCATCCAGGACACATGAACAAAGAAACAGGAGTGAAATTCCTAGGGTTGACTAGAAATGTCTAACCATAAGGGAAAAAGGAAATTATACTTTTCACTAACAGGAGACATTCCCTATAGCCTCAAGTCAATGAGCTTTCCATTAACAGGAGACATTCCCTATATCCTCAGGTCAATGAGCTTTCCATTAACAGGAGACATTCCCTATAGCCTCAAGTCAATGAGTTTTCCATTAACAGGAGACATTCCCTATAGCCTCAGGTCAATGAGCTTTTCACTAGCAGGAGACATTCCCTATAGCCTCAAGTCAATGAGCTTTCCATTAACAGGAGACATTCCCTATATCCTCAGGTCAATGAGCTTTCCATTAACAGGAGACATTCCCTATATCCTCAGGTCAATGAGCTTTCCATTAACAGGAGACATTCCCTATATCCTCAGGTCAATGAGCTTTTCACTAACAGGAGACTTTCCCTATATCCTCAGGTCAATGAGCTTTTCACTAACAGGAGACTTTCCCTATATCCTCAGGTCAATGAGCTTTTCACTAACAAGAGACTTTCCCTATATCCTCAGGTCAATGAGCTTTCCATTAACAGGAGACATTCCCTATAGCCTCAGGTCAATGAGCTTTCCATTAACAGGAGACATTCCCTATATCCTCAGGTCAATGAGCTTTTCACTAACAGGAGACTTTCCCTATATCCTCAGGTCAATGAGCTTTTCACTAACAAGAGACTTTCCCTATATCCTCAGGTCAATGAGCTTTTCATTAACAGGAGAAATTCCCTATAGCCTCAAGACAATGAGTTTTTCACTAACAGGAGACATTCTCTATATCCTCAAGTCAATGGGCTTTTCACCAACAGGAGACATTCCCTATATCCTCAATGAGCTTTTCTCTAACAGGAGACAATCCCTATAGCCTCAATGAGCTTTTCACTAAAAGGAGACATACCCTATATCCTCAGGTCAGTGAGCTTTTCACTAGCAGGAGACATACCCTATATCCTCAGGTCAATGAGCTTTGATGGGATGCACTTAGATTTAGGGAACCAAGGATCATTGGCACTTTAATGTATTTTAAGATATGGGCATATTCTTCTCTGGTACTCAAGGGGTTAATGGGAGAAAAAAAAAAAAGATTGTGGGTTTGAGGTTTTTTTTACACAGCAGGAAAATAATTACAATATATACAGTATTTATGATTTAACCCTTTGAGTGACAGAGGGTTACAGAACACATAGCAAAGCAATGCGTTGCATACCCCCTGGCACTCAAAGGGTTAAAAGAAAATAGTTTACTGGTCTTTTAATACTTTAAGTACCATAAAAGTGCACAATCCAGTTCTTTGCAACATTCTGGACACCCTTCTGATCTTTAAAGGGTTAAGATGTTGAATTTTGTGCCCATTACAATGTCCATCTTCAAATAATAAACTGCATATTTATTTATTTTTAGGCACCATTTAGAGCCATTATAAAAAAAGAACACTTACTACTATGAGCAAATTATTATAAGTAACTGTAATAAAATATATGTCTAATAAACATGGCTGAGAATTTATTTCCTATAATGCTGCTCTTACAATTCAGTAGAAGGAAACAGTTCAAGAAGATATTCCAATCAGTTACAATGGTAAAAGGGGGAGATATTCAATTAACATTTCTTGTCTCTATAAATTCTAATTAAATTAGATAAGTATAAGTTAAATGGTCTACCTCACTGGATATAATGCACATTCCTAAATTTTAATGAAATCCATAACACACCTGTATATCAATATACGTACATATGTATGTATGTATTATATATATCTATATCAGCAACAAAAGGGAAGTACCCACACTAGGGTGACCACGGGTCCCGGAACGTCCGGGACTGTCCCTTATTTCAGGGACATGTCCCGCGTCCCGGGTCCCCTTCAACCGGGACAATGAAGTGTCCCGGAATGAAGCCAAGCCGCCCTGAATGTCAGCCTGCAAGCGGTGTGTCACATCATGGACGCCGCTTGCAGGCTGACATCCAGGGCGGCAATGCAGCTTACCTGATCTCCTGGAGGTAAGCGCTCTAGTAATACAGAGCGCTGGGAGATGACATCATCTCCCAGCGCTCTGCATTACTGAGCACAGCGCGCGGGAGCTTCAGCTCTGTGCCGGAGGAGGCACAGAGCTCCCTCTTGACACGCCGCTAGACCACCAGGGACTCAAGGTAAGGCAATAGGGTGACCACGTCCCGGAATGGCAGAAGGGAAATGTGGTCACCCTAACCCACACCAACAGAGTCAAATGCCTGGGTATTTCCAGAGCGAAAGTAATCTAGAAGGAAAATTGAAGAAAAGTACTCTCAGGACTTAAAAAAGACGAAAAAAAATATTATATATAAATATGTAGCTTAGTTTATTAAATCAACGTTTTGGTCACCAAAAAAGCAACCCTCCTCAGGACAAACACAGTGACCCCCCCCCCCCCGCTCAAATATTCCGCCAGTGCAAATTGGTGTTAAAATTAGCGTACTAACCATCCTCCTGTGATGTCACTTAGAGTGAATACATTTACAGTGAGTTCCCATGATCCTAGGTATAGCTATGGACTACAGCAATCCTGCTTAAGGTATACAGTACTTTTAGGAGAAGTAGGTATATTAAGGGGGGTTGTTTCACTGTGTGGTTGTGTTATGGTTTTCAGAAACGGATGATTTAGTAAAATGCTGTTTTATTAAGCAAAGAATAAGTACTGTAGTACATACAAAACAGTGGATAATATAATGCAATACAAGTCATAGATACAAGAACAGTAGCGTAGGCAGTAAAGGTATCCCCGGAGTAACCCAGGATCTGGACTAGTACAGCAGCAGGGAGAATCTGGTCCTCAAACTGAGAATACCACTGGGTGTTAGCAGGAACGTTAGACCAACTACTGTGCCTAGCCGGCCCTGGTCGTGAGGAGCCGCCCCAACAGTAGTCTGCCTAGAACGTTCGGGAGTATGACAGGAGTAGGCAAATAGGAAAAGGCAACAAGATCCCTAGAGCACTAGGGAGGTCAGCAAGACTGACAGGAACCGAGGCAACAGAATCCCTAGAACGCTAGGGAGGTCAGCAGGATTGACTGGAACTGAGGCAACAGAACACCTAGTACTCTAGGTGTGTAGCTATACTGACAGTAAGTGGCCAGGCAACCGCACCCCTAGTACTCTAGGTGGTAAAGCAATACTGACGGTAAGTGAAAAGCCAACCGGACCCCTAGTACGCTATCTGGTAAAGTGATACTGACAGTAAAATGGCAAGGCAACAGAACCCCCTAGTACGCTAGGTGGTAAAGCGATACTGACAGCAAATGGAGAGGCAACCGAACCAACCGAAGGGACTAAGGCAACCAGCTCGTGACCGGAGTAACTAACCCAAGCATCAGCCCAAGGTAAGGCAATGGACTCTTCAGACCCCAGGCAGGCCCTAAGGCCGCACAGACAGAGACTAACGACGCGAACAAGGAGCAGCAGCCAACCTCGTAGTGGTAGAACGACAAGCTGTGCTGGGTCAAGCATAACACAGGTGCGGGTACACCGGGAGGAGAGACACACAGTGACGGACAGGCACTGTCGGAGCAGGGCAAGCAGATAGAGGAGTAGGAACTCTGAGCAGGATAGTCAGCCAATCCGGGTCGGTTCACAGAGCAGAATAGTCAGCCAAGCCGGGTCGGTACACAGTGAAGGAGAGTCAGCCAAGCCGGGTCGGTACATAGAGCAGGAGAGTCAGCCAAGCCGGGTCGGTACACAGACCAGGATAGTCAGCCAAGCCGGGTCACAACGGAAGTCAGGTGCTGGCAATTGAACAGGAAGTAGTCAGTCTAGCCGGGTCATACACAGGATACCAGGAACCATAGGAAAAAACGCTAGATACTGGTATACCACGAAAGGCCGCCGCCATAATGACAGCGCCAAGAATGTAAAGGCAAAAAGGTAGGAGGAGTCAACATAGATCACCAATAAGAATGCAGAAAGGAAACAACCAGGAAGTAGCAATGTCGCAATTTCATTCTTTAATTCCTCTACTGTGATTTTTATTGAGTGTTTTGTGTTCATATTCTATTTTGATGTTTTTGTTATATTTGGAGGTTTTGCCATTCTCTGGGGGCACGATCAGGATGTTTAATAGGAAGCATTTGCTTGATATATGACGTCTCTTGTTAATTATTACAGGGATTTAGATTTTTCATTGTTTTTTTTTTTTATTTTAATCCTGGTGATGCCTCTTGTTGCTAGATATATCGCCTAGAGAATTATACATAAAATGTGTCTCAATTTTAAGGCATGACAGGAGACTCCTATATGCATCAACTCTCTTTACTACTTCACCTCCAATAGCAGCAAAGAATAACATGAAACAACCAGAGAAAATATTCAAGTACAAGTGTGTTAGTAAACCCCTTCCATTTCCTTTTTCTTGCTGCTCACCTCAGAAAACAGGTCACGTATTTCAAAACTAAACCTTTTCTGATGTTATAAGTTAATCCTCTTCTTTTTGCAGTTTTCTCATGCCACGTTATTATTTGCTCTACTTAAGGCTTGTAATTTCATCGCTTTTTACTCCCATGGGCTGTTTCACAGTCCACTTAATATAATTGCTCAGTTCTGGCTGTTTTTTTCCCTCACTGTTTCTCTTTTTTCCTTCCTTTTATCTTTACAGACGCCCATCTCTTCCCAGTTTGGCTTCCTGTCCCTTTTTCCCCCAAATCGGAGCTCTTTCTCCATCCTCCCATTACCCTAACTCATCTTTTCTTATGCCTTTGCTTACTCATAGTGAGTAACGGCCATTAGAGCAAGATCTTGCAACACCTCGCGAGATCTCAGTGCCATATTATTCCTCCGTGTTTTTTCCTCACAGACGATCCTCTCAACACCAGTGCACATATTTGCTATGAATTTTCAATATATCAGCTTCTTCTAAGTGTCTACCCTTCTCTCTGCGAAGGTGAGCCCCTCTGTGCATCCCTATTTCATGCAGGTGAGCACCCTTTATCCTCTTCATTCCACATATACATGGTTTGCTGCCATCCTCTAGAGGTGACCCCCCCCTTCTCATATTTTTTATACAATATATATTGCTGTCTATACTATAGACGTTAATATTAGCCATTCCAAAGCTACAGTCTGCCTTTCTTCTGAAAGGTGAGCCCCTCCCGTAGCTACTCTTATTAACTTATTTTGTAGTTGGGTGAGCCCCAACTTTCTTTTTGGCCGGTTGCACATTTAGTTTCCTGTGCAAATCTATAGTTTTATCATGGAGGATTCCCAGAGGCCTATAGTGGGAGTTGAAAACTTACAAGATATTATCAATGTTGCTGTGGCAGCATCTATTAAAAAGGTGCTCGCAGGTGCATTACCTCAATTACCCTCACCCCCGGCCCAAGTTCCCCCTGCTACTATAGAGTATTCTGCGGATTCTGATGCCTCAGGGCTGGAAACACCTCTTCTCTCTAAGCGCCACTAGAAAGGCTCACATTCTAAGGCTAACCCTAAAAATAGAAAAAACCTGCAGAAAACAGCAAACTGACCTCCGCCCCTGAGGCTTATGGGGCTATAAGATTGTCCTCAGATGAGGAGGACACAGAATTTTCCACCTGGTCTTGAGGAGGTGGTCTCATGGCATGCTAATTACTCTGATTTATCAGAGGAAGAGAACTTCTATGTGGACCTTTCTCTTAATGACAAGCCTTTCACGGGTGAGCCCCGCGTTTCTAACATCCCTTCTAATGCGGATCCTGTCACGGTAACCAACTTCAAGGAAATAACGGATTCTAAGGGTAATCCTATGGTTGATCCCCGTGGACTTAGACATCCTCGTTCCTCAGAACGGGTTTCTCCTCCTCACCTAGCACAATATTTGCATTTCTGGCTTTCTCAACCTCTTGAGAAGGAAGTCAGGGCTCGTTTGCGCGGTGAATGCCCACGTCTGGTTATTACGGATTCATCAAGAACTCACCTTCCACCACAAAGAGGAGTCACTGGAGTTTGTGGATACAGAGCTCAAGGATGTTCCAGATTTTACCCAGGTGAGTCGAACTGTTGTAAAATCTCTTTCCCTCTATTTACTGCAGGAAGACTTCCTTTCTTCCTTCAGAATTGGATGCAGATCTCTTCGGATGCTTGGATTCTTCAAACCGTACGAAGCTTCAAGATAGAGTTTTGTTCCACTCCTCCGCAAGATTTTCTTCCAACTCCGTCTCAAAGGGCATCACGTCACCTAGATCTCATCCACGATGAACTTCTAGTGCTCAAAAACAAAAACGAGCCAAACGAGATGCTGGAGGCTTCTTCGGCAGTGTTTTTGTGGTAAAGAAAAAAAAACAGGAGAGTCCAGACCAGTCATCAGTTTAAAAAAGCTAAACTCATTCGTCAAATACAGGCACTTCAAGATGGAGGGTATCCATCTTCTCAGAGACCTTTTGTTAAAAGACGATTGGTGTCTGTGGGGCAAAGACCCGTGGCAATTCACGTGTCTCCCATTCGGGCTCAGTTTGGCCCCATGGCGTTTTACAAAGCTACTCAAGCTGGTCTTGGCTCACCTAAGAGCTTTGAGTATCCGATGCATCGTATACCTAGACGATAGTCTCTTTGGCTCGGACTTTCAGCTCTTAAAGTCGCAAACCAACTACACAGTACATCTTTTGGAAAACTTAAGTTTCTTGGTAATCAGGGACAAGTCGGCGCTAGTCCCCTCGCAGTCAGTCCAATTTCTGGGGTTTGAGATAGACTCCGTATCGTGCTTGCTCAGACTTCCTCGTTCAAAGATCGTCTCTATCAGGAGGGAACTCAAAAGAGTACTTTGTTTGTCAATGATTCCGTTGAGCCTTTTGGCGAGGATAGTGGGGCTTCTAACCTCATCCATCCAGGCCATTTTTCCTGGCCCCCTTTATTACAGAGCTATGCAATGCTTAAAGGCTCAGTTTGTAAGGATCATTCCTTTTTACGACCAGCTGTTTTCGCGTTCCGCAAATGTCTGCACGGAACTGAGATGGTGGCTTCTCCACATGCAAGCGTGGAACGGCCGGGTCATTTTTGGCACAGTCCCGGACCTGGAGATAAATTCAGATGCCAGCCTCTGGGGATGGGGAGCAATGTGCACTGGCTCTTCCACAGGGGGAATTTGGACTCAATCGGAGGAAGGCTTACACATCAATTGCTTGGAATTGATAACCGGTTCTTTTGCTCTCCGCAGTCTTGCCAAAAGATCTCTCTCAGACTGCTGTATATTGCTTTGCATGGACAACATCTGTGTAGTTCAATATATACATCATCTTTGAGGCGCTCATTCCAAACTTCTTTCAGAGGTAACCAAATAAATTTTTAAATTTCTGCTTTCAGAGGAACATCTCCATTCAGGCAGAATACTTACCAGGTGAGTCCAACCTAGAGGCAGATTGGTAGTCCAGGCATTGGAGGAATACCAGCGATTGGATGCTGAACCTCTAGCAAAGATTCAGATCCCCTTCCTTCTAGACCTTTTGCCTCTCGGGTGAACCATCACTGGCTTCCAGATCCGGGCTCCAGAGCAGTGGATGCCTTTCTCCAGAATTGGCCTCTGACAGGTGCATATGCCTTCCCCCCTTTTGCTATGATCACCAGAGTTCTCCATTACCTCCGGATTCAGAGATCATGCCTCACAATGATAACCCGCCTTGGTTTCCAGATCTCCTCGGCCTCTCCATCAAGGATCCCCTCCTGCTTCCATCCATTCCGAATCTTCTGTCGGATCCAAAATGAAACTGGCATCCCCTAGTTCTCCAGGATCGGTTACAAAAGAGTTAATGTTCCTGCTCTTGATTTAGAGCGGAATCTATTTTGTACATTTACCCCCATAAATACTGTATTACCCTTGAATTACTAATTGCAATTACAATATATACATCTAGAACAATGGTTAGGTATCATGTGGGTCTGCAGCTGCTGGCTGGCTGTGGTTCATGGGAACTATAGTCCAACAACTGCTGTAGATTATTATTTAGAGTGGTTTACTTTAGCAGAATACATCCCCTTGTAAAGAATGATAAATACAGAGTGATTACAACCATCTTTCATTATTTTCAGTATAATCCATTTAGATTCAGTTGAATGCAATAATTTGCGGGATAACTAGCCAACTGACGACACAGTGATACTTTGACTATATTAGCAGCAGGCACAAGGATGCAGGCTAGTAAATGAACACTTGATATTTACATTGTACCAGTAAAGTGCTTTTGATTTACATAACACAGCATATCTTATATCTCAGTGATAATAAATAGCTCACTCTAGTATAGTAAAAGATCCTGCTAGAGAGAAATGCAACTTACCTAATAAATAATGTTGAACAATTATTTCTAAGAAATTATTCAGAAGAACATTAACTCTTGATGGTGACAGGAACATTATAGTCACAAGAAACAGTCATTTGTTCTGATCATGTTTATAACTTCACTCCTAAGGTCTGGATTTACCAAGCAGTAAAAATTATATTATATTATCCATATATATAAAATTCAAAGCAGTTTCTGGTTCGCTGTACACCATGTCCTGGGGCTTCTTGGAGGAGGAGACCAACCTCATCCAGCGAATCAGGGGTGGTGATTTTTTTCACCAAGGGTGCTTCACTCCTGTGAAAAATCAATGCAGCAAGACTCGCTGCAGCACAGTCCATCAGCTTCCTGACGTGCACATTGTGCCCAGTCGCACAGGCAACACAGAGTACCATTCATTAGCATATTTATATTATAAAATCCTATTTTGTGGGGCTAATCAGTGTGTGTATATAGCTGTTGATGAATATGGCTTAGATGAGAAGATTTCTTAAAGGATATAGTGTTCACGTACTAAGATTATAAGCAAGCAAACTCAGATGGATTAGGTACTAACTTAGGGTGCCACTGTTTTCCTTTGAAGGCTTTTATAAAATGTGAATATTGTGTTTTTAACCCTTTGAGTGCTATAGGGGTATCCAAAGCATTCCAAAGCAATGCGTTGGATACCCCTCTGGCATTCAAAGGTTTAAGTGTATATTAATGGAAGTTCTTATGCAGGGTACGCTAATTTTTGTCATTTTGAACGTGAGTCATAAGAATGTCTGTACATTTTTGTACCTGTACCATTCATTATGCTCTTTAAATTAGGTATGTCTTAGACATTGAGGCTGATGTACTAGGAAACAAAGCAATTCTGGGGTAAACCAACTACACCATGGAGAACAAATATACATTCACATTGATATAATAAGGTTTTAAACTAACTGAGTGTTAGCGAGGGCTTCAACACATTACAAAGAAAATAGTTGAAAATTTTGCATACATCATTAAAGGCCAGCTGAGGATAATGGGTATTGCAGTTCAAAAATAGGTAGTGTGGTGCAGATTGCCTGGCCATGGAAAAGTCCTGCAGCACTGCTGGAGTGCTGAAGCTCTGGTGTCTCTCTGACCTGAAGAGGCAAAAGAAAGCAGGAATTGGACAACTGGAAGTCACCTTTTCGTTTTTCCTTGAAGATGGAGTATTTCATTATGTTAGGTAACTGAACTGAAAAAACTGCAGATCCGAATCAGCTAAACCATGTAGCAAGCAAAGTATTAAATGTATTAATATAATCTCGCCCTGGCATGGGCTGACCCTGACTCTCAATATCAGTTCCTCACTTTGGAGGCATCGGTTTTGGGGGAAGGTCAGTGCCTGTCACAGCTATTGACTCTGGGACCAGCTGTGAGTAGTGATGATCGAGCACCCCGATGCTCGGGTGTTCGGGTGCTCTGACCGAGCGCCCCCGGAGGCTCGAGTGCTCGGCCGAGCACCCGAGCCCCATTGAAGTCAATGGGAGGACTCGAGCATTACACCAGGCACCCCCTGCTCTGATGAGGGGAGGGTGCCTGGTCCATAGGAAAAGGGCAGAAAATGATGGACCACAGAAATGGTTCAGGGACAGCATAGGGAGGATGTCTGGATGCATCTTGGACTCCAACATCGCTGCTGGGAACGATGCTTCGCCCGTACTACGCCATTTTTACAGACTGACCGTAAAACACACAAAAAGGAAGATAAAAACGACTTTAGGCGAAAAATTGTTACCAAACAGTATTTGCTGTATATTTACTTGTATATCATCTGCAAATTCTGCAAAAAATTTCATAGATTTTTCGGAACTGGGGCCATGATTAAGAGGGAAACGTGCGCAGAGGCAAATTCTCCCAAAAATTTCCTCGATTTTTCTGAACTGGGGCCATGATTAAGAGGGAAACGTGCGCAGAGGCAAATTCTGCAAAAAATTTCCTCGATTTTTCTGAACTGGGGCCATGATTAAGAGGGAAACGTGCACTGTGCCGACCATCTAAAACATTATGGGTGAGGGTCTGCTGCGGAGCTGACCATCCTAAACATTATATGCGAAGGCCCGCTAGTGAGCTGACGCTATAAAACATTATATGAGAGGGCCCGCTAGAGAGCTGACCCAATAAAACATTATATGAGAAGGCCCGCTGGTGAGCTGACCTATACAAAAATTGTCAAACAGCGCCTGCTGGTGAGCTGGCCCTATATAAAAAATTATATCACAGGGCCCGCTGGTGAGCTGGCCCTATATAAAAATTATATCCCAGGGTATATGGAAGAGAGTCAACCATATACCCATTTTTTGGGTGGAAGGGGTGAATGGGAATACAGAGTATTCCCATTATTGTAAATAACATATCTAAAGTGACTTTATGTTCCCCCGGGGCTTTCCTCCAGTGGAGTGGAGAAGTCAGGGGAAATCCAGGCCTTGTTCATTTTTATAAGTGTCAACCTATCATCATTTTCGGTGGAAAGGCGGATACGCTTATCTGTTATGATGCCACCAGCAGCACTAAATACCCGCTCAGACAGAACGCTGGCGGCAGGGCAGGCCAGCACCTCCAAGGCGTAGAGTGCCAGTTCATACCACGTGTCCAGCTTGGACACCCAGTAGTTGTAAGGCACAGAGGGATCATTGAGGACGCTGACACGGTCTGCTACGTACTCCTTCACCATCTTCCAAAACTTTTCCCTCCTTGTGACACTAGGCTGCGCATTAGGGTGAGGGTGCTGGCGGGGTGTCATGAAGGTGTCCCACGCCTTGGAGAGTGTTGCCCTGCCTTTGTCGGAACTGCTGTGTGCTCCCCTTTTCTCCCCTTCTCGGTTGGCCAAGGTAGCACGTACTCTGCCGCCAGCGTTGTCAGATGGAAAATTTTGGAGCAATTTTTCAACAAGAACCTTCTGGTATTGCACCATTTTGCTTGTCCTCTCCACCGGAGGAATGAGAGATGAGAAATTCTCTTTGTAGCGGGGGTCCAGAAGGGTGAACACCCAGTAATCCGTGTTGTTTAAAATGCGTATAACGCGTGGGTCACGGGAAAGGCAGCCTAACATAAAGTCAGCCATGTGTGCCAGAGTACCAACAGGCAAGATTTCGCTGTCCTCACCAGGAGGATGACTCTCAATCTCCTCATCCTCCTCTTCTGCCCACCCACGCTGAAGAGATGGAACTAAAGTTCCATGGCTACCCTCTGTAGCGGAGGCAACCGTGTCTTCCTCCTCCTCCTCCTCCTCCTCCGCCTCCTCCAATTGTCGCTGAGAAGACGAAGTGAGGGTGCTCTGGCTATCACCTTGTGTAAGCTCTTCCTCCCCCATTTCCACCTCTTCCACATGCAAAGCGTTGGTTTTAATTGTGAGCAGCGAGCGTTTCAGTAGACACAGAAGTGGGATGGTTACACTGATAATAGCGTTATCGCCGCTCACCATCTGTGTCGATTCCTCAAAATTGAGTAAAACCTCACAGAGGTCTGACATCCATTCCCACTCCTCACTTCTGATTAGAGGAAGTTGAACGGAGAGGCGACGACCGTGTAACAGCTGGTACTCCACTACTGCCCTCTGCTGCTCACAAAGCCGGGCCAACATGTGGAAGGTGGAGTTCCAGCGCGTGCTCACGTCACACAGCAGCCGGTGAGCTGGCAATTGTAAGCGCTGCTGCAGCTTCAACAGGCCGGCTGAAGCTGTTGATGACTTACGGAAATGTGCACACACGCGGCGCACCTTGGTCAAGAGATCATGCAAATTGGGGTAGGTTTTTAGAAATCGCTGAACCACTAAATTAAATACATGCGCTAGGCATGGTACGTGTGTGAGCTTGCCGAGCTCCAAAGCCGCCACCAAGTTACGCCCATTATCACACACAACCATGCCTGGTTGCAGGTTGAGTGGCGAGAGCCACTGCTCGGTCTGGTGACTAATCCCCTGCAACAGCTCTGAGGCCGTGTGCTGTTTGTCCCCAAGGCAGATCAGCTTCAGCACGGCCTGTTGACGCTTCCCCACTGCAGTGCTACACTGCTTCCAGCTACCGGCTGATGGGTGAGTGGCACTGCGCGCAGAGAATTCGGAGGTGGAAACGGAGGAGGAGGAGCCAATAACGTAGGTGCTGGCGGAAACCCTGATGGAGGTAGGGCCCGCAATCCTCGGCGTGGGTAGCACCTGTGCCATCCCAGGGTCCGAGTCGCTCCCAGCCTCCACGACATTCACCCAGTGTGCCGTCAGGGAAATGTAGCGTCCCTGGCCACAAGCACTTGTCCATGTGTCAGTCGTTAAGTGGACCTTCCCAGTAACTGCGTTGGTCAGGGCACGGGTGATGTTACGGGACACATGGTGGTGTAAGGCGGGGACGGCACACCGGGAAAAGTAGTGGCGGCTGGGGACTGCGTACCGAGGGACAGCTGCTGCCATCAGGCTGCGGAAGGACTCAGTGTCCACAAGCCTAAATGGCAGCATTTCGATGGCCAGTAATTTGGAAAGGTGTGAGGTTAGTGCTATGGCCTGTGGGTGGGTGGCTGGGTATTTTCGCTTGCGCTCAAATGACTGGGGTAACGACATTTGGACGCTGCGCTGGGACAGGGAAGTGGATGTGGTCGCTGATGGTGCTTCAGATGGTACAGGTGCAGGGCGGAAGGTATGCGGGCCTGCGCCTTCGACAGGCGATTGGCCGGCACCGAAAACAGGGGAAGAGGAGGCAGTGGTGTGGCCTGCAGACACAGATTGGCGATCCGGGCGTTCCTCCCACTTATTACGGTGCTTGGATGCCATGTGTCGGATCATGCTGGTGGTGGTGAGGTTTCTAGTGTTCATGCCTCGGCTCATTCTGGTGTGGCACAGGTTGCAAACTACAATTTTTTTGTCGTCCGCACTTTCCTTAAAAAAACGCCATACCGCGGAACACCTACCCCTTGGCAAGGGAGATTTACGCAAGGGGGTGCTCCGTGGAACATTTGCGGGCCGGTTTGGTGCGGTCCGCCTTCTTTCTGTAGCCACACCACTGCCTCTTCCAGCCTGTTGCGGTGCTGCAGATGGCTCACCCTCAGGACTGCTGTCATCGCTCGGCTCTACACCTTCCCAGGTGGGGTCAGTCACCTCATCGTCCACCAAGTCCTCCTCCACTTCCTCACTCTGATCATCCTCCTCATTTCTTGATCCCACCACATACTCAGTCATTGACAACTGTATATCATCCTCCTCATCAAGGTCTTGAGACAGTAATAGTGGTTGATTTGATGGCAACTGTGTCTCATCATCATCATCATCCACTTCCTTTGACCTTAAATGCCGTTCACCCCTGTCATCTTCTTGTGATTGGGTACCCTCTAGAGGTTGTGAATCAGGGCACAAGATTTCATGTTCCTCTGCAAGCGTGCTTGGAGAGAGGTTCAAATTAAGGATTGGTGATGAGACGAGCTCCTCACTATATCCCAGTGTGGGATCACTTCTTTGACCAGACCCTCTATGGTGGGAGGAAGGATGATCAGGGTGAGGATTATGTTGACCAGACTCTTGGCTACTGAGAGTGGACTTGGTGGAAGACAGGGTGGTGCTTAACCGACTGGAAGCAGTATCACCTGAAATCCAAACGACCACCTGTTCGCAGTGGTCTGACCTCGAGAGTGATGTCCTGCGACGCCCTGTAAACTGAGACATGAAGCTAGGTATGGTGGATGTCTTTCTTTCTTGTGCTCTGGCACCAGGCACAGTTTCTACGCGTCCTGACCCGCGCCCTGAACTATCAGGATCACGTCCACTTCCCCGTCCCTTTTTACCCGCCTTCTTCATATTACACGGAATATGAGCTGCAAATCTACAACTTTGCACACTAAACAGAATGTGCTGCTTATCTGCGGCTAGGCACAGTGAACGGAATAAGTGACTTATTTTTTACACTTTGCACACTAAACAGAATGTGCTGATAATCTGCAACTTTGCACACTAAACAGAATATGCTGCTTATCTGCGGCTAGGCACAGTGAATGGAATATGTGACTTATTTTTTACACTTTGCACACTAAACAGAATGTGCTGCTAATCTGCAACTTTGCACACTGAACAGAATGTGCTGCTAATCTGCAACTTTGCACACTAAAAAGAATGTGCTGCTAATCTGCAACTTTGCACACTAAACAGAATGTGCTGCTAATCTGCAACTTTGCACACTAAACAGAATGTGCTGCTAATCTGCAACTTTGCACACTAAAAAGAATGTGCTGCTAATCTCCAACTTTGCACACTAAACAGAATGTGCTGCTAATCTGAAACTTTGCACACTAAACAGAATGTGCTGCTAATCTGCGGCTAGGCACAGTGAACGGAATATGTGACTTTTTTTTTTTTAAACTCTGCCCCCCAAAACAAAATATATCTGCTGCCCCCACACACAGTAGTCCTAAAAAGGACTTTTGGGTCTTTTTGTTGTTCAAACGCGCTTTTTTTCTGCCTACACTGACTTTCCCTTCCTATCCTCATCTCTCCCTGGCTAAGACTGAGCCGAACTCGCTGGTCAGGTGCTATACAACACCCGATCACGGGTTCTGGCCAGCCAATCAGTGTAATGCCAGCAGCCAACATGGCTGCTGGCATTACACTGATGTCAGAGCCTCCCCGCACGTTTATTGGCTGCGCAGCAGCCGTGAAACGTGCGGGGAGGAGACCCGAACATGGCGGGCGAGCACATGCGGTACTCGTACGAGTACCGCCATGTGCCGAGCAGAGCGATGCTCGAGCCGAACCGAGCTTCGGCCGAGCATGCTCGCTCATCACTAGCTGTGAGCAATTTGATAATGACCATGGCAGCTGCGGTGTATGGGGCATGGACAGAGTTGCAGAAACTGGTGGGATGGAGGGCTACAATCCCTTTTGGCTAATCCAACTCTTAGGCACCTACATGGTATGGACTTTGGGACCATCTGGGCTGGATGTGGTATTAAGGAATTGGGGCATGTCTACACTGATAACAGCCTTAAGACATTCAACCAGCTTCACAGGGACTTTGGTGTCCCAAACCAATTCTTTTACTCCTATCTTTGGCTTTGTCATGTGTTTTTTGGTGCTGATGTTCCCATTGTTGAGCAGTTCTGCCTTCTGTCATTCTGCATGGCCTGGTGGCCTACCCTGCTGCTCAGTTTTATTTACAGTTGGCTAGGTGTGCGCATGCCCCATGGAGATGTTTGAGATTGAAATGAGAGGGGAATCTGGGATTGTTGGAGGACTGGGAGTGGTCTCTGGCCAAACTCAGCCAGCAACGGGCTTCACTGCACTCTAAACATCTTATGATCCAGTTGAAAATCTTGCATAGAGCATATTTCACTTTGGTGAGACTGCTTTGGATCGGGATGCATGTCAATGGCATATGCGATAGATGCTTGGCTGCTGTTGGTGATTTTATGCACCTTATTTGGTCTTGTCCTTCAGTCTCTCGGTTGTGGAATGAGGTATTCGCTACATTTGTCAGATGTCCTGGGAAGGCCAGTTCCCCCTACACTGAAGTTGGGTATCCTTTCTATTTTCCCTGATGATCATGACTCGCGACCTGTTAAATCTCTCTTGCAGGAGACCCTGGTCATGACGCATAAGGTGGTTATGATGGCTTGGACGTCTGATGTCCCACCGTCTCATGACCATTGGATTAACCTAGTTAATTAGAATATTCCACATTATCGCCTGGTGTTTATTCATTGGGGAGCTCCTCACAAGTACCTTGGTATTTGGGAGGATTGGTTAAAATATTTTGAGCATTCCCCATCTCCTTGAGGGGCTGTACTTATCTTGACCACATGGTGGTGCAGGCGGGCGCATATGGAAAACCACTGGGTTTGCCCATCTCCATCCTACCTGCTATGTAATTAATTTACTGTGTTGCTTGTAATGCTCGTATGGTTCCCTTTTGTACCATATGTTGGTTTATTTTCTGTCTGTACCCAGAGGCTGCCTCTTTTAATAAAAATATTTTAAAAAAATATATAAAATACTAAGTAACAAATTAAGTCCACATCAGAGGATAACAGGTAACAGACATGTGAAGGGAGTTCTTGTATAGTGTAATGTGACAGAATAGGGGGAGTTTCATCTTTTGTTTCCCAGCTTCTGCATATAATGTAGAACAGGGTTGTTAGACCTTTAGCTGTTGGTACTACAACTCCCATCATCCCCAACCATATGATGGTTGTTTGGAGATTAAGGAATTAATCACCCCCACCAGATAATAAAGGAGACCATTAGAGTAAAAATGATACATTTATTGGATAACTGAGTGGCTTTGGGTGAAAGCTTTCACGACAACTAGGGTCTGGATTCAAATGCAAGTGGTAATTTTATCTCTGCTTTTATCTCCAGGGTTTCCTCATAGACTTCAATCGGAAAATATTTTACAAAACGGGAGGTAACATTTATCTCCTGCATTTGAATCCAGCCCCAAGTCTCTTTTTCAGGCATAATAAGAATGGAGACTGAATACACAATACATATAGGCAGTACTGATAAGAATATTCACTGCCAGTGGAATTTAAATGTTAAAATAATTTGTAGGAGTATTTAAGCTGTCACATATAGTGTATTGTATGTGTTTGGAGATATATGCATGCTCACACACACACGGATAGAGAGTTAGAGAGAGATTGCAGAATCAGCAATCTCAGTACTTTTTAATCAATTGCTATTTATTTAGAAAAGGTCAAAGTTTCAGTCCTGACTGGGATATTTATCAAGACTATATCATAATGTACACCACCATCCTTAAATACCTAGTGCAACCCAGTACTGTAGAAATAATCCATCAAAAGCGTTAACAGAAAGAAAAGAAATTCTAAATGTTTAGCATGCCTGAGTATAATGATATCAACAATTACTACAAGAGAATCTCAAGATCAGAAAAAAAATAAAAATATACACCTTACCTGATTGAGAATGGAATATATCCAAGTTATATGGATGTCATCTTTTCAGTTTCATACTCTACAAACACAAGCTTAAAAAAACTAACTAGATCAAAGGGCCTTGATGCTCATTTTCCTCCAAATAAGTCAGTAAGGTGTGATAAGTACACTTCATGTCAAAACCAGTCAGTTTAGCTAATTTTGCTTTCCAACATAAACCCTACTCACGTGGGAAATGTGTGCAAATCATAATTTCAGATGCACTTTGTTCAATCTCTTCAATACTAAGGAGTTTTATTATAGTTGAACGCAGGCAAAATTGAAAATTACACAAGCAGATGTCATCCAGAATTCTTGTGATGTAAAGGGGTTGGGTAATTAAGCAGATACATCTAAATGCTAGACTCATAGCATAGCTGTTTCTTCTTAAAGCAGAAGTATTATGTTAAATACATTGCCCCCCAATATATTACTAAACTAGCGATATGCAAAGTCTAACTGTCCTTAAGCTCCATAAGTCCACGTTCTTCCGATAAAAAAACATCTTCAGCAGGAACCAGAGGACAGGCCGCAGAGACATCTTGGAGGAAATGTACCTGTAAGTTTGCACTCTCTGCCCCGTTCACTGCCAGCATTGGTGGTGACGTAAGTTGGTTACCTTAAGGTAACGGAAGTTCCTGCTCGTACAGGCGCGCAGAGCTTCTCTTGTAAACTCTGTGCAGCCAGATGCCTGCCGAAGATGTTTTTGTACTGGAATAACGCAGATTCATAAAGCTTAAGGATAGTAAGACTTTGCATATCGCTAGTTTAGTAATACGTTGGGGTGCAATGTATTTAACATAATAGTTCCGCTTTAAATGAATAGAAATTAAGGGGAAACACATTATATTTTATATATATATATATATATATATATATATATATACATATATACATACATACACACACATATACATACACACATACACACACACACACACAAACACACACACACGTATATTGCTGATTAGTAAAACAAATGAAATCCCACTGCTGTGAAATGCTTCATTTAAAGCATGGAACATCCAAATGCTCATCGTTTAATCCTTTTAATGCCAATGGGGTACAAAACATTGCAGAGCAATGTGTTGTTCAGCCCTCTGGTATTCAAAGGTTTGACCTCTTGAGGGCAGTGGGGGGGGGGGGGGGGAGTAACCTTAGCAACAACATATTATTTATGAACAGGTGTTACCTTGTATTGCTTTGAGTGCAAGAGGTGCAACAATGCTTCAGATACCCATCTGGCACTCAAAGGGTTAATCCGAATCATAAGAAAATACAATTACTTCTATTTAGTGTGGCATTTACAGCATCACTTTTATGTCCTTCTTACAAAACACAATCTGATGTACTATGAAAAAAGCACAGCAATTCTGGAACCTTAGTAAACAAATAAGTATCCCCTTTGTTTTAACCCTTTGAGTGCCAGAGAGGGGTATGTAACATGTTGCTTTGCAAGGTGTTGCGTGCCCCTCTGGCACTCAAAGGGTTAATGAGGTTTTTTTTTTTTTTTTTTTTTTTTTTAATAACTCTTGAATGCTAGAGAGCTCGCCAATGCACTGCAAAACAATGAGCAGGGAACATGTCTAGCATTCAATGGATTAACAGTCCCATTTAAATCAATGGGCCTTTGGAGAATTTTTTTGCGCCCGTTCTTCTTTAGCGCATCAGTCCTATTTTATGCTTTAAGTGTCAGTGTCTCTAACATACTGCAGATCTATAAAGTGACAAAATCCGGTGCCAAAGATGTTCAGTCTCGAACAGCATAAACAATTCCTGCTTTCATAACAGCCGTAAATCACAGGAAATGGTTATGAACAATAATCTTCTGTTGAAATCCATCCAACAATTTAGAACTGCGAGTTCATCTTAGACTGCACTTTTTTTTTCTTCCTTTAAGGCCTTAAATTTTCTTTTCACACATTTCATGACAGCTGTATCATTTTAAAATGTTCTGGTCAAAAAGGTAATCGCCAGTTTTGCTGTAAGTTACAATTATAAAAAACATTGTTTTCTGTGGGCCGATATGCATAGACTGCAAATCAGGATGCACTAAGTTCAGTATAAGAGTTCAACGTTGCTTAAACAGGTGGTGCACAATGTATTGTGAAGCAATGGTTCACACCCCTCTAGTCCTTAAAGTGTTAATTGTCATAGTCATGGGTAGGTGGTCATCCCCCTTTACTTGGTACCAGAACTGGCCCACACTGGTGGACATTTGAGGAAATCTCTTAAAGGGACCCTAATGTCCAATAACAACGTACTGTTTTGTAGATTAAAAAAAAAAAAAAAAAAAAATGTGGCACAAATCCCATCTCTCAAACCTTTATGGTTTGAGAGATATTCACATCTAAAGTTACCCCCTCCCTCCCCTTCACTGAAGTCAGCGTTCTACTGACAGTAGGAGATACCAGTCCTGGGACCAGCCAGCAGCTCTGCAGCAGAGTCGAAATAGCGATATTTGAAAATAATTACTTCGTTGGACCGGTCTACAAAGTGTGCCTGGTTTGCAACCACACTTTCTCTGTCGTCCAATACAGGTTACTGGTAACTTTGGTTAGGCGATCCGCCCCTTTAAGTAGGCAGGAACAATTCTAGAAATTACTGCAGGGGGTGGAGCCTACCTTCCCTCCTTGGCTACAGCTATCCAACCAGCTCTAGAAAGATTTGTTCCTTGGTGAAGACACAGGCAAGAGAACAGTTCTATAGTTTTAGAAACTGGTAATCCACCTAATGGTAGTATTCCATACGTGACAATGCCCTTAGATGTGGCTAGTTTAGTATCCAGGTGCTTTTTGTGGACCTTAAGCCCTGAGGGGGAAAATCTTGATTCTAAGTGCTTCCCCAGGAGTTACCCACTGAGGTTACTTCTTATTACATGGTAATCTGAAGACAGAAGATCTGCAGGAAAGGTGAGCTACCCTTTGAGTGCTGCAGGTCCACTTGTACCACAGTGCCCCTCAGCACAGGGGTTATTCCTGGGAGTTCTTATTGCACACTCCTGCACTCACTGGGTCTGTTATGGCTGTCAGTGTTTGGAGCAACTTTATGTGGTAAATTAACCCTTTAACTGCTAGTTGGCATCTTTTGGGGTGTTTATTGGCACTTTCCCTACTGGGTTCAGTGTTTTCTGGGTCTGATTACATGTTCAAGTGATGTTTCATGTATTTTTATTTCTCAGTTCTAACTTTGACAAAATTGAGTTCCTCACTTTACCGCATAGATGCCATTGCTCTATTCACTTCTATGGGACAATACAGTTTGGGACATATCTCTGCAACCGCTCAACGTAGCGACTTCAGAGATGGCTCATTTTAATTGTCTGACCTTGCTCTATCATCTGGTTCACATTGCAAGTGTGTTGGGGGGCTCAGGGGACTTTGGGCACTGTTGGGGTACTTTTTCTGGGAAAACTACATTTCCCTTGAGCGCTTGCTTTGCACACTCGTTTCTGATTGGCTACTGCCACGGCAGCCATTTTGTGAGCTTTACTGAACGAGTATCCTATGCAGGGCTTGGACTATCCTTCCCTCCTCTGCAGATTAACCCTTTGCCTGCCAGATAAGTGTATCTTAGCAATTTCTGGGGTGAAATTTTAATCTTACACACTGTAAAATTGGGTGATTAATTATTCTGAACATTGTTGACACTGAAAATGTCTACTCCATTGGAGCTTGGGGCCAGGCCTAAGACTAAGACGCTGGGGTCTCTGTATCCCCCATTGTGCATTGCTCCTCATGTCATACAGGGCTGCCTAGAGAATTCTCAGGTCATTTATGCCCAGCATGTTCTGATGTCCCTGAGTCTACCCCAGGGACCTCCAGCCATGCATTAGAGCCAGTTTGGGTGCAAGAGTTCAAGGCTGCTACCAGGGACCTCAGGTCTACATTGCAACTTTTTTCATCCCAGTTCCAGGGGGTCTTCCATTCCTGGCAGACCCCTTCCTCAGTCAGATCTTCCCTGCCCAAACCGCAAGGAGTACCTAACATTTCAGGTTCCTCTGAAGAAGAACTGTTGGTGGATTCAGAGGTTGAGGAATGTTCTGCTGTGGGCTCCTCTCAATTTTTTGGGGGATCCTTTTGAGGTTGATCCAAAACCCTCAGCTGAGGGCCTTATCAGGGCCGTCTTAAACACTCTAAACATTCCCCCAGTTCAGGAGGTTTCCTCAGAT
Source organism: Rhinophrynus dorsalis (assembly GCA_037306005.1). Lineage (NCBI taxonomy): Eukaryota > Metazoa > Chordata > Amphibia > Anura > Rhinophrynidae > Rhinophrynus > Rhinophrynus dorsalis. The sequence continues at coordinate 411,659,887 of CM074719.1, read as the reverse complement.
CGCTCTGATGTATTTCAGGAGCCTATAAAGCCCCATACTTGTTTTCCACCTAACCCCACTCTGAACTGCCTAGTGGTTGATGAGTGGAAATCTCCAGACAGAAAGCCTTCTGTCCCCAAGAAGTTTGCTAAGCTTTACCCCTTTTCTGAGGCGGCGCTTGCTCAATGGGTTCATCCCCCTAAGGTGGACGCTCCTGTCTCAAGGCTATCTAAGCCTACCATCTTACCAGTTTCTGATGTGTCCTCTCTGAAGAGCTGGACTGACAAGAAGCTTGAGGTTTCCCTCAAGTCCATTTTTGCCACTGCTGGCCCTGCCATTTGTCCAGCATTCGCTGCGGCATGGGTTAACCGGGCCATTGTGGTCTGAACTGAACAACTCACCCTAGCTGTATGTCGGGGTGATTAATCTTCATACATGTTGTGGCTTCTTGCCAACATATCTGAGGCCCAGCACTATGTTTCTGCTGCTTTATTTGATGCTATCTGTCTGGTGGCAAGGGTTTCCACCATGTCTTTGGTTGCCAGATGAGCTCTTTGGGTCAAGATCTGGGCTGCTGACGCTGCTTCTAAGAAAGCATTGCTGTTCTTGCCCTTTCAGGGTACATCCTTATTTTGGCCAAATCTTAAGTATCTGATTAGTGAGGCCACTGGGGGTAAGAGTACTCATCTGTCCTTGGTCCCCAGGAAGAAACCTCCTCTCAAGCATAACAAGTTTTTTCGTCCCTTTCAGACTGAGACATGTCCAGCAAACCAGGTGGTTCCCTCAGCTCCACATGCCTCCTCCAAGCCCAAACAGCAATGGAAGCCCAATGTCTCCTCCAAGCCCAAGGCTTCCAAGACTTCTCCGGCATGACTCACAGAACCGGTTCCCCATTCAGCTGTGGGTGGTCATCTTCGTCACTATCACAGCATTTGGGAGTATTCAGTGGTGGACTCGTGGGTTTAACAAGTAGTGGCGGAAGGGTACAGGATCCCTTTCGCCTCGGTTCCTCCTTTTCACTGTTTTCCCTCTCATATGCCCCAGGGTGTGGAAAAACGCCATCTCTTCTACGGCGCTATCCAGTCTCTTCTGGACCCTGTTCCAGTTCAGGACAGAGGTACGTGTTTTTACTCAAAACTCTCTTCGTAGTGTCCAAGAAACAATTTTGGACTTGAAGGATCTCAATTCCTTTGTTATTCATTATCACCAGGAGGCCCTGAGAATGGTTATTGCTCCTATGGTTCCGGGGGAATTTCTTGCTTCTCTGGACCTTCAGGACAAGTATTTACATATCACCATTCATCCAGAGAGCCGGCAGCATCTCAGAATTGCCTGCGACCAAGGGCGTTTTCAGTTCTCAGCTCTTCCCTTTGGTCTGACTACAGCACCTCAGGTCTGCATCCACGTCCTGGGAGCCTTAGTGTCCACTGGGACGGCATCAGAGTTACTCCATACATGGACAACCTGCTTCTGAAAGCCCCCTCTGTAGAACTTCTTCATCAGCAGGTTCCGGACTGCATTCATGCTCTCACCCATCATGGGTGGATCATCAAGTTGGACAAGTCAGCTCTTGTCCTGTCCCAGTGTCTGGCCTTCTCTTCGACACTCAGCAGAGCATGGTGTTTCTCACGGAGGAAGTGGCTCACCAGATCGCCCACAGGGTTTCGGCTGTTCTAGCTCAAGATCCAGTTCCAGCCAAGAAGCTGTCCTTTCTGGAGGGGAAATTCATCTCCACCATGGAAGCAGTCCCCTTTGCCATAGCTCCAGCGGTTTGTGATCCCGGTATGCAAGGGTCAGCCGGACCTTCTGCAGACGTCAGTATCCCTCCCTCTTCATGTGGAACTGAGTTTGTCGTGATGGCTCAACCTCTCCAATCTCTTGAAGGGCAAGTCCTTCCTGATATCCTTCTGTACCACGGTGATGATGGATGCCAGCCCTCCGGATGGGGATTGGGTCACCTGATCTCTCAGTCATGGCAGACTTCCACAGTCAACACACAGTGGACAGCGGAGAGTGGGAACTGCATCCAGAGGTGTTCAACTTCATTGTTCAGAACTGGGGTCTTCCTTGCATCGACCTGTTGGCGACAAGAGACAACAGGAAGGTTCCAAGGTTCTGCTCTCGCTGGAGGGATCCTCTAGCTTTGGCAGTGGATGCAATGTCCATTTCTTGGTTATTTCCTCTGGCTTACATCTTCCCTCCCCTTCCTATGTTGCACAGGGTGTTTCAAAATTGAGACTGGAGTGATGTCCAGTCATTCTGATTGCTCAGTACTGGCCTCGACAAGTTTGGTTTCCGGAGCTTCTGGATCTGTCAGTGTTGGAGCCGTTCCAACTCCCCTCCCGTCTGGATCTTCACATTCAGGATTACCTGTGGAAAGAGGACGTTCATCGCCTAGCTTTGATGGCTTGGAAATTGAATCCTCAATATTGAAGAAGAAAGGTGTAACGCAAGCTGGAAGGGACCTCGTCGCCTTTCGCCATTGTTCCCGGGTTTCTCCCTCTCGACGCCAGACTGGCGTCGGTCGGATGCACCGGTCGAGCAAATGACTGATCAAACACCGTGGGGTTGCACACTCCCTGTTGAAGTTGACAAAGTGGTAGCAGTTTCGACTTCGTGTCGGAGTATCGCCAGGCAAACAGGGAAAGAGTCGAAGGAGCACAGTTACAGTGCCTCTAGTCTCTTGGGCCAAGGTGTGGGCGGTCATAGAATCAGGTCTAAGGAAGTGTTCTCACAGGGAAGAATGTCCACAGTATCTGGGGGTTTTTGTGCCAAAGTCTTAGTCGCAGACAAGGGCTTCAGTAAGGGACTATGATCCGTTACAAAAGGTTTTTCTTCTGGTGTGGTGGCTACCATGCTTATTGCTTGCAAGCCAGTTCCTCAAAGGCCTACCATAGTGCCTGGCTGACCTTTCTATCATGGTGTGCTGAGAGGGACTTGTCTTAGGAATTTGATCTGCCCATGGTCCTGGCCTTCTTGCAGGATGGTGTGGATAAGGGCCTCAGTTTGAGTTCCCTTAAGGTTCAGACTTCTGCTCTCTCTGTTTTCTTTCAGAGGCGCATTGCTATCCTTCCTGATGTCAAGGTGTTTTTCCAGGGTATTGCTCATACTCGCCCTGGCTTTAAGGCTCCTGCTTCTCAGTGGGCTCTTAATCTGGTTCTGGGTGTCCTTCAGAGCCCTACCTTTGAGTCCTTTGCTACTATTCCTCTATGCCTTAGGCCATTTTCCATGTCAGTTCTCCTGGCGATCGTGTCTGTTTGCTGTGTCGCGAAGTTGCGTGCTCTGTCCTGTAGACCACCATTTTTGGTGTTTCACAAGAACAAGGCGGTGCTTCGCACTTCTCAGGAGTTTCTCCCGAAGGTGGTTTCAGAGTTCCACATTAATCAGGAGATTCTGGTGCCTTCTTTCTGCCCCGACCCCACCTCTTTCAAGGAGGGGGATCTCCACTTATTAGATGTGGTGAGTTGTCGCAAGTTTTATGTACATCTCACTGTGTCTATCAGGCAATCAGATGCACTGTTTGTCATTCCTGAGGGTCCCAGGGCAGGAAGACCTGCATCCAAAGTGACTATTGCTTCTTGGATCAAGTCCACTATTCGTAAGGCTTATGAGCTGAGGAAGAAGCTTGTCCATTTCAGGGTCACAGCTCATTCTACACAGTCTATTGGGGCCTCTTGGGCTTACAAGAATCAGGCCTCTGCTGATCAGTTGTGCAAGGCTGCCACTTGGTTGTCTGTGCACACCTTTTCAAAGCACTACCGTGTTGATGTGCTGGCATCGGCTGACACCAGCTTTGGGAGGAAGATCCTGGAGGCAGTCTTGCCTGTCTAGGATCTTCTTCGGTTCTTGGTGCTTCCTTCACTTTTGAGCCCTGTTGGCTCTAGATCTGTGTGCTGTGTAGCAGTTATTGGGGTGTTGTTACCCTGTTCAGTGTCCGTTGACACTTCATTGTTTTGTTGGGCTATCTCTGATCTTATGGTTCATATCTTCTCTGGTGACTTTGGGGGCCTTGCACCTGGTCCTTGCCTTACTTCCCGCCTCTGGGAAACTCAATGGTTGGGCATCCCAAAGTTACCAGTAACCTGTATTGGATGACAGAGAAAAGAGGATTTTAGTCTTACCTGTTAAATCCTTTTCTTAGTCCATACAGGTTACTGGTCTCCCACCCTGTCAAGAGACCATGCTTGGCTCTCCTATGGCAGAGCGTGGGGGTCCGTCGGGGTCACGCTCACAGGAGTCTTCTTCCTTCCACTATCTAGTCATAGTTAGTGTCTCAAATTTTTCTGGAGTTGGTTGGCTAGCTGCAGCCAAGGAGGGAAGGTAGGCTCCACCCCCTGCAGTCATTTCTAGAATTGCTCCTACCTACTTAAAGGGGCGGATCGCCTACCCAAAGTTACCAGTAACCTGTATGGACTAAGAGAAAAAGATTTAACAGGTAAGACTAAAATCCTCTTTTCTAGACCATTCAAACAAAGTAGTTATTTTCCAATATTGCTATTGCGGCTCTGCTGAAGAGCCGTCTCACATTGCCCGACACGGATCTCCTTCTGCCAGCTTTACAGCTGACATCAGGGAGGGGGAACTTTAAATGTGAATCTCTCTCAAACCATAAAGGTTTGTGAGATGGGATTTGTGCCATATAATTAAATTTTTTTAAATGTACAAAAACAACAAAATATTTTTATTGGACATTACTGTTCCTTTAAGGCAAAAGACTATCCAACCAACCATCTGTCCATAAATGTTACCATTAGTCTATTTCACAGATTCCTATTGACATCTGTGGGAAATTAGTTGATAAAAACAATGATAGTCACAGTATTATGTGCAATGGAATCCACCCCTTAAGCTGGGTAACTGCAGTATACACCAATGCTAGGTCATATCTCAGTCATTACAGGTTTATGAGAGTTATGCTGCTGAATATGAAACTGGATTACAGTCTGGCTTTTCTTATTTAGCACAAAATCTCTGCCAGCAATGACAGTCTGGTTTGTTTTCGTAAACTCAGATAGCTGAGGCACATTGAAGTGGCACAGTATAATACTAAATCTATGTTATGGCAAAAGATTTGGTAACACCTAAGTGTTGACTTTAAATGAAGCAGTCTCTAAAATATGGACACTGTTTTAACCTTTTGAGTACCACAGGGGTACGCAATGGATTGCAGCGCAATGCATTGCGTACCCCTCTGGCACTCAAAGGGTTAAAACACATCTTGTGATTTGCATTTAACCTTACCAATTCAACATCTTGAGTACTGAAGAAGTCTCCACTACACGTAGCATCTCTTTGGTCCTCAAGGGGTTAGAATAACAACAACAACGTGTCAGACAGCTTCTTCAGATTTGTTATAAAGACAAATTATGACAGAAATATAACTCACAGCTCAATACTATTACAAATCACAGTTGAAAAAGCCTCAGTCTTATTCTCATTTTGCACACTGCAACACCACCACGTGGATTCTCCCTCTCTCTCTCTAGTCCTGTCACTCAGTGGGATGAACTTGGTGAATTTCCTGTGAAATAACACACATATCATGAACTGTGACACCCTGAAGGTTATGGCATCACAACTTGATGAACTTCAGAACCATTGTTGGACAGTTTTGTATTGCAGCTCCTCAAGCTCTTTCTGGATTGCTGCAAACCAGTGAAAACATTTATATGGGTTCCCCAACACATAACTAGAACATAGTGGGCCACGGGGCCAATGGGCCCCCTTAGATGCCAGGCTTCATCACAAATGCTACCTCTAACACCTGTAGGATTGTCCCTGTTGTGAATCACAGCTGCCATACGCCATATATTTGCAGCAATATGCAAATTTACAAAAAAAATGCCAATGCCACTTTTCCTGCTGACTAAAACAAGTACATTTCCAATGCTGGGAGAAGGTTCATTAAAAAAAGTTATCATCTCAAAAGTATATTTCCTTAATTAAACTGGTTGCCAAGCTTTTGGTACCTATGGAGAGCTTCAGTTGGTTCTCCATATATATATCAATGTAAGAGTGTAATTTTGTGGGCCCATTGAAGATGTTGGGTGTTATGCACTAAGGTGTGATAAAGAGGAGATAACTTCTCTAGTGATATCACTTCTCTAGTTCATATATTATTCCAGGGCTCAAAATTTCAAGTCCTGAGCTACTAGCCAGGCCTGAAAAGTTACTCGCCACCAGTTTCCACTCCTAGCCCCACCCATGTCCCCGCCTTTAACTCCACCCATGTCCCCGCCTTTAACTCCACCCATATCAGGTTCTTCTTTCTCCCCCTTGCGCCTCTCTTTCTCCCCCATGTACTTCTTCTTTCTCCCCCATGTGCCTCTTTCTCCCCCATGTACTTCTTTCTCCCCCATGTGGCTCTTCTTTCTCCCCCAGGTGCCTCTCTTTCTCCCCCATGTACTTCTTTCTCCCCCTTGCACCTCTCTTTCTCCCCCTTGTACTTCTGTCTCCCCTTTGTGCCTCTCTTTCTCCCCCATGTACTTCTTTCTCCCCCATGTACTTCTTTCTCCCCCTTGCGCCTCTCTTTCTCCCCCATGTACTTCTTTCTCCCCCTTGCGCCTCTCTTTCTCCCCCATGTACTTCTTTCTCCCCCTTGTGCCTCTCTTTCTCCCCCATGTACTTCTTTCTCCCCCCCATGTACTTCTTTCTCCCCCATGTGGCTCTTCTTTCTCCCCCAGGTGCCTCTCTTTCTCCCCCAGGTGCCTCTCTTTCTCCCCCAGGTGCCTCTCTTTCTCCCCCATGCGCCTCTCTTTCTCCCCCATGCGCCTCTCTTTCTCCCCCATGCGCCTCTCTTTCTCCCCCATGCACCTCTCTTTCTCCCCCATGCACCTCTCTTTCTCCCCCATGCACCTCTCTTTCTCCCCCATGCACCTCTCTTTCTCCCCCTTGTGCCTCTCTTTCTCCCCCATGTACTTCTTTCTCCCCCTTGTGCCTCTTTCTCCCCCCCATGTACTTCTTTCTCCCCCATGTGGCTCTTCTTTCTCCCCCTTGCACCTCTCTTTCTCCCCCTTGCACCTCTCTTTCTCCCCCTTGCACCTCTCTTTCTCCCCCTTGTACTTCTGTCTCCCCTTTGTGCCTCTCTTTCTCCCCCATGTACTTCTTTCTCCCCCCCATGTACCTCTTCTTTCTCCCCCATGTGGCGCCTCTTTCTCCCCCATGTGGCGCCTCTTTCTCCCCCATGTGGCGCCTCTTTCTCCCCCATGTGGCGCCTCTTTCTCCCCCATGTGGCGCCTCTTTCTCCCCCATGTGGCGCCTCTTTCTCCCCCAGGTGGCGCCTCTTTCTCCCCCAGGTGGCGCCTCTTTCTCCCCCAGGTGCCTCTTTCTCCCCCTTGTGCCTCTCTTTCTCCCCCATGTACTTCTTTCTCCCCCTTGCACCTCTCTTTCTCCCCCTTGTACTTCTGTCTCCCCCTTGCGCCTCTCTTTCTCCCCCATGTACTTCTTTCTCCCCCTTGTGCCTCTCTTTCTCCCCCTTGTGCCTCTCTTTCTCCCCCATGTACTTCTTTTTCTCCCCCTTGTGCCTCTCCCCCTTGTGCCTCTCTTTCTCCCCCTTGTGCCTCTCTTTCTCCCCCTTGTGCCTCTCTTTCTCCCCCTTGTGCCTCTCTTTCTCCCCCATGTACTTTCTCCCCCATGTGTCTCTCGCTTTCTCCCCCATGTACTTTCTCCCCCATGTGTCTCTCGCTTTCTCCCCCATGTACTTTCTCCCCCATGTGTCTCTCGCTTTCTCCCCCATGTACTTTCTCCCCCATGTGTCTCTCGCTTTCTCCCCCATGTACTTTCTCCCCCATGTGTCTCTCGCTTTCTCCCCCATGTACTTTCTCCCCCATGTGTCTCTCGCTTTCTCCCCCATGTACTTTCTCCCCCATGTGTCTCTCGCTTTCTCCCCCATGTACTTTCTCCCCCATGTGTCTCTCGCTTTCTCCCCCATGTACTTTCTCCCCCATGTGTCTCTCGCTTTCTCCCCCATGTACTTTCTCCCCCATGTGTCTCTTTCTCCTCCCTTGTACTTTCTCCCCCATGTGTCTCTTTCTCCTCCCTTGTACTTCTTTCTCCCCCCTTGCACCTCTCTTTATCCCTCCTGCCCGCATCATCACGCGCCCCTGCGGGCCGTGATAACATACAGACAGAGAAGGGGAAGAGGGCAGAGGCACCGGAAGAGAAGCGCTTGCTTCCAGACCGTAATCATCAGTCTGCTGGCAGCAAACGCTTCTCTTCCGGCGATCCTCTGCCCTCTTCCATGTCATTATGTCATCACGGCCCGCAGGGGCACGTGATGATGCGGGAGGATGGAACTTGTCATATTGCCGCTGGCCCGTTGCGAGATTTTCACTCAAATTGCAGAGTGGAGGAGGGGGGACACTAGCACCGCGAGATTACAGATTACACCGCGAGTAGGCGAGTGGAAATTTTGAGCCCTGTATTATTCTATACATTCTATGCACTAAGATCTCCAAAGTTAGCGACATTTTAGTGCATTGGCTCCATAGAATAATATAGGGTTTGGGGAAGTGAGATCACTGGAGAAATCATCTCCACTTTATCACCTTTTTGTGCATAACCCCTGTTATCTCTTGAACCAAGGGGCAACAACAACATTCATAGTGGTCATAAGGATTTTTTGCCTATATTAAGGCAATGTCTAAGATATTCTGGAGGCATTTCCAACTAAAGACATAATTGTATTTTTTCACAGTAAAAGGGTTTAGCACAAAGGCGGTGTTCAGTGAAATGCACTGACACTCAAGGGTTGATCATACAACACAACAAATTGGCTACAGCCACACCGTAAAAAGCAGTATTTTTATTCAGAGAACCAGTCACCAAGCAACTGACAAAGCTAAATATTTGACTGAAAAGTTGCTTGATACTGGTTTTCTGAATAAAAATACTCCTTACCTTTTCCAGATTTACTGTAGCCAGTTTGTACATATTGTACATCGGATCAGGCAGGCCCCAGTTATGTTCATCCATACATTACAATCAAGGATTAATCATGTGAGTGACAGAGAGGTATCCAATGCACTGGATATCTCTCTGGCACTAACAGGGTTAAGCATTTAATGGGTCTTCCGTATAAAAGAAATCTGGAACAATTATAGAGCAAACCAAGAGCATCATGGGGATAGGGTGACCACGCGTCCCGGAACACCCGGGACTGTCCCTTAATTTTGAGCTGTGTCCCGCGTCAATCCCCACCGGGACACTAAAGAGTCCCGGAATCAAAGCCTACAGTCACTGTCAGCCCTTTTCTGCCTGCCAGTGGTGCCAGCTCATTTGCCCCTTATAATCTCCTATAGTAACAGGCACAGTTCCGTCAGCCTGTTACTATAGGAATGAGTCGCGTCGACGCAGCACGTTACACCGGTGATGTCACTCTTAATCCGGCAGGCGCGCCGGTCTGTAGAGCAACGGCTATGTTACCTGGAATTTGAGATTATGGGAGTGAGGAGGGGCATGGAGCATCCCGGGGGCAGAGCAGGTAAATCGAGATGAGGTGGTAGTAAGTAGGGGCGTGGAACAGCCCGAGGGCAGAGTTGGTAAAACGATGTGGTAGTAATGAGTGGCATGGAGCAGCGCAACGGTGCATGGGGCTGCCTGGGTGCACAGCAGGTAACCCATGGAGGTAGTGAGAAGGCATGGAGCAGGATGTGGTCATCCATGGGGCAGCATATAGGGACATGTGACCATAGAAGCACCAGTATTTTAGAAGGTATCCCCAGACTTCCATATAGTCCTGATTCAAGGGCTCTACCTTAAATACTCCACTGTCTTCTTTCCAGCTTTCAAAACATGTGTTGAAGTCAACAGGAGGGGGGTTAGTGTTTGGGAAGGAGTTGCCAGCTCTTGTCTGGGATCAGCATTCAACTAAAATGCAGATGACTGTCAGTTGTACATGTTCTCTTAATGTGTATTCTTGACAGGTACAGGTCTTGAATGTTGGCATCTGAGATTTAAGGGCAATGGCCAAGGTTTTCTTGATTCTTGGAGCAGGAGGCAAAAACCCCATGAATTTAGTCGTTATTCTGATCTTCAAATATTAGAATCCTGTGACATTTACTTCATATTCATCCATAGTTATACATTGTAGTTAAGGTCAAAGAAAGTTAGCTCTAGGTGTAGCCAAATGGCTACTCAATTCAGATTACAGACCCTTCACAAACTGTATATTCACTACATTTACACTTTGTTCTCAAACAGGACAATATCTAATTAGATGCAATACTAAAAACAAAGCAAGTACCTCTTCCATACCTGCTTGTAACCTCTTCATGTTGGTTACTTTTGAGTCACAGCATGGCTGTTATAGGGTATGTGCTTATTTATTGGTCTTCTGTATATACATTATACTATGTAGAGTATACCCTCAGTATAAACATATATACACATACCCCAATATCAAACATTTGTAGGCAGGTTGCATTGGCCCTGGGAATCAAGCCACTTTGTAGCCAGTGCTATAAGCAGGACTCCAGCAAATAGTCTGAAAGGGCAGCCAGGGGATTAATAACAAATACCTCTTTATTATTCATGGAATTAAAAGCCCCATTTAAATCACTGTTATATACAGTGCGATGTGGTGTGTGTACTGTATACAGGAAATCACAGTGTACATAGCCTTTTACATACAGTGACATCAGCACAGGGGGCATGTGATGTCATGTGACCCCGCCCACACAGTGTCCCTGAATGGCAGAGGGGAAATGTGGTCACCCTACATGGGGAATGTATCCATAGTCCCATTGATTTAAATAATGGGTTTTTGCCCCTTGAATGTTAGAGACAGTTTTCAATATATTGTAAAGCAATACACTGGTGGACCTCCGTATCATTCAGTGGGTTAAAAATCACAGTTGATAATTTTTGTTTGTCTCCTGTGGTTTACCTCAGAATTGCTCCAGTTTGCTTTTATACATAAAGACATATGTGGATTAAACCCTGTTCCAGTCAATAAGGATTTTCCCTTTTCAGCCCACTTCACAGTTCACTAAATATCACTATTAGTGAGACAGTTTGATAGTATTAATTCCCTTTTAAGTCAATAGCAGCTAATCTGGTCATATGGTGATCCCTGTTAATGTAATGAGTTTATAACATCACATTCCACCTTACAGTCTGATTATCTCAGAGTAAATGAAGGCAATGGAGGGATTTTATCTCAGTGGGCTGATGTACAAAGTAAAAGTCGAAGTGCAATTTAGAAGCAGGCCCACCACACCACAGGCAACCAATAAAAAGTTCCCAAATTCCCATTTAATTAAATTGGTCTTTTAATGTCTTGAACTCTAGCTCCATCTCCACCACATTGCAAAGTAATATGTTGAAGATCTCTCTAGCATTCATTGGGTTAAATGTTCAAGTTAGTGTGATGGGGGAAATGTGTTTGTTCCCTATGGAGCAGTTGGTTTGCGCCAGAATTCCACCATTTTTTAGTACCTCAAATGCAAAGATTCATAAGGGTAATGTGTAAATTTACCCGCTTGGATGTTGGCATAAAATATCATGCACCGGCCTTTCAGGGTTCTGTACTACAGTGCATGATCACTTTAGTGCATACAGGTGCCTACTCTGTCATCATGAGGTCTTCATTATAGCAAACAGGGATGAGCCAGCACCATCTTGGTTAATTTCACTACAAGACTCCAGTGATATAAAAACATTCATTCAACTTTATTGTGAAAAAATTCTTCTTTAAAAATACCTTTCATCATTGCAACCCATATTCAGAGCTAGGAAAGACTTCCATGAGGTTACCAGTCAGGTGTTAAAGATCTTCAATTCTGATCAAAGCGTTTCACGCATCTATCACTTACTCATGATCAGAAGTGCTGTACTACAGTGTATGATCACGTTAGTGCATACTGGTGCATACTCTGTCATCATTAGGTCTTCAACCTCTTGAGGACCAGAGGGATGTGAAATGTATTTCTTCACACTCATTGGATTAAATGTCCCATTGAAATTAATTGGAATTAGCCATAGTGTACATTAGTGTCTTGGTGGGTGCCTTTGTATGATATTACCTTTAGAGTCCATACAGTAACATAGAAAATCAGAGACATTTCTTACATGAGTGACTTCTCCAGCCTTAGTGCATCCCCCCCCCCCTTGTATGGAGAACAAATAAACAAACATATTATAAGTCTCTCTAAAAAATAACTTGTCTTTCTTGGCCTATTTAGACTTTTTTTTTTTTTTTTTTAATGTAAGACACCTTTCTTGCTGGTACCAAGTAAACAAACCCTTAATAATTCATTCAGTGCCATCACAGCTGAGAACCTAACAGTGAAAACCCTTTGAAGAAAGTCACTCAAGTTCTTTTGATTGGTTCAGTTTCTTTGAGTAAAAAAAGGATGTATAATGTGACATCTTTAATGAGAACAGCAAATGAAAGCAAGCCAAGAACCTTGCAGAAAGTGTAAAAATAATTATATTGAACTTGTTTATAGTATAAATGTAGGAAGCAAGTAACAAGCTAGTGGTTATGTCTATTTTAATGAAAAGGTCATAACCCCTATTGTGCAGAGCAATGATATAGAAAATACTATTCATTAACCCTTTGATAGTCAGAAGGCTGCCCAACGCATTGCTTAGAAATGCATTGTGTACCCCTCTAGCACTCAAACGGTTATCACAGAAACATAGAACTTGATGGCAGGTAACCAATTTGCCTATCTAGTCTGCCATTCCCATCTCTATTTAACCCTTTGAGTGACAGAGTGGCATGCAACATTTTGCTCCTCACTGTGTTGCATACTCCTCTGGCACTCAAAGGGTTAAAAAGCTCAGACTTATTTAATACATACAATAACCATCGCTCTATCTCAAGTGTTCCTACATTCAGTTACTGTTTTAGCCCCTACCAAGTCTGCTGGGAGCCAGCTACATGTATACGTCACCCCTTCTGTAAATTAGTTTTTTCACCTTATGTTCCTCTTATTTTTCATCTATGTTAAGCCACGTCCTCTTTTTTTAGTGTTCCTCTTCTAAAGGAAAATGGTTTGTTCCTAAACTTTAATGCATTTAAAGGGATAGTAATACTTAAAATGTAAAAACAAATATGTTGTACAGGTTATCCCCTTGAGTAAAACAAGGGTACTCCCACTGCTGAAAGGTGTTTCATTCAAAAGTTATTAATTTTCAAAGTTGAATTTTTTAGGTGCAATATCACAGTGGCCTGATATTGTACAGTGGCGCTGTTGCTACACGATCCTATGGACAGCTCTGGTCCCGGGACCATAAGTCTCCATAGGATTGTGTAGCAACAGCGCCACTGTACAATTTCAGGCCACTGTGATATTGCACCTAAAAAATTCAACATTGAAAATTAATAACTTTTGAATGAAACACCTTTCAGCAGTGGGAGTACCCTTGTTTTACTCAGGGGGATAACCTGTACAACATATTTGTTTTTACATTTTAAGTATTACTATCCCTTTAATAAAGAGGATATGACACCCTATGACAAGTCAAGTTTGTTTTACAGAAAATTAAAAGCTGCTTATATGGCTCATTAGCAATTTTTCTGTAAAATAACTAGCCTGAGACATTAAGCTTCATATTTTGACAGCACAGTTTGTTTTCTGACAATATAGGTCCAGACTATAAACGAATTAACATAAATTATCACTCTGTTCCCTAACAAAAGTTGATTTTAAAAATCGTATGACACTCACAACATATAGGCAACTTTTAATTATCTTTATAATTAACTAGCCTTATTTCAACATGGCCAGTCCACATTAATACATGTGAAGATTGTGATCATATCACCATACCTGGAAACTCTCCAGGGACTGGATTCTATTGTAGGTGCTAATTTTATCACTGCTTTTATCTCCAGATTTCCCCATAGACTTCAGTAGGAAAATGTATTGATAAGATAGGTGTTCACGGTTATCTCCTGCAATAGAATCCAGCCCCAGATCTGCCCTGGAGACTGATTACCGGGTCTTTGGGGACAGACACTGATATTCCAAAGCTGGGGGATTTCATAAGAAACTCTGTTCCCTGTTCCTCCCACTTCCCACCCACTTTTGGATACATAATAAGCACCACCCCTTTTGATGCAAATTGCATCATTTATATCCCCTCCTCCGGGGAGTCCAGAAGTCAAACTTCACAGGTATGCATATCACCTGTCTCCCTTCCACACTGCTACCCCTCCTTACATGTCTTCCCTCATCTCCTCTTATGTCCCTGGCTGCCTTCTTCACTCAGCACACAACGCCGTTCTTGTTACACCATCCACACCCTTTGCCCTATCCAGTCTCAAACCTCTCTCACTTTCTGCTCCCTACCTCTGGAACTCCATACCTGTTTCCCTACGTCTAGAACAATCCCCCTTCTGTCTTTAAGTTTACCCTGAAATCTTATCTTCTGGCGCACTAGGACCATGCACTACCTTTTGCCAAAGCCAATACTTGTAACCTCAGCACTTGACACCCTGTTGTCTGTCTCCTATTACCCATTTAGACTGTAAACTCCTTGGGGCAGAGACCTCTCTCCTAATGTTTCTATGAATGTGGCACTATTTTATCCCCTCTTATTTAATGTAACTTACTTCTATTGTATGGCGCCGCATACACTATGTGACATCATATAAAGATATACATACATACATATGCCAAGCAATATATATATTAAAATAGTGGGGGATTATACAGTAACATAAAATAAATGCCCCAGTTTCTCAGTGTTAGTCCTCTGGGCACAACAGCAATCAGTTTTTCAAGATATCCTTGATGAAATCACAAATGAGAAATCAGATGAGAAATCATTGGCTCAGTCATTGTGATTCAGGTGTTACCTGTGCTTAATTAGGATAACCTGAAAACTTGACCTGTTGGTGTGTCCTTAGGACTTGAGAGTCACTGCTCTATATTATTCCATAGGGCTTTCACAGATGATAGGCCCCATAGAATTACAATATAATTGGACATTTTCTCTGTGGAGTTTCTCTGGGAAGTTTATCGTACCTTAGTGCATAACCTCCACAGAACATTTGGGACCATGTACTGTTTTAGAAGCCCTTCCTAAAAGTAATTTGTTTTTAGAAGTACAGAAGAGGACAGGATTCTCAGAATTACTGTTCAGACCTTTGATAGTAAACCAAGGTTGCTTGTATGATCACAAGATTCATTATAGCCCTAAAGGACACAGTAGTTTCTACTTTCTAGCACTGCAACCACAAAAGACACAAGTGCTTTTTCTGAAGCCTGTAGATATGCATTCATGGTCATGGGTAGCTGTGAATACACATTAGAAATCAGAAGTGATGACTAAATGAATAGCTTGTACAATAGGTCTTGTACTGTATAACTGCAGTAATCACATATTTCTTTTATTTAGTTTCTTTATTACTGGGTGAGGTGATATCAGACTGGTAGGGTTATATGCATTCCTCTCTTCTGTGAAAAGCAGCTTTTTATATAGATGTATACACAAATAAATACACATATATTGTGCATACTTTGAATAAAATAGAGAATAGAGAAGCTTCCAGTAGTATGCAAGCAGTAACCCTTTGACGGCCACAGAGAAGTCCGAGGCATTGCGATAACTTTGAGGTATTTAGCTTCCGGGAGGAGGGAGTTAACAGATATTTGATGTTTATTGCTCAAAAATTTCCTATGTCCAGTTATTAAGCAAATGTACACTTTAAGGACCAGAGGTTTGTGCAATACCTTGCTTGCAATGAACGTACCCCCTTCTGGTCCTTAAAGGGTTAAGAGATACTAATTTCAAGGACGATTTCACCTTTAAGAACTGTCTATGGGTATAAATCTGAAAAAGATCTGGGAATGTTTAAATTTTTTTTTTTTTTTTTTTTTTTTGATGACATGACTTGGTGCTTCAGACTTTTTTCATTCTACAGGTCCATTAGTTACAAGTTGATGACTATCCATCCATGGAAAATCTCAACTTTGCTTATCTGCCAGATCTCTGTGTTCAGCTTTCCCTGTGTCCATATAGGGTTGTGCTGCTACAGTGAAAAGAAGGCCGTTAATCTACTACAGTGGTGTTCCAAACTCATTTGGTCTTCCACACAAAGAAAGCTTTTGTATTTATCTGATGACAATGATAACACAAAAACTGCAATCCTTATGCATAAATTATGTCCATCTCCTGTCAATTTATCAGTATGTACAGTTCATCTACATTCTCCTTGATAGGACTGCAGGGCTTAACAAGAATTTGAATGAGTGTTGACATACAAATCTCTGTGTACTCTCAATAACAATACTTTATGCTGGAGGGGAGCTGACAGGAAGTGATTCAAACTTTTCTGCATTCTGTTCATTTAAAGGGATAGTAATGTTTCATAATAAAAGCAGCTCTAATTAATCATCATAGTATTTGGGCCTTGGAGAGTGTTATTTCAATTCTGTCAGAGTTGTAGTTCACGAGTAATGGAATGTATCCCCCTCCTGTCCCTTTTACTGATGTAACACTGCTCACCTCAGAGCAGCAGTGAGTGGCCAGTTAGATTGCAGAAAGGGACAATCTTCATTTAAGATAAGGGAAAAAGCTGAAAAACCTGTCAAGGGGGGCAGGGTTTTCATTGTTCTCACAGTAGAATATTAACCCTTGATGTGAGCTGTCTGGTCTATGGACTGGATTCCACATCTTAGAAGTGGGGGCTTACACTAGTTAAAAGAGGTGGGAAGGGGAGAATTTATCATTCAATTACTCTTGAATTACAACGCTCACAGTAATGAAATAACACTCTATATAGCTCAATTGCTATGAAGATTAATTGGAGCTGCTGTTTTTGTGAAACATTACTATCACTTTAAAATGTAAGACTCATTTGTTCGCACATCTGCAGGCATAACACAGCTGATGTGCTAAGAAATATAGGGCATTTCTGGGCAACCTAACTGCAACATACGGGGAGTAACATAAAATCAAATTCCCATAATTGACATTGATTTAAATGGTGTTTTTCAACTCTCTGAAAGCTAGAGACCTCTCTAGCATTCAAGAGGTTATAAGCCTAATGGAAATGTTTATTTTCCCCCTTGATGCAGCTGATTTACTTAAGAATTGATCTTAGTAGATCATTCTCTGAGTGTGCTGTGGAGGTTCAAGATATAAAAATATTAACCCCTTGAATGATTATAGGTCTCTTTAATACATTGCAAAGAAATGTGAAAGAAGACCCTCTGACATTCTAACATTCTATGGGTTAAACAACAGTGTCACTGTTAGAACTGCAATAACTTTTAAACAAAACACCTCTCAGCAGTGGGGATTTACTCAGGAGGATATATATATTATACATACACACACACACACACACACATTAAGGGGGGCATTCACTAAGCGGTGATAAAGAGTTGATAAAGTGGTGATGACTTCTCCAGTGATATCACTTCTCCAGTTCCTATGTTATTCTATAGAGCCAATTCACTAAGATCTCCAAAGCTGAATAAATCTTAGTGCATAGGCTCCATACAATAACATAGAAATTGGAGAAGAGATAGACTGTACACTTTATCACCGCTTTGTCACCACTTAGTGAATCGAAATATCACAAAAATAACAGGTCAGTCTTGACTGTGATTTCATTATGCACAGAAAATATTTACTGTATACTATAAAGAGATGTAATGCTTTAAAATTACATGGTCTCCTTGGTCACATGCTTTTACGGAAGAGCCCTGGGGCCAACAACAACAACAAAAATAAATTCAACATTTTGACTTTTGAAGTCAGAATTTTTACTTTAAAACTTATAATTTTAAGTCAGAATCCTGACTTTTAAAAAATTATGAGTTTTAAAGTCAAATTTAGAAAAAAAAAATGTTGTGTGTTTGCCCCAGGGCTCTTCTGTACATTTTAACCATTTGAGTGCCAGAGCGGTACGCAAAGCATTGCAAAGGAACTCAAAGGGTTAATGCTCCATGGATTTGTAATTATTTCTCTTTCTCCCTTCCTGGATGTCGGCTTTTCCCCTGTCAATCCCCTAATCATATGATTTACACAGATTTTCTTTTCATAATTAAGGTTTACTTCTCCTGTAAAGTGTTTAAAGGAGCAGTAAACTTTTTTATGAAAAAATATATATTGTAAGGATTTACTCCTACTGCCAAGAGATTTATATTTCCAGAGTTATTACAGTTTAAACCCATGTTTTTTTACATTAGCAGTGACCTCTAGTGGTCAAATTCTAATTAGATTTCCTGTTAGATTCTAATTGAGAGGAAAGTCAGAAAAGTCAGAGACATACAGTTCTCCATATAATGTGATAGAAACTGCCTGTCACTTCCTGTCAGTTAGAACTTCCAGGTAGTAAACACAGTAAATTCACTTCATGATTATTTAAACTGCTATAAATTTTGAATACAATACCTGACAGCGATGGAAGCGACCTTGTTTTATTCAGCAGGAAATGCTCTGTAAAATATGTGTTTTCATTAACTGCTTTTTTAACAGTTTTACTCTTAATAGTTTTACTAATATTAGCACATTCTTCATGGACTTTTTTGGGGGTATTTTTTTATTTATTTATTTTGATTGCCATAAAATGTGCTACTGGTTGGCAACCCTGATCGGAGTATTAAAGGGATACTAAACAGCAAAATTGTATTTGTCCCCATTACTAGTGATGAGCGAGCACCCCAATGCTCGGATGTTCGGGTGCTCTGACCGAGCACCCCCTGAGGCTCGAGTGCTCGGCCGAGCACCCGAGCCCCATTGAAGTCAATGGGAGGACTCGAGCATTACACCAGGCACCCCCTGCTCTGATGAGGGGAGGGTGCCTGGTCCATAGGAAAAGGGCAGAAAAAGATGGAAACACTACAGAAATGGTTCAGGGACAGCATAGGGAGGATGTCTGGATGCACCTTGGACTCCAACATCGCTGCTGGGAACGATCTTTCGCCCGTAGTACGCCATTTTTACAGACTGACCATAAAACACACAAAAAGGAAAATAAAAACGACTTTAGGCGAAAAATTGTTACCAAACAATATTTGCTGTATATTTACTTGTATATCATCTGCAAATTATCCCAAAAATTTCCTTGATTTTCAGAACTGAGGCCATGATTAAGAGGGAAACGTGCGCAGAGGCAAATTCTCCCAAAAATTTCCTTGATTTTCAGAACTGAGGCCATGATTAAGAGGGAAACGTGCGCAGAGGCAAATTCTCCCAAAAATTTCCTTGATTTTCAGAACTGAGGCCATGATTAAGAGGGAAACGTGCGCAGAGGCAAATTCTCCCAAAAATTTCCTTGATTTTCAGAACTGAGGCCATGATTAAGATGGAAACGTGCGCTGAGCTGACCATCTAAAACATTATGGGTGAGGGTCTGCTGCAGAGCTGACCATCCTAAACATTATATGCGAAGGCCCGCTAGTGAGCTGACGCTATAAAACATTATATGAGAGGGCCCGCTAGAGAGCTGACCCAATAAAACATTATATGAGAAGGCCCGCTGGTGAGCTGACCTATATAAAAATTGGCAAACAGGGCCCGCTGGTGAGCTGGCCCTATATAAAAATTATATCACAGGGCCCGCTGGTGAGCTGGCCCTATATAAAAATTATATCCCAGGGCACGCTGGTGAGCTGGCCCTATATAAAAATTATAGCACAGGGCATATGGAAGAGGAGGAGGAGGATGAGAAGATTAAGAGTCAACCATATACCCGTTTTTTGGGTGGAAGGGGTGAATGGGAATACAGAGTATTCCCATCATTGTAAATAACATATATAAAGTGAGTTTATGTTCCCCCGGGGCTTTCCTCCAGTGGAGTGGAGAAGTCAGGGGAAATCCAGGCCTTGTTCATTTTTATAAGTGTCAACCTATCAGCATTGTCGGTGGAAAGGCGGATACGCTTATCTGTTATGATGCCACCAGCAGCACTAAATACCCGCTCAGACAGAACGCTGGCGGCAGGGCAGGCCAGCACCTCCAAGGCGTAGAGTGCCAGTTCATACCACGTGTCCAGCTTGGACACCCAGTAGTTGTAAGGCACAGAGGGATCATTGAGGACGCTGACACGGTCTGCTACGTACTCCTTCACCATCTTCCAAAACTTTTCCCTCCTTGTGACACTAGGCTGCGCATCAGGGTGAGGGTGCTGGCGGGGTGTCATGAAGGTGTCCCACGCCTTGGAGAGTGTTGCCCTGCCTTTCTCGGAACTGCTGTGTGCTCCCCTTTTCTCCCCTTCTCTGTTGGCCAAGGTAGCACGTACTCTGCCGCCAGCGTTGTCAGATGGAAAATTTTGGAGCAATTTTTCAACAAGAACCTTCTGGTATTGCACCATTTTGCTTGTCCTCTCCACCGGAGGAATGAGAGATGAGAAATTCTCTTTGTAGCGGGGGTCCAGAAGGGTGAACACCCAGTAATCCGTGTTGTCTAAAATGCGTACAACGCGTGGGTCACGGGAAAGGCAGCCTAACATAAAGTCAGCCATGTGTGCCAGAGTACCAACAGTCAAGATTTCGCTGTCCTCACCAGGAGGCTGACTCTCAATATCCTCATCCTCTTCCTCCTCTTCTGCCCACCCACGCTGAAGAGATGGAACTAAAGTTCCATGGCTACCCTCTGTAGCGGAGGCAACCGTGTCTTCCTCCTCCTCCTCCTCCTCCGCCTCCTCCAATTGTCGCTGAGAAGACGAAGTGAGGGTGCTCTGGCTATCACCTTGTGTAAGCTCTTCCTCCCCCATTTCCACCTCTTCCACATGCAAAGCGTCGGTTTTAATTGTGAGCAGCGAGCGTTTCAGTAGACACAGAAGTGGGATGGTTACACTGATAATAGCGTTATCGCCGCTCACCATCTGTGTTGATTCCTCAAAATTGCGTAAAACCTCGCAGAGGTCTGACATCCATTCCCACTCCTCACTTCTGATTACAGGAAGTTGAACGGAGAGGCGACGACCGTGTAACAGCTGGTACTCCACTACTGCCCTCTGCTGCTCACAAAGCCGGGCCAACATGTGGAAGGTGGAGTTCCAGCGCGTGCTCACGTCACACAGCAGCCGGTGAGCTGGCAATTGTAAGCACTGCTGCAGCTTCAACAGGCCGGCTGAAGCTGTTGATGACTTACGGAAATGTGCACACACGCGGCGCACCTTGGTCAAGAGATCATGCACATTGGGGTAGGTTTTTAGAAATCGCTGCACCACTAAATTAAATACATGCGCTAGGCATGGTACGTGTGTGAGCTTGCCGAGCTCCAAAGCCGCCACCAAGTTACGCCCATTATCACACACAACCATGCCTGCTTGCAGGTTGAGTGGCGAGAGCCACTGCTCGGTCTGGTGACTAATCCCCTGCAACAGCTCTGAGGCCGTGTGCTGTTTGTCCCCAAGGCAGATCAGCTTCAGCACGGCCTGTTGACGCTTCCCCACTGCAGTGCTACACTGCTTCCAGCTACTGGCTGATGGGGGAGTGGCGGTGTGTGTAGAGAATTCGGAGGTGGAAACGGAGGAGGAGGAGCCAATAACGTAGGTGCTGGTGGAAACCCTGATGGAGGTAGGGCCCGCAATCCTTGGCGTGGGTAGCACCCGTGCCATCCCAGGGTCCGAGTCGCTCCCAGCCTCCACGACATTCACCCAGTGTGCCGTCAGGGAAATGTAGCGTCCCTGGCCACAAGCACTTGTCCATGTGTCAGTCGTTAAGTGGACCTTCCCAGTAACTGCGTTGGTCAGGGCACGGGTGATGTTACGGGACACATGGTGGTGTAATGCGGGGATGGCACACCGGGAAAAGTAGTGGCGGCTGGGGACCGCGTACCGAGGGACAGCTGCTGCCATCAGGCTGCGGAAGGACTCAGTGTCCACAAGCCTAAATGGCAGCATTTCGATGGCCAGTAATTTTGAAAGGTGTGAGGTTAGTGCTATGGCCTGTGGGTGGGTGGCTGGGTACTTTCTCTTGCGCTCAAATGCCTGGGGTAACGACATTTGGACGCTGTGCTGGGACAGGGAAGTGGATGTGGTCGCTGATGGTGCTTCAGATGCTACAGGTGCAGGGCGGGAGGTATGCGGGCCTGCGCCTTCGACAGGCGATTGGCCGGCACCGAAAACAGGGGAAGAGGAGGCAGTGGTGTGGCCTGCAGACACAGGTGGGCGATCCAGGCGTTCCTCCCACTTACTACGGTGCTTGGATGCCATGTGTCGGATCATGCTGGTGGTGGTGAGGTTTCTAGTGTTCATGCCTCGGCTCATTCTGGTGTGGCACAGGTTGCAAACTACAATTCTTTTGTCGTCCGCACTTTCCTTAAAAAAACGCCATACCGCGGAACACCTACCCTTTGGCAAGGTAGATTTACGCAAGGTGGTGCTCCGTGGAACATTTGCGGGCCGGTTTGGTGCGGTCCGCCTTCTTTCTGTAGCCACACCACTGCCTCTTCCAGCCTGTTGCGGTGCTGCAGATGGCTCACCCTCAGGACTGCTGTCATCGCTCGGCTCTACACCTTCCCAGGTGGGGTCAGTCACCTCATCGTCCACCAAGTCCTCCTCCACTTCCTCACTCTGATCATCCTCCTCAAGTCTTGATCCCACCACATACTCAGTCATTGACAACTGTATAACATTCTCCTCAACAAGGTCTTGAGACGGAAATAGTGGTTGATTTAATGGCAACTGTGTCTCATCATCATCATCATCATCATCCACTACTTCCTTTGACCTTAAATGCCGTTCACATCTGTCATCTTCTTGTGATTGGGTAGCCTCTAGAGGTTGTGAATCAGGGCACAAGATGTCATGTTCCTCTGCAAGCGTGCTTGGAGAGAGGGTCAAATGAAGGATTGGTGATGAGACGAGCTCATCACTATATCCCAGTGTGGGATCACTTCTTTGACCAGACCGTCTATGGTGGGAGGAAGGATGATCAGAGTGAGGATTATGTTGACCAGAGTCTTGGCTACTGAGAGTGGACTTGGTGGAAGACAGGGTGGTGCTTAACCGACTGGAAGCAGTATCAGCTGTCATCCAACCGACCACCTGTTCGCACTGGTCGGACCTCGAGAGTGATGTCCTGCGACGCCCTGTGAAATCAGACATGAAGCTAGGTATGGTGGATGTCTTTCTTTCTTGTGCTCTGGCACCAGGCACAGTTTCTCCGCGTCCTGACCCGCGCCCTGAACTTTCAGGATCACGTCCACTTCCCCGTCCCTTTTTACCCGCCTTCTTCATCTTACACAGAATATGTGACTTTAATATTTGAGTTTGAAAACTTAACAGTATTTCTTCCTATTCTGCAACTCTGCAGAGTACACAGAAAAGGCTGCTAAACTGCAGTGAAACACACTGAATGGAATATGTGACTTTGATATTTTAGTTTGAAGACTTAACAGTATTTCTTCCTATTCTGCAACTCTGCACAGTACACAGAATAGGCTGTTAAACGGCGTTGAAACACACTGAATGGAATATGTGACTTTAATATTTGAGTTTGAAAACTTAACAGTATTTCTTATTATTCTGCAACTCTGCAGAGTACACAGAAAAGGCTGCTAAACTGCGGTGAAACACACTGAATGGAATATGTGACTTTGATATTTTAGTTTGAAGACTTAACAGTATTTCTTCCTATTCTGCAACTCTGCACAGTACACAGAATGTGCTGCTACACTGCGGCGAAGCACACTGAATGGAATATGTGACTTTGATATTTTAGTTTGAAGACTTAACAGTATTTCTTCCTATTCTGCAACTCTGCACAGTACACAGAATGTGCTGCTACACTGCGGCGAAGCACACTGAATGGAATATGTGACTTTGATATTTTAGTTTGAAGACTTAACAGTATTTCTTCCTATTCTGCAACTCTGCACAGTACACAGAATGTGCTGCTACACTGCGGCGAAGCACACTGAATGGAATATGTGACTTTGATATTTTAGTTTGAAGACTTAACAGAATGTGCTCTAATCTGCAACTTTGCACACTAAACAGAATGTGCTCTAATCTGCAACTTTGCACACTAAACAGAATGTGCTCTAATCTGCAACTTTGCACACTAAACAGAATGTGCTCTAATCTGCAACTGTGCACACTAAACAGAATGTGCTCTAATCTGCAACTTTGCACACTAAACAGAATATATATATATATTTTTTTTTTTTTTTTTTTTTTTTCCCCCACACCAAATAACCTGCTGCCCCCACACACAGTAGTCCTAAAAAGGACTTTTGGTTCTTTTTTTTTTCACAATTTTTGTTTTTTTCCTCCCTACACTGCCTTTCCCTTCCTATCCTCAGCTCTCCCTGGCTCAGACTGAGCCGAACTCGATGGTCAGGTGCTATACAGCACCTGACCACGGGTTCTGGCCAGCCAATCAGTGTAATGCCAGCAGCCAACATGGCTGCTGGCATTACACCGATGTCAGAGCCTCCCTGCACGTTTATTGGCTGCGCAGCAGCCGCAAAACGTGCGGTGAGGAGACCCGAACATGGCGGGCGAGCACATGCGGTACTCGTACGAGTACCGCCATGTGCCGAGCAGAGCGATGCTCGAGCCGATCCGAGCATCGGCCGAGCATGCTCGCTCAACACTACCCATTACCTGCAAAGGAAATGAGGATCTTGGACGCTTCTGTAGTTTTTTTTTTTTTTTTGGGACGGGGGGTTGTATGTCAAATTGAACAACAAGGTGGATCCCTGCAGACACCACTTTGCTGGAAGAAGAAGTGGACACAGGAAAGGCCACCTTTTTCCAAGTGACCTGCTCCCAGACATAAAGCCACTTCCAGGAGCTGGTCCATAGATAGGTCCATTATAGGGCATGCTGAAGCCTGTCACTTAGATGGGAGGGGCCAGAAAGCTCAGGAAACACAGGAACTGCAGAAGTGATATCACTGGAGGAGTTCTCTCCAGTTTCACACTTTAGTGTATACTCCCAATATATCACAGTGTCACCTGGGACAAATGAACATATTTGCCAGTGCAACCACACTTTTAGTTAGTATCTAATCTGAGTGGCTGTACTAGGGGTAACGCACAGAGGAAGATTGGTGTAAAAGATATCAACATGGACATTCCTCCAGCATTGGAGTTTAATGCCAGCAAGCCCCACTGCAGAGAAATAGTGTACATTATGTCACTTCCTCTACTCCTTTCTCAGTAAATAGATGTAGGTAGAGGGAGGAACCACCCCAAAATACCCACAAGCTGCCCCTCTGTCCTTCCCTTGGCACAAGCAGAGTTAAGGGAAGGATTTTATGTGTATGCAGCTTAGTTCTGGCGGGCGTCTGGACTATCAATTCCCACTCTTTATTTAGGGCTGCTTGTTAAAAAGAAAGTGGAGAAATTCTGGGGCAAACCAATTGCTTTACAGAAGAAAATAATTCCAAAACCTCCCATCAACTTAAATGGGGATTTTAACCCCTTGAAAGCTAGAGAGGTCTCCAATGCATGAGAGACCTCTTTAGCATTCAAGGTGTTAAAATTCCCGTTTAAAATCAATAGGAACTTTTATTTCTCCCCTACAGTGTGATTGGTTTGCCCCAGAAATTCTCCAGTTTTCTTTTGAACATACAGCCCTATTAGTACATAATCTGTTTTGTACATTCACCTGGATATTATTGTGAGTAAGACTAAATCTTTTTTGTATGTTCTCTATTTCTTGCAAATTATTGATATTTATGGACTACGGATTACTCTTGTATATTGATCTGTCTCATGAGGATACCTGGGAACTCTCTTCTGTGGAACCCCCCGAGAGGGCTCATTGGCTGATACTGGACAAGTGTAAGTGACGCAAAACTCATCATAAACTGGGCAGGGCTTAACTAAGATTGGACAGGAAAGTGGGTGGAACAGGGTGGGAAGAAGGCGGAACATATAAGAATTGGGCAGAGTTACTCAGGAAAGTCAAAACAGCCGGAGAATCAGCCTCTGTGTCTGGTAGCCCAGTAAATAACATTAAAGGGATAGTAATGTTTCACAAAAACAGCAGCTCCAATTAATCTTTGAATGACAAAGTATCCCCCTCCCTCCCCTTTTACCTAGTGTAAGCCACCTCCCCTCAGATGTGGAATCTGATCCACAGACCAGACAGATCACAGCAAGGGACAATCTTCTTACTGCGAGAACAATGAAAACCCTGCCCCCTTGACAGGTTTTTCCTTATCATCACTGTAGATTGTCCCTCTCTGTGATACATCCAAACAGTCTTGCTTGTCTGAGGTGAGCAGTGTTACATCAGTAAAAGGGGCAGGAGGGGGATACTTTATCATTCAATTACTCTTGAAATACAACTCTGACAGTATTGAAATAACACTCTCCATGGCCCAAATACTATGAAGATTAATTGAAGCTGCTTTTATTATGAAACATTACTATCCCTTTAAACCTGGAGTATCCAGGTAAGATAAAGAGAGATCCCAGGTATGCTTATGAGTGTCCAGTTTTACATTTCTGTCACCATCTTGTTTAAAGGGATGTATCCTTTTTATTTTGACTTTACATTTTCTACAAGTGCATAACATGTAAAGTCAAATGATTATACTTTTTTTATCAATGTATATTTATGTTTACACTTTTAAGTCCCTGGCATTGCGTTCCCTGGGTGTCTATTTCCATAGAGAATTCTGGTCAATGACTGTGAAAGTAGAGAGAATGGTAAAATGTATCACTATCCTTGCATCACTGAGTGCTTTATATTCTGTATGGTAGTTTTACAACATCATATATTTTAGATGCCTCAAGACATTTTTTTCGCTTGATTATTGCTCATTTTTAGCAGCATGCACAATTTTGCATGAGCACTGTTCTTTTTTTTGTTTTCTTATTAGCAATTCATTTATTCTGCGAGTAATGCAAATTATTTAGAAGCAAAGTTACTCTAATTTAATAGGACAACCACAGTCATAATTTCTGATTGTATTGCTCAGTGTTTTTGAAGCAGCATTTTGTTACTCATGCTTCAACATTGCTAATTTCAAATTAATCTGCATATAAATTAATCGTAAAACAAGTAATCATTTGAAAGTAGATTTATCCCTTTTATTGCCAGGGGGTCACAATGCATTGCAATATGTTATATACTCCTCTGGCATTCAAAGGGTTAAATAAATTATTTTTACTGCAATTACATACCTTAAAGGGATAGTAATACTTTGTTTTAACTTTATTTTATTTTGTAGGCATTAAAAAAACATGAAGAATGATATAAGTCTTATCTCTCAAACCTTTATGGTTTAAGAGATATTCACAAACAAAGTATCCCCCCCCTGTTCAACCAGATCAGAAGGGAGGTGCCCAGGTAGACTGCAGAGAGGGACAATCTTCAATTAAGATAAGGGAAAAATCTGAAAAACTTGTCAAGGGGGGAAGGGCTTTCATTGTTTTCATACAAAGAAAATTGTCCCCTTCTGTTATCTGTCCTGTCATACAACCAGACTCACATCTGAGAAGAGATGGCTTACACTAGGTAAAAGGGGTGGGGAGGGGAACTTTGCTTGTGAATATCTCATAAACCATAAAGGATTGAGAGATAAGACTTATATCATTCTTCATGTTTTTTAATGCCTACAAAATAAAATAAAGTTAAAACGAAGTGTTACTATCCCTTTAAGCATCTCTCAATAGCAGAATCCTCATATTAATAGTATTGTTTCATTGTGAAAAGCATAAAATTATGTTTCAAAGTAAAACAATTGCATTTTCACTCCTGAGAAGCCCTTAACCCTTTGAGTTCCAGAGGGGTGCTCAATGTGTTGCGTACCCCTCTTGCACTCAAAGGGTTAATGCAAAATAAATTTAAGCTGAAACCGTTTTTTTTTTTTTTTTTTTTGCTAAATTCAGTTTATTAAGTCACCATTAGATGGTGCTGTTGCTTCTGATCTCTATCAAGAGCTACTGTTGATGACACACAGGTCTCTATACACAATATTAATTTTGAGGTCTTGTTTGAAGTGTAAGAACATCTGAATGAAACATTTACCATGGTGGAGTGCCTTTATTTTACAAAGCAGGAAAATCCCTATATATTTTTTTTCCCCATAAAAATCATTATCATTCCATTAAAACTGTTTTTGTCAGAGGGGTGCCAGTGCAATGTATAGCAAACCTTCTGGAATTCAATGGATTTATTACAGTGTGTACCAATTATTCCATTTGCCTTCTGTTCTACTGTTTCATACAGCACAAGCGACTGGTTTGGTTGGCACATTATAAATAAAAGATAATAAAATCATATTCTGAGAATTAAAAATCAGGCACCAAAATAAAATGATTGCAATGCAAACAAAAATGTGTTGTCAGAATTTGTTTTCCAGAATATTTAGATGTAGGACTTTATTCATTAACCCTTTCAGTGCCGGAGAGATGAGCAACGCACGGTACAGAAAGGGTTAAACTAAAGAAGTGCAGTTTTGGATCAAACCATCTGCATCATTGGGGTGGATGAAAATTCCCTATGATTTAAATTGGCCTTTTAACCCTTTGAATACTAGAGAGGTCTGCAAAGCATTGGCATGCAATGCGGCGTTGGAGAACTCTAGCTGAACGCTAGCAGTGTTAATGGTGACCTCTCTCCACCTAAATATGGAATATTAGTATATTTTAGCAAAGTCCAGACATGGCTATACTCCTATAAGTATATGGAGTGCAGTTGGTATGATCATTTAATATTTGAATTCCAAGCTGCACACCTTTTCCACTAGTCAGATCTCTTTAACCCCTTAAAGGGGAACTACCACCCCGCAATAACTTAACCTGAAATCAGTCTTCATCTGGCGACTAGCTGCTTAGTAGTGCTAGTCGCCAGCAATATTACCCGGTTCCACGCGGCAGTCACTTAAGGACCATGGGGCATTTTTTATTTATTTATTTATTTTTTTTATGAATCTGATTCCGGACTCCCCGAACAGAGTGAAGCCGCACGGGGAGCCCGGAATTCCATGATGTACATGTACGTCCTTGGTCCTTTAGGGACCGCAACCTCATGACGTACATGTACATCATGGGTCGTTAAGGGGTTAAAAAATCATAATTAACCATCCCTTAGCAGAGATAAGCCAGTTCTATGAATTTCCACTATAGAACACTCTGTTTGATCAGCACTGAGCAGGATGTCTCATTTGGCAAAGCCTAATGGACAGGGATAGGCAATATAAGGCCCATCAATCTACAGACTAATGTAATGTCCAGTTTATATACTAATCCTGAGAATTTATCTAGTAATATATTATATACTTGTTGAAGAGTCCGTTACACAGGCCACAGTGCCACTGCCAGCCGGTCGCGGGGCAGTCATGCTCAGTAGAGACTGCCTGCACCGTGGCTAATACAGAGTGGGATGCTCTTTCGGAGTGCCCCGCTCTGTATCAGCCTTGTCACGGGCAGTCTCTACTGCGCATGACTGCATCGTTACAAACTTTCTAGCGAATTATTATATAGGATGTCCCTGCCTGCCATTGGATGATGGAGATTTCTTTGTAGCCTCCAATGGGTTAAGGACTAATTTGCTTTTATAAGTTTGGAGTCTAAGGTTATTTTCTGTGTCAGGTAACAGTGGCTGCGTTTGGACAGGGTATGTGAGGAATGGGGGTGTGGTTATAGGCCAGGCTAGGAATTCCTATAGTGCCTTGCCTGGGATGCCTCAAATGATCAGCACCAGGTAGGAAAAAAAAGCAACCGTCTTCCTTCTCCAGGAGGTTCCCTGCTTATCTGATTTATATTTAGAACCTCATATTGAGGCTAGGGTATGGCTTCCCAATCCAGAACTCACAAATATATATGTTTTAACTAAACAGGGAAATACTCATAGAAGATGGGCCAGTTAGTTTTTATCTGTAGACATATTCTAGGGTATTTAATACAATAGTACTATGCCAGCAATGCATAAATTGTTTCTGGGCTTTATTAAAGAACAGATTAATACCTGTGCCTCTATTACCTTTAGGCCTCAGTATTAGTGGTTGCTTCTTGTTAATGCAGCCAGTCATGTTAAAGTGACAGTAATACTAGTTTACAAGCACATGTTGTAGACCGTCCAAATGAAGTATTTCTTCTTAACTAGCGTGATCCCTACAATGCTGAAGAGCGCAGGATGGTCTGTTGATCGGGATCTGCTTCTGTAACTCAGAAAGCTGACGTGCGCGCAAGAGGAGGGAAAGGGGAACCTAGACAGCTCATATCTCTCAAACCACATAGGTTTGAGAGATAGGACTTACTTTCACTTTAAGACACTCAGGAGGAGTACAACAATGAGATGTTTGGCTGCAAGAAGCAGCCACTACCCAGGTTTGAAGGTAAATGAGGCACGAGAAATGTCTGCACATAAAGGGCATAAGTGTCTGTGTTAACCAGTTCTTAAAGGCATAGTAATACTTTGTTTATTTTATTTTGCAGTCATTAAAAAAACATGAAGAACGATTAAAGTCTTATCTCTCAAACCTTTATGGTTTGAAAGATATTCACAAGCAAAGTTACCCCTCCCGCCCCTTTTACATAGTGTAAACCATCTCTTCTCAGATGTGGAATGCAGTCCATAGACCAGACAGATAACAGCAGTGGTCAATCTTCTTACAGTAAAAACAATGAAATCCCTGCCCCCCTTGACAAGTTTTTCAGGTTTTTCCCTTATCTTAACTGAAGATTGTCCCTCTCTGCAATCTACCTGGGCACCTCCCTTCTGCTCTGGCTGAACAGTGTTACATCAGTAAAAGGGGCGGGAGGGGGACACTTTGTCATTGAATTACTCCTGAACTACAACTCTGACAGAATTGAAATAACACTCTCCAAAGTCCAAATACTATGATGATTAATTAGAGCTGTTTTTATTATGAAACATTACTATCCCTTTAAGTGAAGTGGAAAAACAGTTTGTGCAGTGCATGTTTAGCGCTAATGAAATAGACCCCTATCTTTCCATAGTCTCAGACACAATTAGATCAAGACCATAACAGTATAGATAAGGCCCTAAGCAACAGGACAAATAAAAACATTCACAGATTATCAAGTGTCTTGTTACACTTAAATGCACACTATGGGTTATTATTGTATTTTTTTAATCTAGAGAGCACAAATGAATACAGAACAGTTAGAGTACAAATCCAACAGCTGCCTTGTGTTCTTGATGCAGTTAATATACATATTTCTTAATGTGTCTAGTGATCAGCAATAGACTGTCTGGGAAGATTCAGCAGGAGATATCTTTGTACATTACGGTAAAATCCCACAGTGCAAGCAGCCATCCATGTTATTTTACAAGAAGGCATGAGCCCGAGGCTGGTGACTTACCTATTTACAGTTATATGATACAGTGTTCTGGCATATCATCTGTTTTATGTTTATATGCTTTTTACCATTTCCTATTGCAATATTTCTCAGCAGCAACTGTAGACAATAACATATGTGATCTCTGAGAATTTTTAGTTCTTCCCCACCTTGCAGCTTGTTTGTTCAGGGATTGCTCCAGTACTTAAAGGGATAGTAATACTTTGTTTTATCTTTATTTTATTTTGTAGACATTAAAAATACATGAAGGACGATATAAGTCTTATCTCTCAAACCTTTTTTCCCCCTCCCGCCCCTTTTACCTAGTGTAAGCCATCTCTTCTCAGATGTGGAATCTGGTTGTAAGACCAGACAGATAAAAACAGGGGACAGTCTTCTTCCTATGAAAACAATGAAAGCCCTGCCCCCTTGACAAGTTTTTCAGGTTTTTCCCTTATCTTAATTGAAGATTGTCCCTCTCTGCAGTCTACCTGGGCACCTCCCTTCTGATCTGGCTGAGCAGGGTTTTCCCCTACCCCTTTGTGAGGTTCACCACAACAGACACATGAAAGGAAAGCTAGGAATTAACATTTGAACATGGTTTTGGGGAAGACAGTTTTTGCTGCTGTCTACTGCAGTTAGTTACAGGAAAATGTTTATTTAGAAAATGTTTTACCAGGAAGAATACTTTGAGATTTCTCTTGATTTCAAGTATGTCCTGTAGTGTTTACAGCAAAGAGTTGCATATATATATATATATATATATATATATATATATATATATATATATATATATATATATACATACACACACACACACACACACACACACACACATACATGCAAATATATTAAACATGTTATATACAGTTGCATGTTGTTTTTAGATATAAAGAAGCAGTTATTTTTAAGGATTTTGGACTGGGAGAAGATCTGATTTTTTCAGGTAGTTATTACAGCCTTTTGAAGTGCTGAAGGAAAAGGCACATCTACCATCTTCTTTCTTGAAATGTGGGATACTCAGTGAGTTGTTAGCAGTGGAGCAGAGGTTATACTTAGTATGGAGAGAGCATACTGCTCAGGTAGTCTGGTAGATTTCTAGAGACATGGTTATGAACCATGTAAAAGAGGTAAAGGGCACATCTAGATCCAAGTGTTAGCCAATTTAGTTCTTCAAACATATCACAATGATGGGTTGTGTAATTACACTGAAGGGTAAAGCTGCATAATGAGTTATACAGAGTGTCAATTTTAGCAAGATGGATTTGTGGCACGGGAGTATATACTACATCCCCATAGTCTATGATTGGCATTATCATCTGTTGTACAACACGTCTTCTTACCAGGGGATTTAAACAGGATTTGTTTCTAAACAGAGCACCTATTTTGGATGAAGACCAAAAGTGAGGTTGGGGGTCAAGTCACTTACCAAGAAATTGGTAGGAGTCCACTGGGGCCAGTTTACGATTAGAATGTGTTACAATGGATATATTGGTATTGCAGATATTATACAGTTTAAAGGGATAGTAATTAGTGTTGAGCGAGCATGCTCGGCCGATGCTCGGATCGGCTCGAGCATCGCTCTGCTCGGCACATGGCGGTACTCGTACGAGTACCGCCATGTGCTCGCCCGGCATGTTCGGGTGGCGGGGATCTGTGCCGAAGGAGGCACAGATCTGAAGACGCTCCGCTGGACCACCAGGGACTGGAGGTAGGGGGCATTGCGGAGATGAAGGGGGACATTGCGGAGATGAAGGGGGCATTGCGGAGATGAAGGGGGCATAGCGGAGATGAAGGGGGCATTGCGGAGATGAAGGGGGACATTGCGGAGATGAAGGGGGACATTGCGGAGATGAAGGGGGACATTGCGGAGATGAAGGGGGTATAGCAAAGATGAAGGGGGTATAGCAAAGATGAAGGGGGTATAGCAAAGATGAAGGGGGTATAGCAAAGATGAAGGGGGACATTGCGGAGATGAAGGGGGCATTGCGGAGATGAAGGGGGCATTGCGGAGATGAAGGGGGACATTGCGGAGATGAAGGGGGACATTGCGGAGATGAAGGGGGACATTGCGGAGATGAAGGGGGACATTGTGGAAGAGGGGCATTGTGGAGATGAAGGGGGGCATTGACCAGGCACCCTCCCCTCATCAGAGCAGGGGGTGCCTGGTGTAATGCTCGTGTCGCCCCATTCAATTCAATGGGGCTCGGGTGCTCGGCCGAGCACTCGAGCCTCCGGCGGTGCTCGGTCAGAGCACCCGAGCATCGGGGTGCTCGCTCAACACTAATAGTAATGTTTCATAACAAAAGCAGCTCTAATTGATCTTGATAGTATTTGGGCCTCGGAGAGTGTTATTTAAATTCTGTCAGAGTTGTAGTTCAAGAGTAATTGAATGATAAAGTATCCACCTCCCACCCCTTCTACTGATGTAACACTGCTCAGCTTAGAGCAGTAATGAGTGTCCAGGTAGATTGCAGAGAGGGACAATCTTCAATTAAGATAAGGGAAAAAGCTGAAAAACCTGTCAAGGGTGGCAGGGTTTTCATTGTTCTCATAGTAAGAATATTGACCCTTGATGTGAGCTGTCTGTTCTATGGACTGAATTCCACATCTGTGGAGTGGGGGCTTACACTAGGTAAAAGGGATGGGAAGGGGAAACTTTATCATTCAATTACTCTTGAACTACAGCGCTCACAGTAATGAAATACCACTCTCTATGGCTCAAATACTATGAAGATTAATTGGAGCTGCTGTTTTTGTGAAACATTGCTATCACTTTAATTTGTACCAAACATATTGTGACTGTTTTGTCAGTTTTTAGGAAGAGTTTGTTCTTTGCTATCCATCTTTCAACTTCAGAGAAATCATGCTGTAAAATGCCCTCCAGTTGTGATACATTTGAATTTTTAACATACACGTATACAGAAGATGCTGTGCAAATCATGGGCAGATCATTTATAAATAGAGATAATAGAAGAGGGCCAAGGACGGAGCCTTGGGGAATCCCACTTGTAACTTTGAGCGGAAGGGTGGTATTTTCAGCAATAGACACATATTGCAATCTGTCTGATAAATAGGATCGGAACCAGTTTAGAAAATGATTACCCAATCCTGAACTTTGGAATTTACTTATCAGAATACCATGGTCTACTGTATCAAAGGCCTTTGCAAAATCTAGGAAAATAGCTCCAGTGAGTTCACCATTTTCCATACCAATACGCATATCATTGGTTACTTTTAGGAAGGCAGTGATTGTAGAGTGATTTGAACGAAAGCCTTATTGAAGGGGGTGAAAAAACTGGTCAGCACATGGACACATTTTTTCTAGGATTTTAGCCAATGTGGGCAGTAGGGATATTGGCCTGTAATTTGATACTACATTTTTATCCCCACTTTTACGGATAGGCACAACTCTAACTACTTTCCAGGCTTTGGGTATCTACCCAGATGACAGGAAGGCATTAATTAGGGTTGTAATAGGGTGGGCAGTGACCTAGGCACTGAGCTTTAATAACATTGCTAGTAGATGGTCAGGGCCAGATTGTGATATTCATTTTGGGTTAAGGAGATGGTCATATATTTAATTCTCATTTACCGGCATGAAATTAAATTAATTAGCATAATTGGACCAGGTAGCAGGTGACATAAGCTGATCTACGCATGTTTCTACTTCAGAATTACTTTTGTTTTCTCTAATCAGAGTGGTGGCACATCCAACAAAGTAGTTGTTAAATGCATTAGCAATGACTAAGGGGCACTGTATCATTTTTTTGTCTGTGGTTATAGTTGATGGGGAAGAGTGGTTAGAAGGGTTGTAGAGGTTATTAATAACTTTCCAGAAGTTGGCTGGTTTTGAAATGTTATTGTTCAAGTTGTCAGAAAAATATTGAAATTTTGCTAGTTCTGTTTGTTTTGTGCAAGTATTCCGCAATTGCCTGTATGAAGTATTATCATTAGCGGATCCAATTTATTAAGATTTTGTCCATAATGCATCTCTGAAACTGTATAATTCAAACAGGTCAGCAGAGACCAAGGGTAGATGGGCCCCCTTGCCCTAATCTTCCTTAGAGCGGCATGGGTATTACAGACCTGTAAGAATTCTGAGTCATAAAAGTCAATTGCTGAGTCTAGATCAGGTATAAGGTGTATTCTATATCATGGACAATTTCTTAAGTCATTTAGGAAAGACTGGAGATTACATTTTTAAATGATCTAGTAATTATGACTTTTGGACATGATTTGATTGTTTTATTTTAAAAACACAGTAGACTATTGAGTGAACGCTAAACACATTTGAATTCTACTTGGGCAGGATGAAAGGATCCAGTCTAGAAGAGTATGGTTGGATGTTTAAAGATGCGAGTAGGCAAGGAGATTAGCTGTGATAAGTTTGATGTCTTTAACAATGAACAGAATTTTTGATTCCTGGAGTCTAGCCAATTTATATTGAAGTCTCCAAGAACCAACAGTTCACTTTTCTTATTATGGGTGGCAATCTCATTATGGTGGTGGGTTATGTCTGTAAGCAACTGTGTTGGTGTATTTGGAGGCCTGTAGATGCCAACAGTTATGATTTGTTTAGAGAAGGGAAGACTAATTTTTCCTGCAATGTATTTATATGAATGGGAGTCATAAGAGTCATTTAAAAGTGTAAAGTTTATAGACTCTTGGGTGTGTATGATTATGCCTCCTCCTCTCTTTTCTCAGTCCTTCCTAAAACATGAGTATCCTTCAACTGAACAGCAGCATCTGGTATTTTAGGGTTTAGCCAGGATTCAGGGAGTATGAGGAATTTTGGATTGTACACACAACACCACGCTTTCAGGTTATCTATTTTGGATAGTATGCTGCGTATGTTGCAACTTTAAAGGTGAAGTTGCCATTTATTGTTGTTTGAGGGCCAGGATTGGTTTCATTATCATTTGCCAAGGCAAGTAGTAAAATGCATAAAAATTTGGTGAGTTGTTTGCGGTGAGCATATAGTGAAAGGGTGCATCTGTTGCTATAGAAAATGGTGCTGGGTGAGCTTGTTTTTAGTACTCTCCAACAGCATTCAGAGGGTAGCGCACATGTATGCAGAAGACCATGGTGGATTATTATGCTACTAGTTTTAAAGCCCGTGTACATGGGCCAACACTGGCAGTGCTGCAGAAATGCGCAGTACTGATTGCCCAAACACTCCATGGCTGATACGAAGTGGGGCGCTCTGAATTCAGACTGTAGACCTATCAGTGCACCTTACTGGGGCCAAGCAGTCCTAGGGAGGTGCGCAGAGAGGACTCCGGTCTGAATTCTGAGCGCTCTGCTCCGTATCAGCCGTGGCGCGGGCATTCTGTACTGCGCATGACTACAGTGCGTGCAGACGTCTCTACTGAGCATGATGGCTTCTGACAAACATCCTTAGCGAATTTTAATATAGGATGGTACAAGTGAGGAGCGGGATTGTGGGGATATGAGAAAAACTATTAATAGTGGCAGAGTTAGAACAGATAGTACTAATATGTTCATTTTGTTATGCATGTCAAAAAGATAGTGTGTGGGGGGAAACAGGTAGTCAGAAAATAGGTGAAATAGAATATCTAACTAAGATTGTTTAGTAAGACAACTTAACATCTAAAACTTTTATTTTAATCTCTTCCCTCCTATTCCACTGAATCCCTTTATGGTTTACTTGCCTGTTGAATTTAAGTAGTTGTATTGCAGCAGCTGTCTCTCTCCTGTCCAAGTCTCTTATAAACACTCCATACTTTGATAAGGTGTAGTTGGATAAGGTGCCAATACCACTGGCAAATGCCACCCCAGCATAATTGATTTGTACTGGGAGTGCCCTGACACTATTACATCTGATAAGAAACAGACATAGAGATATAGGAGAGTAATGGGGGAGGCAGGCAATATGGAGACTGGAACAGGTTGTTTTAATGGGCTAATGGTTAGCACATACTACAAGGGGTTAAAATTGTAGAGGGAGACTGTATCAGATCTGAAGTTCCAAAATGTAGGATTTGTCAGTACATACTTTGATAAGGTGTACTTGCAGAAGGTGCCAATACCCCTGGCAAATCCCACCCCTAATTATAATCCAAAACTGAATTTTTAAAATAAGAAATGTACAGAAGATTTTACCACATTAAAGTGGTGGTAATGAAGCCAGTCATGGGCATCCACACAAGGGTAAAAGTTTGCACTTACCTCCCCACCTATCCCCACACACACAAAGATTGTCCTCTCTTATTTCAGTGGAAAAGTAATATTTTTTCCTAGTTTTTCCTCATGGCTGCACCAAGGGTTTTTATTCCAAATCAATATTTATTTGGTTTCTCTATCGCAGGGGATACCAAGTTTTGAATGGGGAAAGAGAGAAAGACATGTTTTCCGGAGGCTAGTGTTACTTGTGTAGGATGATTCCTACAGAGGAGCAAGCACTGTATGCTGCAGCCATGAAGTATCATGACATTGTTGTCCCCCCCCAGAAAAATCTCTGCTAAAACCCATGATATCAGTTATTTTTTTTTGCCAATTTTTTTTCTTTTTTTTTTAAAAGGTGTTAAAGTTTTATTCCCCCACCCCTTCCCTTTTACCTTTCATCAGCTCCTTCTCCTGAGGAGTGGACATGCTCATCCATTTTCATGGCTGAGAAGCTGGGCAACATTCCCATCAGTCTCGAAAGTTTCCTAGCATTTTGAGCATGAATGTTTGTAAACCGTTGCCCAAGAGCACATCAATGTATTACAAAGA
Source organism: Rhinophrynus dorsalis (assembly GCA_037306005.1). Classification (NCBI taxonomy): domain Eukaryota; kingdom Metazoa; phylum Chordata; class Amphibia; order Anura; family Rhinophrynidae; genus Rhinophrynus; species Rhinophrynus dorsalis. The sequence goes on along the minus strand of CM074719.1, from coordinate 411,621,988 downwards.
AATACTATGCTTACTTCACTGGTATCAGTGCTAAATCTGTACTTGTGCATAAACTCCCTTCAGTACTGTGGTGTGAAATTTTGAGGAGAAAGCTGCATGGAATGATAACTTGACCTTATGCTCTGGATGCAAAGTGTAGGTGAGTGTAGACTCATTTCTCAGTTTCTGAAGATTAGGTCTATAAACAAAATTACATTTAAAATATGCAGAGTACATTTTTTTCCCTTTATTTGTATTCTATCTTCTTGTGACGGATTGTTACCCCATTAAATCTATTGCCATTTAAGAGCCTTAATGATCTCAGTCACACTCTTAACCCCTTAGTGACAGCCACGTGCATACGCAGCTGTCACCTTAACGCCCGTGGTGCATTTTTTTTTTTTTTTTTTTTTCCAAATGAGTCCGGAGTCCCCAAGCGGCGTGCAGCCGCACGGAGACCCGGATTTCTGGGACTTACCAGGTACGTCCTCTGTCACTAAGTGACAGTTTCTGTGTGACGTACCTGGTAAGTCAATTGTCATTAAGGGGTTAAAAACTCTATATTTGTCAATGAAGTTTTATTATTCCCACTCCTTATCCTTTACACAAAGTCAGAAAAAGCTGATCCAGGAGACTGATTGCTACAGTTTCCACATCAACCCTGCCTGGCAATCTACCAACTGAAACACTTCCCTATGCCTGAACATTGCAAAGAAGCTAGTGCTCAGGACCCATATACTCATTGCATAAAGGGGAAGAAGGGGGGCATCATAAACTTAAATAACAGGCAAAATATATATAGGAGGTTTTCAAGAACGTGACAGATTAGTTAAAAAAATAGATATGCGTCCATCAAATCCAGCCCTTGCCAAATCACCCCTATTTATCCAGATGAAGGCAAAAAAAAAAAAAAACACATTGAAGCAAATTACAATTAAGCTCCAACTTGGTAAAAAAATTCCTTCCTGACTCAAAAATGGCAGCCCCATAGTTCCCTGGATCAATAACCAATCTGCATGGAACCAATCTGTCAAAATTCTCAATATTATTCTGTGCTAGATAGGTATCCTTTGATTTTTTGAAAGCAGTTATTGTATCTGCAAGCACAACACCCAGAGGCAAAGAATTCCATAGATTTACTGCCCTTACTGTAAAAAATCCTCAAGTCTTAATGGATGACCTCATTCTTAGATCAGCTCTTTGCGTAAATAATTAATTAGATAGTTCTTTGTATTGACCTTGAATACATTTGTAAATGGTAATCATATTACCCATTAGAAGTTTCTTCAGAACCAATTCTTACAAAAGCTACTTAACTTTGAAATGAAATGTGGCCCCATCATTCAATAGAGGAGTTAATGAGATGTATTGAGGGTAGGTGAGCGGTAATCTTTATTGTGAGTTGGGATTTCCTCTGTTTCTGTGATTAAGAAACTAATGCATTGGAGGTGCCACTGAAGCAATATGGTATTTATACATATTGATGGGGGTATTAAGGACACAGAAGATGATAATGTATGATAATTAACTGCTACAATGCCACCATATTGCTGAAAAAACATATAAAAATGTTTTGTTTTTTTTTACCCAAGCCTGGTACAAGTGACATGAATTTTCCACAGGTGTTGGCAACCTGCAGCCTTCCAGATGATTTTAGACTATAACTCCCATCAGCCTCAGCTTTCTAATGGATAATGCCTCCTACCCTCCACTGTGCTAACAATCACTTTCCCTCTCTCTGCTGCATAAGTACTTTAAATTGGAACTGTCACTTTGTACTAAATAATAAATTCTGAAAGAGCTTTCAAAATCACCTGTGTTTATGTTAGCCATTTTTCATTTAAAGCAATAGTTCATGAGATATTCAGCTCCATTTATTTTTCAATTTATGCAGGCTAGATAAAATCCAGCCCAATTCATGCAGGTTAGATAGACACAGCTGGCATATAATCCAGATAGCCACGTTCCACACTGCTCTTCCTCCCACCTGCCACTCTGTTCTGACCAGTGCTTTAAACTGCATTAACTTCCACATTAAAGGGATAGTAATACTTTGTTTTATCTTTATTTTATTTTGTAGGTATTAAAAAAACATGAAGAATGATATGTCTTATCTCTCAAACCTTTATGGTTTAAGAGATATTCACAAGCAAAGTTTCCCCTCCCGCCCCTTTTACTTAGTGTAAGCCATCTCTTCTCAGATGTGGAATGCAGTCCATAGACCAGACAGATAACAGCAGGGGACAAGCTTCTTTCTATTAGAACAATGAAAGCCCTGCCCCCCTTGGACATGTTTTTCAGGTTTTTCCCTTATCTTAATTGAAGATTGTCCCTCTCTGCAGTCTGCCTGGGCACCTCCCTTCTGATCTGGCTGAGCAGTGTTACATCAGTAAAAGGGATGGTAGGGGGATATTTTATCATTGAATTACTCCTAAATTACAACTCTGACAGAATTGAAATAACATTCTCCAAAGTCCAAATACTATGAAGATTAATTAGAGCTGCTTTTATTATGAAACATTACTATGACTTTAAAGGGATAGTAATACTTTATTATTACTCTTCCCCATATTGTAGCTATTTGCAAATGAATTGAATTGCCCCCAGGTTCATCTCTCAAACCTTTATGGTTTGAGAGATAACCGAACGCAAAGTTCCCCCCTCCCTCACCATTCCCTGAAGTCAGCGTTGTACTGACGGCAGGGATATCTGGTTTTATTTTTCATCAGGTGGCTCTGCAGCTGAGCCGAGATTGCGTTAGTAAAAATAATTATTTCACTGAAACGGTCTTCTACGTGTACTTGGTTTGCAAGCACACGTAGAAGACAGAATTATTTCACTGAAACAGTCTTCTACGTGTGCTTGGTTTGCAAGCTCACGTAGAAGACTGTTTCAGTGAAATAATTCTTTTTCACTAACGCGATCAGACCGGATATCCCTGCAGTCAGTACAACGCTGACTTCAGGGAAGGGGGAGGGAGGGGTAACTTTGCGTTCGGTTATCTCTCAAACCATAAAGGTTTGAGAGATGAACCTGGGGGCAATTCAATTCTTTTGCAAATAGCTACAATATGGGGAATAGTAATAATAAAGTATTACTATCCCTTTAAATAGATAGTAAGGTTTTATATTGCACATAGCTCAGAACGTTGAGCATTTTTAATATTACTGCTGTGTGATGTTCATATGCTCCAAAACGTGCTTGTTACAGTGTAATATTACGTTGAAGATGATCCCTCAAGCCCCTTTCTCAATTCAGATGTTGCCTCTTCTCAGACCTGAGACCGGACAGCATCACAACAAAGGACAATCTTCCCTAGTTCAGTAGAAGGAAAAACCTGCACTCTTTGAGAAAGGAGGGAAGGTTTTTCCTAATACTGCTTGAAGATTGATTGACAAAAATGATTATGTCAGGGAAAGGGGCACGAGGGGTAATCTTCAACATAATATTATACTGCAACAAGCACATTTTGGAGATTATGAACGTCACGCAGCAGTACTATTATACATGCTCAACGTTCTGAGATATATAGTTATATGAAACATTACTATCCCTTTAAATAACGAACCCCTCAAAATGCTGTTTCAAACAAAAAAATGGCTAACAGATTTCTAAAGCTTTTTGTAAAATCACTTGTTTGTTACAAATTGATAGTTCTGCCTTAAAACTTTGAAGACCAGAAAGGCGTGCAAAGCATTTGTAGGGGAATACCAGCCCGGGCATTTTTATTTATTTATTTATTTTTTTAAAGCAGCCCACTAGCTACACCGACATCCCTATCGACGCCCCTTTGTGGTCCCTGTGCGGCATGGGAGAACAGGCGCCAGGATATTATGTCATATACTGCAGAGCGCATTAATAAGGAACGTGAAGGCTGTCACAGAGAGTGCCTGTGGCAACACAGACCTCTCCTTCAAAATATCGTGGGACCCGATCCCCCAATAGGACAATCCGCCCGTGGCTATGTACACCAAATAGCCTCAACTTAACCAAGGGGATGGTATGAGGCAGACTTGGCGCTATGGGGAATTCCTTTAGTCAGCATCAAGATGTACTCCATGTATTAGTTTCCCGTCAGGTGAAGTGCATTAGTGCATACTATTATGTACAGGCACTGGTGAATTCAGATATGCACTCCACTGTAATTAGAACACTGAAAAGTGTTTCTGTCTATAAATACCTGAATGATTAAGAGGGATGAAAAATGTCAGTATTACATGGGTCAGAAGCTTCCCCCCCGAGTAAACTGAATTGAATGCCAGTGAGGTCACAAAGATTCAGTAAGTGATCATGTAAAGCACTTAATTAATCAGATCAAGCCACTTAAATGTACTACAAGCCACAAAGAGGTTTTTCCTTCCTTGCATTTGGGACTTGGAATCAAAACCGTTCAGGAAAAACAGAAATGGGTCTACTCTAGTCTGCACAGCACAAAGGTACATCCGGCTACAGTAGGCTGACCAGACCTCACCTTTAACCGGGAAAATAGGAAAAATGCATACTGCAGTACTGCTTTGATTTCAGTGAAGAACATGAAAATGGCTATTTCCTGTGTGTCCCTGGTGAGATCTGGTCAGCCTAGGCTACAGGGTCTCATTAGTTTTGAGTTCACCAGCGGTTATCTTTTGTGGACAAACACCACAGGCTGGATTCTATTGAAAGTGCTAATTTTATCTCTGCATTTATCTCCAGATTTTCCCATAGACTTCAACAGGAAAAGGTTTGATAAAAAAAGGTGTTAACATTTAGCACCTGCAATAGAATCTAGCCCCACGTCAGCTAATGACCAGATATTATTGCTAATAGCCAATCCTGCTGTTATTGAATACATGCAGGTCATTCTCATTTTAACCCTTTAGCACCAGATGGGTGAGCAGTTCTTTGCTTTGCAATGCGTTGCTCACTCCATTGGCATTCAATGGATTATAACATATACTGGGTCATATGGATGAAGATAAAGTAGAACAATTCTGTTGTAAACCAACCATCCTATATAATAATTCACTAAGTATGTTTGTCTGAAGCGGTCATGCGCAGTAGAGAGGGCTGCGCGCGCTGCAGTCATGCGCAGTAGAGACTGCCCGTGCCGCAGCTGATAAAGGAGAGGGGTGGTCCAAATTCAGACCGTTTTTCTCTCTGCACACCTTCCTGGGAACATGCACAGTGAAGACTACGGTCTGAATTCGGAGTGCCCTGTTCCGTTATCAGGCGCGCGCCTTGAAAAATCCATTACTATACAGGAATCGATGCAGCCCTGCAATGTGTGTTTTCTATAAGCACCCTAATTTAAAAGGGCAGTGTGGTTACCCTACCATCCACAACAAGATATACAAGCTACCTTTATCTCCAGATGGATATTTTGACAGCCTGTGGGTTAAACACTTGCTGTATACAATGACAGTCATGAAATCTTTTAAAATAAATGTGTTTAAATAATATAATCCACCTTGGCTCCTTAAACCATCCTATATAATAGTTCGCTAGGATGTTTGTCATGATGCAGTGAGTGAGGCGACGCAAGACTGCATCGCGTGGAGCAGTGAGGTAGCGGCCTCTTAACCCTTTGAGTGCCAGATGGGTACACAACGCATTGCAAAGAAATGCGTTGCGTACCCCTCTGGCACTCAAAGGGTTAACATTACCCGGACCTTGGCTCCTGTACACGGGCTTTTACACTAATTAGTAATATTGTGTCACTACAGGCTAACTCCTGAAACATTGTACTGGAAATGTGAAATATATGGGTCTTAAGTATAACAGCATATGGGACACATATGAAAACTGCATACTGCAGGGCTGCTTTCATTTCAATGCAGACCTGAAATATGCCTATTTCCTATGTGTCCCCAGTTATAGGGAAAGGTCTGGTCAGCTTATCATAGTGGGCAAAATAAAATGTATCTTCAGTGTAAATGTCTTTTTAACCCCTTGAATGCTGGAGGTCAGTTGCAAAGCACTGGGGATCTTGCCACCTTCCAAGGTGTTAAAAACCCAGTTTAAACCAATGGGAAGTTTTGCGTATTCCCTATGATAGGGTGACCAGACCTTCCCTTTAACCAGGGACACATAGGAAATAGGCATATTTCAGGACTGCCCCAAAATCAAAGCAGCCTGCAGTATGCAGTTTTCATGTGTGTTACTGGTTAAAGGTGAGGTCACCCTACCCTATGATACAGACGGCTTGCTTCAGAATTGTTGCGGTTTCTCTTTATAAACAAAGCCATGTATTTAAGAATAGGTATGTGACACATAAAGCTTTAAATTTCACAAAGGACAAACATACGTTCTTATGCAAGTCACAAAAATACACAAACATTTACTTACCTGTAAAGACAGTGGATTCTAATACAATGATCAGACCTGAACATGAGAACTTCCCTGCTACAGCATGCATGATTTAATTAGAGGCACACCCTTTTTGATTATCTCACCTGATCAAGCAGATAAATCCTCAAGCCCTGGGCTGTTAGTGGTTCCTGAGGGAATGGACAGAGAAGAACCACTGGTCTATGGCATATAAGGTGGCCATATATTCCTTTAAATCCAGGACACGTTCATACAAAATAAAACAGAAGATGCAGGGTTTTTCAGATACCTGTGCAGCCACATGACATTTTCTGATGCCTCTCTAGCACTCAAAGGGTTAAAATTTAACAAGCTGCATGGCCAATCCTGCAATGTCAAATAAGGACCAGGGAAAAGCATTTCTTCTGTGTTGCAGGTTGTCTAGCGTAGATTTAAAGAAATACTAACACCTACAATGAAACTGGTTTATATAATTTTAAATATTATGTATTTCCAGCTAACATATGTAAAATTAGTGATAGTATGTTAGATCCCTAAGAATGCATTTTTAATGTTATAAAGAACAGGCATGTAATACTCAAATAAAGCCATCCAATTACCCCCTGAGAATGATAGTTTAACCATTATCAACCTTTGCTGATGTTAGAACTTTGGCAATGAGAAAGATGCCTCTTTTATTTGTATGGTTGTTAAACTACAAGAGAACATGGTGACAAAATAAGAATACAGTACTTAATTTTATGGCAAGACCCGGAGGCTCATATTATGCAATATCTCTCTCTTTACTTTCTTAGCAGCAAAGATCAAACAGACTTTTTTAAGGTAAAACAAACTTGGTGAATAGATAACCCCACCCTCACATATCAGTATCCAATCCCCATAAACTCCAGGTGTATATCAGCCTTATCACATAGAATCACTACCTCTTTCTTTGCTGCTTGGCAGCAAATAAGTATATATTTGGTCTCTTATATATTTTTCAATTGCATTGACTGATTTTTGAATCTCTGTTTATTTCCTGTACACTTATTCTGAAATAAAATTTGATATATTTTGCTGGACCCTTTACAATGGTTATTATTGCTGTATCTATAACTTAATTGTTATTGTTCCTTATATTCTAAACCTGTCCCTCTTACGGTGCGTTTCCTTTAAACCTTTTACTTTTCTGAGTTTGCTTATCTTGGTATCCTCAGCGTTTCTTACCGCAACGTGGATATGTTCTTATTCTCCATCTTTACCCATTTACTTCTTTCGGTGTGTTTGTCTCTTATGCGGCTAGGTCTCCTGCTGGTTCTTAATCCAACTTACTATTTCTCCTGTTCCGACCACGCTGTGTCCGGATGCGCCTGAAGTTTCTCCTCCATGGTCCGGTTTCTCCCTTGACTTTTGTGGTGAATTTGTCTCTCAGCAGTCTTGTGAACCCTTGGGCTGCCTGCAGATTTTTCCTACTATATAGTTTGGGTCATTATTGATATGTATATATATATATATATATAAACCTATACTATTTGCTATTATGTCACAAAGGAAATAATTATCTCCTCAAACTCCCATGAAGAGCAATAAAATTCCACCACAATTTTTGCATAGGAAGAATGCCTCTATTTATTCGGACTCACAGGAGGATTTGGCAGTGGTTTCCAATAATGATGACCATCACATTCAGCATATTTTAGATCAATCATTGAATAAGACTATATCTACTGCCATATCCTCCTGTATGGGGCAAATGACTGATTCTTTAGCGAGGTCCCTAGCAGATATTTTCCATCAACAGCCTCAGGACATTTCTCACTCCACAAATCATTCATTAATTATCCCTGAGAAGGTGGTTCAAGCACAGACTGAGGGTAAGAGAAAACGAAAAACCAAAATTTGTCCACTGAAATGGAATTTAAAAGTTCTGACATTGACTTGCCCGGTATATCTGGCACTAAGAATTGTGGGTCACTCCCACGCAACAGAACCTCACCCCGGGAGTATAGCAAACCGGTGGAATGAGCTAAGAAAAGGTCTAAACCGGATTCCTTCCCTGTGCTCTCGTCCTCAGAACCCTATTTGGAAATAACTGGCCTAGATACCCTGAACATTACAGAGAAAAAAGAACCTGCATAACCTTTGAGTGATACCATGGACATTAGCCTTTGGGTAAGAAGTAAAGTAGAAGATGGCACTTAGGAATCATAGCAGTTTGCCATCAGCCCATTTACTAAAGGTAGTGCATGAAAACACAACACTATTTGTGGATGGAATTATCCTTGGCTCATCAGGTAGATTACAGAGTGATCAATAAACAGCATACTCCTACCTCTACATTAGAAAAAGGCAGCAAAATCCAAAAATTAGTTTATTAAATTATTTGATTATTTTTATCACTTTGTTCCTAGTTTGGCATCTGCTTTTTTCCATTGATATCTTTTTAATGGGCATTGTCCTTTTTTTGTTTACTTCCTTCCTTCTTCCCACCACCTCCTCCTCCTACCAAATACTTTCACTTGTTTTCTCTGAACTCTTCTCTGACCTTTCTTGCCTCGTGGTCCCCCCTCCTGCTTTTCTATCCCCTTCCACCCATTCATATATACAACCATTTCCTACCAATACCAGTTGCACAATCAGAATTTGACCATCATAAATGAAATAAAGAAAACTTGTATTAAACAACTGGATCCCCCCCCCCCTCCAAGCAATCAGAATTAAGGGGATGATTCATGACATAAGTGGCACAGTAAAGTGACTTAAGTAGGTGTACAGTCTTAAGCTTTTGAGTGCCGGAGGGTGCACTATTTAAATGTTTAAAATTGATTCCAATTTAGCACAAAATAGCCATTGCACATCACCTTCTAGGCTCCTTCTGTAGTTTCTCCCACATCCTACTTTGTCATGCCCACTACCCTTTTTGTTCAGACCATTTTGTGACTCAAATCTTTCCATTTAGACACTCAGACACAAAGGCTGTATTTTCTGTGGGGTCACCGAACATCAATGATCACAGGTATGGCAATTGCATCTTATACTTGGATACTTGGGTGTATGGAAGGGGTTAATAACAATCACTGACAGAGGATGACATATTTTAGTCAAGCAACAGCTGGAGGGCCACTGTTGCCCATTCCAGGAATAGGTACTCATACATTCTTTTATTACCTACCAGGCATTGGCTGGCACTCTCTTTGACAAGGAGGCATTGGCTTAAAATTATGAATAATTTGAAATAAATGTGCATGCTATTATAATTATTTAATTAGAGTATGTATCTTACCAAATTGTGTGCAAGTATAACTAGAAAAATCAATGCTGTTTTGAAGGCAAAGGGTGATCACACCAAATATTGATTTGATTTAGATATTTCTTCTATTCACTCATTCTGCATTTTAATTGAAAAAAATAAACTATTAACATGTATATTTTTGAAAAGCATTTTTCACACCTGCCTAAGTCTTTTGCACTGTACTCTGCATGTGTGTGTGTACATATATAGTCAAATGAATGACTATTCCAGTATGTATTATTACTTTTTTAATGGACTAAAATTTCATGGAGACAAGCTTTCAAGAGATTCTCCCTTTCTCAAGTCTAAAGTATAATGGAAATAAGAACAGGACAAAGAAAAACAATTGTAAAGGAAAGTGTAGATCTAATACGGAGTGGATAAGGAAATGAGAAATGTGAGGGGAGGGGAGTACTGGCAGCAAGGGGGACAGGGGAAGAGTAACAGAATCACAGAACACAGATGCAAGTGAAAAAACAAAAAAAATATATATATATGTTATGAGAGCTGAGTAAAACATGTATCACACACCCATTACTCAAAAAACTTTCACCTTTACAACACTTGAGCCAAGTGGAAGGTGAATCAAGTATACAGATATTGGGGGTTATTCACTAAGGCTTGATAAGGAGGTGATAAAGTGGAGATGACTTCTCCAGTGATATCACTTCTCCAGTTCCTATGTTATTCTATGGAGCCTATGCACTAAGAGCTCCAAAACTTAAGAAATGTTAGTGCATTGGCTCCATAGAATAACATAGGCATTCGCAAAGTGAATTCTTTATCATGCCTTTGTGAATAACCCCCATTGTGTTACTCTGCACCTTGTTTTCTGTCTTTGCATTGAGAATCAATGCATTGGAGACCTCTCTAGCATTAAAGTGGAATATATTGGTATATAAATCAACTAGTTGAACAGCCCGTTACACGGGCCACAGTGCCACTGCCACCCGGTCGCGGGGCAGTCACGTGCAGTAGAGACTGCCCGCGCCACAGCTGATACAGAGCTGGGCGCTCCTTCGAAGCGCCCAGCTCTGTATCAGCCACGGAGTGGGCAGTCTCTACTGCGCATGACTGCAGCACGCGCAGCAGTGTCTACTGCACATGTCACGGCGTTACACACGATTTAGTGAATTACTATATAGGATGAGGATTTTTGGAATTTTTATTTTTCCCCTGATGTGAAATTTATTTGCAAAACAATGTGTTGGATACTTTTCTGACAATCAAAGGGTAAAAAAGGTAAAAAGGAAAATTAAGTAAAATGAGTCCAGTTTTTCTGTGCGTGCCATAGAAGAGGCTTTTGGTGCTTGCTCACATTAAAGTCTTAACAATGATGAAGTGTGTGTGCTGGTACACACTAAAAGGATCAAATGATCTCGTACCATACCCTGAAGTGCAGTTGCCCAATTTTAATGCCAATGTCAAAGTGCAGAAAATAAGCTGCACTGGCAGATTTGAGCACTGTCTTTAGTATCTCCTTAAAAATTGTTTAGTTTAGCATAAAATATGTTTTAAAGGGATAGTAATACTTAAAATGTGAAAAAAAGATTAAGGTTTATCCCCCTGAGTAAATCATAGGTACTCCCACCACCGAAAGGGGTTTTATTCAAAAGTTATTACAGCTCAAATTTTCATTTTATTAGGTGCAATATCACAATGGACTGAAATTGTACAGTGGTGCTGTTGTTACACCATCCTATGGATGGCTCTGGTCCCGGGACCATAAATCTCTATAGGATGGTGTAGCAACAGCGCCACTGTACAATTTCAGTTCACTGTGATATTGCACCTAGAAAGTTTGAGCTGGCATAACCTTTGAATAAATCACCTCTCTGCAGTGGTAGTGCACTTGTTTTACTCGGGAGAGTAAACACTACAATATATATTTTTTTACATATGAATTATTGCTGTCCTTTTAAAAATCGCCTACAATCATAACCTACGTATGACAATCTGTGATACTGTATGTCCAGTTAAGAATCATTTATTCAGCTGTTAGCAAAAACCAGAGAAGATAAATACTGTATATATTTCTTGGATGTTCTTAGAGATAATGTAAATTGTTTGCACTCCCCATCTGGTCTTAAAGAGGTTAATAGACCAAAAACTTATTTTCTGTATTGATCCAGCTTTCCAGTTTATTTATTTATTTTTTGATTCGGTCTCTGTCTTCAACTCAATTTATTGTTCAATTACACTGCACAGACTGAATATTGCCTCTAGTCACATCTCGCTAACTGTAGTTGCCAGTTGACAAAAAAAAAAAAAAAAAAGATTTTTAACAAGCTTTTGAGCTACTGATGTGGAAGAACATACTAAGTCAATCAACTGTACTAACATTGACAATACAAAGAAAGTATCTCTCATTTTCTCTCTCTGATACTCTAGAATGGGGTACTCAAATTTGTCCGTAACAACCCACCCTCTCAACAGTGCATGTTTTCAGATATCTTCATTTAAACATAAGTGAATGCTGTTAACTCCAGCAGAGTCTTCAAAATCATTGGATTATTGATTGAGTCACTTGTGTTTGTGTGAAAATATGCACCGTTGGGCCGGGGGAGCTGAGGATAGGTTTGAGTCCCCAGCTCTAGAACATTTTCTGTGCAAGTCTATTTTTGGTATTGACTTTTATAACAGTCACAGAATATCTTATATACTATAACAGCTAAACGGATTAAAGAGACAGTCAATCTCCATTCACTTGCCTTTTGACTATACCTATTCTGAAAGAGCATAAGGTATAAAGCTTAATTTCCTCTTTTTCCTTCCTTACCTACATTTTTTTCCATACACTTTTATATTTCTGACATTGAACTCCTTGGATCTTTGTTTCCAGAGGGCTTTCAATCAGGGACAGTAATATTTATATAATATTGCAGTCTCTCTGCAGCACTGAGTGCTGTGTATGCTGTAGAGGTGATTTTCTGCACTGTTTAACTATCTTTTTTTCCACTTTATTTTTTTATATTGCTGCACTATTTATGTTTTAATAGTCCCACACAGAAAGATCTGTGGACACTCAAATAATTACCTGTCAGAAACCTAAGTGTGGAAACAAAAAATAAATGAAACTGAAAAATTATTAATAAAAAGTTTAGGTAATTTGACTTTACATAGTATGCACTTGAAAGTTAAAAATATCAATGTTCCTTTAATATGCAATGCAATGTTTTTCATTCTCTACAGAGTAGCTGATCTCCATGCTTTTCGAGTCTATAACTTCAATTATCCCCAACTATCCCAAGGCATGTTGGAGTTGAAATCAGATGTAGTCTCAAACAGCTAGAGTTCCTACAATAGCTACCCCTAAATAGATGTTCCCACAACTTTTTCTCAAGCTATTCATAGAAGTAATAGTCTTTGGGGCAGCTCCAGAGCTTTCCCAGGTATAAATAAATGTAATAGCAATTTCTATCACAATATCCTCATTGTTTTCCTTCTACCCTTCCTAAGAATATTTCCATAGGAGGCATTTGTGTTCTGGAATTCTACAAAATCAGTCACGTCTGCCTTCATGGACATAATATCTGTTAATATGTAAAGATGAATTTGTGCAATCCAGAATTAACTAATATTAGCCATTATGATTTTCTGCATAGAGGAAGGTAAGCAGACATTATTGAGAGGTGTTGGCATTTAGTAACACAGCTCTCCATTTTGCGTACTCCTGTAAGATGCTGCAGACAACACCAGTGACACATTAAAGGGATAGTAATGTTTCATAATAAAAACAGCTCTAATTAATAATCATAGTATTTGGACTTTGGAGAGTGTTATTTCAATTCTGTCAGAGTTGTAGTTCCAGAGTAATTCAATGACAAAGTATCCCCCTCCCGCCCCTTTTACTGATGTCACACTGTTCAGCCAGAGCAGAAGGGAGGTGCCCAGGTAGACTGCAGAGAAGGACAACCTTCAATTAAGATAAGGGAAAAACCTGAAAAGCTTGTCAAGGGGGGCAGGGATTTCATTGTTCTCATAGGAATAAGAGTGTCCTCTTCTGTTATCTGTCTGGTCTATGGACTGCATTCCACATCTGAGAAGAGATAGCTTACACTAGGTAAAAGGGGCGGGAGGGGGAAACTTTGCTTGTGAATATCTCATAAACCATAAAGGTTTAAGAGATAAGATTTATATCATTCTTCATGTTTTTTAATGCCTACAAAACAAAATAAAGTTAAAATGAAGTATTACTATCCCTTTAAGGGATATTTACTGATTACAGGGGGCTGAAATATTCTAGATGATTTGAATGACTTATTATATGATCATATTGCTTTGAAATATGCTAATGAAATCAATTTCCAGTACCATAACATCTTGCCTTTTAACCCTTTGAGTACAAGTGGGTTGTCTAACAAATTGCAGAGCAATGTATTGCACAGCCCTCTGGCACTCAACAGGTTAAACATGTTGTTGATAAAGTTAATTTCAGCTGAAAAATTAACTGAATCCTTTTGATTCTATTAAATTCCCTGGCAGGGAAGAGTCACTGCAGGCTTTATTGTTCTCTAAAAGCAGTAGATGGGGACAAAGCACATTAAATGGTGAGCTGGGAATTCAGCAATCTGTTCATTTTTTTCCTTAATATATTGTGTATTGCGTCTTATGTAAAAGGCAAAGTGCAACAATACTGGAGCAAACCAACTCCACCATTGGGGATATATAGAAATTCCCAAATGCATATGGATGTAGCGGGGCTTTTGAATTGCTTTGCAATGTGTTGAATAACACTCTGGCACTCAAAGTTTGAATTAATTGAATGCTACAGAGGTCTACAGCTCATTGCCCGAGAACTCAGTTGGCAACAACCTTTTATCAATACACACTGCACAATTTGTAATTTATTACATTGTCAGTTGAACAGTTTAACCCTGTGAGTGTCAGAGGGGTGCCATTAAAACAGTCAACAGGAATTGACTTAAAGTGGAACCTGACCTCATTCAATAGAAGAGAAGAACACACAGAAGGCGCTCCTAGTGCGATAACGTCACCAACCCATCACTGTCCCCACCACAGTATTGGCCAGCTGGGCTGCTCTTCAATACAACTCACCAAGGACGTAGTATGCAAAAGAAAAAATAGAAAAGGGCGCCCAATAGTGCCTGTTATAACAATGGGTCTTTTTCACAAACCAATAATACTCACAAGAGTGATGGTTATGAAAGGATATACGTCCAAACACAACAATATGAGCTCACAAAGAAATTCTCCTGTCTCTGCTCAGGTGGCCCAGACATTTTTAATTTTGCATTGATTTATATTTATATATATATATATATATATATATATATATATATATATATATTATTATTTTTTTTTTTATAAAATTGTATATATTTTACATAAATATGCGTAATTGATTTTAATCTGTTTATTTACTGTGAAGTATCATATCAAACCTAGTTTGTGTAAAGATCTGAAATGTATTTATTATTATTATACACATTTTATGTGAGGTATACAAAATAGTAGTTTAAATTTTATGAGCTTCTGTGGGTCTCCTGTACTCTGTTCTTGCCTATATTGCTGATAGAGGCAAGTATACCATTTCCTTGTGTATTCCCAGACAGTTGGACAGCTGTATGGGATGCTTGCCAACTTTCGGCCTTTAGGGGCAAGTACAATCAAGTGGCCTGATTCTACTATTGCTAAAACACAATGTCTTGGCCCACCTCATTCTGTTAGTTTTAATACATTTTTATAACTTCTATTAATGTTATGAAGTAATGCAAGTGATACCACAGAGCTTAAAATTGGAATGGGGATAAACAAGTGATATCACAGAGATTACAACTGAAATGGAGCTACATTAGTGATACCACAGAGCTTACAATTGAAGTGAAGCTATAGTAGTGATACCAGAGAGCTTCAAATTGAAATGGAGCTCCACTGGTAATGTAGCTCCATTTCTTTTGTAAGCTTTTACTCCATTCAGGCCAGACTTATTTCCAGCCCAGGGGCAATTGCCCCCTACTTCCCAGGCCAACCCTCCCCTGGACAGTTGAGGATGATGGGCTATAAGTTGGTCACTCAACATAGATAAATACATAGCAGCAGAACACCTCTCACTATGGAGGTGGTACATTTTTGCTTCTCTATTGAGATGGGGTAAAAGAGAGGATGAGGGCTTTCTGGGGAAATGGAAATGGAAACCCAGTTGACCCTTGGTTGGGGGATATTTATAGAGTTATTGTAATCAGATAGGTTTCCTTGGAAAGTTCTCTTTTCCAAAAATGAATAAATGTCTGCAGGAAAAGGATGAGTCTGATGGAGCAAGGAATGGATTAATTAGTGCAAGTGCAGGACAAGAAAAGTCTAGCAGTACAAATGCATGCAGCTGTCATCTTTGTATCTTTTGGAAGATCAGTGGCTTCTCCTACATGGCAATTTGTGTACACCTCCAGTGATGTTATGACCTGCAGTGCATGTTCACATGGTTACATGCATGCACACTCGTGTATCTAATGATGAACTTTCCAATTCTCAGATCTAATTTGCACCAACCATTGTGCACGCAGTCTGGCTTTTGCAGTGTTTTGTACCTCTGTCTTGGCCTTTTAGTCGAGAGTCCACACCATAACTGGTAAGAGAAGGTGACAATGTTTTGTTTTGTTCTTTGGTTTCTTTTTGAGGGGGGGTGATGAATTCCAATGATGACATCAAGGCAGGTGACTTGAAGATTTGTAATAGTTGTTGTAGGAGACAAGTAGAGAAAATGCAATACCTTTATTGGCTACCTGGGTAGCATTAGAGTGCAACCTTTCAAGGTCACTTAGGTCTGTCTCATTGTCATGTATGTTATTAAATTAGAGCTGAGAGTACAATGTGTATACAGAAAGAACACCACATTATATACAGAGGCTGATGTACGAAGAAAAACTGGGAAATCCTGGGATAAGCCAATTGCACTGTAGAGGGACAAATAAACATTTCTGAAAATACCTACTGATTAAATGGGACTTTTAACACCTTGCATGTTAGAGGTCTCCAATATGTTGTATAGTTCTCCAGCATACAAGGGGTTAAAAGCCCAATTCAAATCAAAGGGAATTTGTATTTGTCCCCTGGATTTTGCTGTTGGTTTACCCTTGAATGAAGCCATTTTGTTTTAGTACATCAGCCTAAAAAAGTGCAGTTCATAATTATCACTGATGACAGTGGGAAATGCAAGTTCTATATAGATTCTGTGCTTTCAGAATGTTATTTTAGGTTCTTTTTTTTTTTTTAGAACATATCTGATAGTAAACCTGTGAGCCTTTTATTTAAAGCAGATCACCCCAAATAAAGCCCCCCCAATATAGTCATATAGCGATAAGCTTAGAAATAATACTATTATCCAGCATAAGTACAGCATTATTAAGAAATCCTACTTCATCTGAGGCTGACAGGCAGGCATCGGCGCAGATATCTTGGCTTAGAGACATCTGTGCGCATGCGTTGTCCGTCCTGGTCTCCTCCAGGAGGCGTTGAATTGTACGTTAAGGTAATAGGAAGGGACTGACGGCACAGGAGCACAGATGCCACTAAAGTAAGAAGCCTGGCCGTTAGTCTCACAAGGAGTAGGATTTCTTAATCACTCTGTACTTATGCTGGATAATACTACTATTTCTAAGCTTATCGCTATATGACTAATTATTTGGGGGGGACTTTATTTGAGGTGATCCGCTTTAACGGAAAACAGGAGTCTTTCAGGGAGAATCAGCTGATCCATTGGGAAAAGAAAATTCCATAAAAATCTCTGTTCATGTAAATAGGGATTTTAACCCTTAGATGATAGAGAGGTCTCTATTAAAGTAAGGTATATAGGACCTCTCTCTAACATTCAAAGGGTTAAAAGTCCCATTGCAAAAAAGGTATCAGTCTGACTTTACACATCTTGGTCTGGATTCAAATGCAGGAGATAAATGTTACCACCTGTTTTATCAAAAATATTCCTGTTGGTGTCTATGGGAATACCTGGAGATAAAAGCAGAGATAAAATTAGCACCCGCATTTGAATCCAGTCCCTCCAGCTTTATTCAAAGCTAACATGGTACCATCCCTCTCCTGTATAGCAGTTGTCCACCATATAGAAATAAAAGCATGGATATCTTCTAAACTATACATCTGCTGGTGCTTTGGCTAATGAGATGTTTAGGCAATGTATAGTGACGTTTTCAAATAGGCAAACCTGAATCAGGGTGGCAGGTCCACTTTAACTTTATGGGGATTTGAAATTCTACTTTTTATAGCACATACGCAGAGTACCTTGGTAAAGTTTGTCTGTATGATATTTTATTTTAAAATACTGAAATGCAAAATAAATTATTCTAAAGTGACGCTGGTTTTATGTTGGGAAACATTTTTAAGAAAACAGTGTTCAGCCCCCGCCTTCCCATTAACATTTGGTAGAGCCACATTTCTCTGCAATAACAGCTTTAAGTATTTTGTGGTAAGTATATACCAGGCTTACACACAGTGTCAGAGCGATTTTGGGCCATTCTTCTTGGCAGATTTACTCCAGGTTGGTTGGAAATCATCTCTGAACTGCAATTTTCAAATAGTGCCACAAGATGACCAGTGCCTACAGATGAGAAGCATCTCCACAGCATGATGCTGCCATACCGCTCTGCAGGGAATGTGTGTCTTGAGGCATGTCCATACCTGGGAACTTATGGTTGTGGACTTCCCAGAGAGGGGAGCCCTGTGATACAACTAAGGGAGATAAAAGACGCAATTCGCTTCAAAAAGGGGCTGGACTAACACAATTTAAAACAAATTAAAGAAATAGGCTGGGGAAGAAGGCAAAGCCACTGGGGATTGGGGGGATAGACTTGGAATGCACAGATGTGGGGAGCTTCATTAGAAACTCCCCACATCAGAAGAATCAGCCTCTGGAGTCTCCGGGGCAAGTCTGGAGAGTTCCCAGCTATGGGCTTGTATTAGTATACTGAGTCATGTGTTAGCATATTATATACTAGTTGGAGAGCCCGTTACAAGGGCCACAGTGCCACTGCCAGCCGGTCACTGGGCAGTCACGCTCAGTAGAGACTGCCCGTGAAGTGGCTGATACAGAGTGGGACGTTCCTTCGGAGCGCCCCACTCTGTATCCGCCTCGTCACGGGCAGTCTCTACTGCACATGACTGCAGCACACGCAGCAGTCTCTACTGCGCATGACTGCATTGTTACAAACTTTCTAGCAAATTATTATATAGGATACTAGCAAAATAAGCACAGCTTTTTCCCGTAATAGAATCCTGCTTATGGGTATTGTTTCTCTTGGTCTTCTAGTCTCCATCAAAATTTAACATTAGTCTATGTTGCAAATAGAAAGACTAAAAATTGAGTTCATGATACAAACACACATACACACTCCCTCAATACCAATACACACAGTAACACACAAACTTAGTATGACACAGACACACACACGCACTCACTTTGTGTGTGTGTGTGTGTGTGTGTGTGTGTCTCTCTCCTACTGACATAGTAATGCTACCAGAGACCCAGTGACATGGAGAAAGGCAGAGTGGGCAGGCTAAAGTGACTTAGCAAAAAAGAGGGTGGGCAGGCTAAAGTGAGGAGACAAAATGAGGGTGGGCAAGCTAAATGGAAATGCAAAAAGGGAGCGACAGCAACAAAAGGGATGGTGTGATGGCAGAGTAAGAATAATCTGAGAACTGTGTTGTGGAGAGAGATTTGTTTTTTATGTTTAAAATGGATTGAGGTACAGGGCAGGGTGCCACTACAGAGGGCAGGAGAGAGGCAGAAAAAGAAGTGAGGTGAAAAAAGCACTATCAGGTGAGTGGAAAGTGATGTAGGTGAAGGTGGAGTACATTTTGAAATGCTGGAATGGTAGCACTAAATGCATGGTGTTCAAGAAGACCTGTGAGTGCTTGCCTCTTTTTACTGTACATACAGTGCCTGTCAAAATGACTGCCCCTGCCAAATGGGTGCAGTGAGGGCTAACTCTGCCCTCCTGCCACCCCAGGGAATAGCTGACAGCAAGCTAGAAACCGGCTCAATTCCTGTTAAAACCACCGCCCCTTGAAAAGTCATTGCAGCGATTTGGCCCCCTGGCCATTTCTGCCAAAATCATCACACTCTTGAAACTATATGCAACTGCAAAGCAAATCTCCCAAGCTCTCGTTGATTTAAATTAGTCTTTTAACCTCTTGAATGCTACAGATTGCTAACACATTGCTATGCAATGCCCTGGAGACCTGGGTTAAAATCACATTTATATGTTATATGTCCCCTATGGCAAAGTTGCTTTGCCCCAGAATTTCTCCAGGGGAGAGATTCATTAAGTTGCGAAAAAGAGCTGATGTTAGTGTGCAGGCGCCATCACTCCTGAGAAGTTATCTTCTCTTTATCACATTATCACACCTTAGTGCATATCTTTCCAAGTGGGTTATGCACTAAGGTGTGATACAGAAGTGATGGGTACATTCTCCAATTCCTGTTTGATTCTATGGAATTACGCACTATGATCGGGTCAGACTGAAATTTTTTCATAAATAGGCTCCATAGAATAAGCGCTGCGTACACTTGTGGCGCTATATAAATAAACATATTCATTCATTCATTCAATTAGAGAGTTAATCAAACTGGAGAAGCTATCTCTTCTTTATCAAACATTAGGACAGTTCCCCCAGTTTGTTTTAGTACACAAGCCTGTCATTCACCATTCCATGAACTTTAAACTGCTGTTCCTGTTCCAGTCCAAGAGAGCAATTTGCTAATTGCAGCTGTAATGCAATCAGCTCTGATTTGGCAGTGCTGTGTTCTGTTAGTATCTATGTGATAAGCCTTTTGAGATGGAACACAGTGTACCTCATTCATGTCATTTGCATCATTGGCATGTTAATGGGCACTTTTAAGTTGTTACTCTACTCCAGAAGAGAAAGGAGTTATTTTGTGCTTAGCTTCAATACAGAAAAACAGGGATCAAAAAGTTGAGCTGCTTTAATTATAATTAGCACTGAATTATTACCGAGAGGTTTGCTGTGCCATAGTGTAAAACAAGTTATCAATGCAATGCTATATTTAAGCATTCTAGTGCCAGAGAGGTATATAGTACTCTGGCACACAAAGGGCTAATCCCTTCAGTGCAGTATGCTGTACTACCACAATGCTCCCATAAGATGTAAATAGAGGTTGAGAACTGATCATAGTGAAGTATGTACTAAACTACACAATTATCTGGCTCATTTTATGGCACTACTTGCAAAGATGGCTGCATATAATTTAATTTGGTAAAATGTGAATGTGTATGGACAATTGGATATGTAGAAAAAACAATGGAAGAGACAAAATTTGCTCACCTCCTGCTCTCAGTGAGTTCTTATCAAGTCTTTTTTGGTCTCCTATGTAGCCTCCTGCATTGAGATCCATAAGCCTCAGTGTAGCCATGTCTTTGGGCAAGGTACATTGTGTTGCTTGGAATCCATGAGGCTGATGTACTAAGTAATTCTAGGGCAACCCAACTGAATCAGATGAGACAAGGAAACATTCTATTTGACTGAAATTGATTTTTATCCCTTTGAGTGCTTGAGAGGTCTCCAGAGCAATACACTGGCTCTCTCTAGCAAGACACGCTCCCTAGGTCCATCTTTCACACCCAGTGTCCCTTTTTTAGGAGATCAGACTATGTGGTGTGTATATAAGTGTATCACATTGCTCCACAGAGATAAAACTCACATTAATATTTGACTAAACTAATATAAATAAATGTGTGTATGTTTATAAATTAGTCTATGTAAATAAAAAGTATTGGTCTTGATCTAAATTATTTATTGAGATAAATAAAGAGCTGTCATTAGATTATAAAATAACCTAATGTCCTACCTACCAGCCACAACCACAACAACACCATTTAAATATCTTTGTGGGTGTCTGGTCCACCTAAAGCCACATAAGATAGAGGGCCCTCCTGCCTTCTTCCCTTGATTCTGAGGCCAGATCCTGGAACAAAGGGAAGGGACCTGGCCTTCACAATCAGTGGGAAAATCAGGGGAGGAGGAGGACAAAAGCTTACCTTTCTGCCTCCTACCCCCCTTGTGAGGCAGGGAATAGAGGTGGGGTTTGTGTGTGTATAAAAAAAGAGAACCCACTTGTATTGCAGTTAATAATTATGCTGTTTGGGTGCCCTGCAGGGAAAAGGGTTTTTGCCAATTATAAAATCAGTGGGCATGAAGTGGTACACCAATGTGGATGGTGGGAGGTTGGACTATGAATGCCTCATAAAAGGCCTTCCCACCTAGATAGCTGCCCTGCCTGGGGGGTTGCAAGTAGTGCCATTCCCATGCCAGGGCACCATGGTCCAGGACCACTACATTATGTCGATAGATTCCAAGGGATTAAGCCTTAAATAAACCTTGACCTCTATTCTATTCTGTTTATATTTCAAGTTTGGTGTTATAAACTATGGTCCCTTGCTAAGCATGAGATTTGTTAGGACCGCATAGCAGTTGTGGTAAGGTGAGAAGGAAATGTAGGGCATACACATCTTAAACATAAGTGTTCCTCTTTGACAATTTGAAATGCTGTGATGTATGAAAAATAAAGGACAGAAGCTTAGAAAATTAACATTCCAAGCTCATTATTTATTTAAATCTTTTCCAGGGTGCCCAACCAGGCTTATAAGTGAAATGCAATAGCAATAAACCTATCAGGAATAATTGGATGGCAGCAGAAAACACTGAGATAAACAGCATTGCCAATAAGCAGGAAAAGTAATCTACTGACAATGAAAGGGTACTGATCCTATGTCTGGAGATTAAACATGTGCAGCAATTTTTCTTTTGTAAAAGGCATTTGGCCTGTCCAGTATGATACCACCATTACAGTACACATGTGTACATTAAGAATAGTTTAATCCTTTGAATGCAAGAGGGGTACCCCAATGCATTGCTCCGCAATGTGTTGCATACTGTTCAGGCATTTAAAGGTTTAAAGGGATAGTAATACTTCGTTTTATCTTCATTTTATTTTGTAGGCATTAAAAAAACATGAAGAACGATATAAGTCTTATCTCTCAAACCTTTATGGTTTAAGAGATATTCACAAGCAAAGTTTCCCCCTCCTGCCCCTTTTACCTAGTGTAAGCCATCTCTTCTCAGATGTGGAGTGCAGTCCATAGACCAGACAGATAACAGAAGGGGACAAGCTTCTTTCTACTAGAACAATGAAAGCCCTGCCCCCCTTGACAAGTTTTTCAGGTTTTTCCCTTATCTTAATTGAAGATTGTCCCTCTCTGCAGTCTACCTGGGCACTTCCCTTCTGCTCTAGTAAAAGTGGCGGGAGGGGGACACTTTATCACTGAATTACTCCTAAACTACAACTCTGACAGTATTGAAATAACACTCTCCATGGCCCAAATACTATGAAGATTAATTAGAGCTGCTTTTATTATGAAACATTACTATCACTTTAAAGCAACATACCTTTTAGACCCGAGCGGTGTATAATGCCTTGCTAAGCAAGGTGTTGCACACCCCTTTGGTCTTCAGGGATTAAATAAGACTAGATTTTATAAATGAAAGAGTAAATTTTAAACTCCTAGTATAAGCTGTATCCTTAAAAGGATAGTAATGTTTCACAAAAACAGCAGCTCCAATTAACCTTCATAGTATTTAGGCCATGGGGAGTGTTGTTTCAATACTGTCAGAGTTGTAGTTGAAAAGTAATTAAATGATAAAATTTCTGCCTCCAACCCCTTTTACCTAATGTAAGCCCCCTCTCCTCAGATGTGGGATCTGGTCCATAGACCAGATGGCTCACAGCAAGGGAGGATCTTCTTACTGTGAGAACAATGAAAGTCCTGCCCCCATTGTCAGGTTTTTCAGCTTTTTTCCTTATGTTAATTGAAGATTGTTCCTCTCTGCAATCCAATTGGACACACCCTGCTGCTCTGAGTTGAACAGTGTTATATCAGTAAAAGGGGCGGGAGGGGGATACTTTGCCATTGAATTACTCTTGAACTACAACTCTGACAGTCTTGAAATAACACTCTCCAAGGCCCAAATACTATGATGATTAATTAGAGCTGCTTTTATTATGAAACATTACTATCCCTTTAAGTACAGTTGCTGATGTTAAAGGATAATGCCTGAGTGACTGCTCTGCAAAATGTACACGTTTACCCTATAGGCTGCTGTAGCAACAGCACCACTGTAAAATTTAAGGCCATGGAGGTACTGTACCTTACAAAAGAAAGTGTGAACTGTAATATATGTTTTGATGAGACATCTCTCAACAGTGGAAGTACCCTTGTTTTACTTGGCTGGTGAAAACCGGCAATATTTTTATATACTATGCAGTACTGTTCAAGATAATAATATATAACACATGCAATGTTTTACAGCAGGCTGGGGAGAAGCAATTTTCCTAGCACTTATCAATTCCTGGACAGGAGGCACTGCAGGAAGTCAGGCGTGTAAAGAAATATGCTTTCGCCTACTGACTGAAAAACAACACATGTACAGGGCAAGTTTTCCCATTAGGCAGAGTAGGAAACTATGTAGAAAACAAAACTGTGAAGAGTGCCTAAGCCTTTCAGGGCAGACCCACTTCACTGTCTTTTGGGTGTGGTCAGACTTTCCAAATGCCCTTGCATTAGACACCACTTTTAGTTTTTTGATGCCCATTTATATATTGTTATAATGTTCGGATTATACACTAATCTGGCCAGAGCTATACTCTGCTTGTATGCTATAAGGTGAGGGTGTTTTCTGTGCCAGGCAATAGAGGATGTTGAGGGTAGCAGAGTCAAGTAAAGAGTGAAAGTAGGAATACAGCTCCAAAGATTTCTTGTTTAGATGTGTGTCTATCAATCTATCCTATAACATAAAGTGGTAGAATGTGTCGTTCCCTGGGAGCGTAACAGCACATGCACAGTAGAGACTGCTGTTCCAGCAGTCTCTACTGTGCATGTGTGGTTTCGCACACATGGAGATTTGCTGTGAGCCGTCTGGAGCTCCCCGCTAAGGATCCGGAACGGGAAGCTCAGGACGGCTCACCGCCTGTCTCTGCTCCTGACTCCAGGGCAGCAGCTGGGGCCCTGGGTGCAATTTAGCCCGTGTATACGGGCTTTCATACTAGTATACACACACACACATATATATATATATATATATATATATATATAATAATTAGCTAAGGATGTTTGTCAGAAACCGTCATGCGCAATACAGACAGCCACACACGCTACAGTCATTTGCAGTAGAGACTGCCCACGCCGCAACTGATATGGAGCAGTGCTCACTGAATTCAGACTGGAGTCCTCTCTGTGCACCTTCCTGGGACTGCTTGGTCTGTATCAGCCACAGCACAGCCGATCTCTACTGTGCATGACTGCAGCGTGGTCAGTCACAAGGCAGGATCCGGCCGGTTGCTGGGTGGCACTATGGCCCATGTAAACGGGCTTTTCAACTAGTATATATATAATGAGCTTGTATTTACAAGCCTGAGTCAGGTTGAAAAACACAGTCTCCAGCAAAGAATCTATACCTTACCGTGTTTCATCTACATCCCCAGAACTCCATGAAGCAAAATACAAATGAAGGCACACAGTGCAAGATTTTTTAGATTCTAACCCACATAGATTTGGGTCCCTTAGCTTATACTTACTGTTTTCACTGTCACTGTAAAGACAAGAGTAATATTTTGTATAATCAAGGTACGGAAAAGTCTGCTTACACACACACAACATGCATCAATTTTAAAAACTTGTATTGTGATTTTTAAAAAATCAATGTACAGGTATTTTTAACAGATGCATCGAATGAGATGAAAGTTCCATTTTAAATATATAATTCAGACCTCGAGGGGGGCATCAGGACCCCTCCCGACACCCCCTTAGCATGGATTATCTATCCTTCTGGATAGGTGATCCATGGGGTGACATTTGCCTGATGTTTTTAATAAAGCACATATAACCTATGTTTAACATATGTTATATGGCCTATTTCTTTAAATATACAGTGATTTCAGACCTCGAGAGAGGCATCAGGACCCTTTCTGATATCCCCCTAGCATGGATCACCTGATCAAAGCAATGTCATTGGCCCTGAACCAGTTTATATATTTCTTTAAAGGCTATAATTTAACACCTTGGATGCTAGAGAGCTCTCCAACGCATTTTTTGTAATTGCGTGCTATAGGCAAAGAGTGTCTTCTGTGCCAGGAAAGAGTGGATGGAATGGATAGCCGGGCCATGTGAGGAACTGGTCCTATAACATATAGGTTTTCATAAAACGTTTAGTGCTACTTTAACCCCTTGAATGTCAGACAGGTATCAGGGCAGGATTTACCAAAAGGCAGCATAGGCAACTACCTAGAGCTCCAAATTTTGAGGTGCATCTCAGCCATGCTGGCTAAACCCATATTCTGAATTGTGGGTATGGCCAAAGCAATACCATGCACCAGTTCTATACCCCTCTAGAAGCTATTATTTATCCCCTTGGATGGTAGAGAGATCTCCAATGTATTGAGAAGCAATGCATTGGAGATCTCTGTAACAACCAAGTGGTTAAAGCTTTTTTGTCCTTGCTTGCTATGGACCAAGGGTATTTTCTGTGCCAGGAAATAGTGGAATGGACTGGGGGTGTGGCTATGCGAAGAATATGGGTGTGGCCATGGGTGGAGCTAAGGGTGCCTATACTGCCTTGCCAATCAGCATCTGAGATGTAAACCCTTCACTGAGGTTGCCACTGCATTGCAAAGCAATGTGTTTGACACTTCTATAACAATCAAGAGATTAAAAGCCCTATTTAAATAATTATTTTAATTTTTTTATTTCACCACTATGGTGCTGTTGATCTGCCCCAGATCTTCGTAGTATATTAGCCTCCCTGTGATATCCTAACTGGTTATACCACAGGAAATAGTAATATTACTAAGGGATGTTGAATCCCTCGAATACTCTACAATGTGTTGGAGACCTTTCTAGCATCCAAGGGGTTAAAAAAAGAAAAAAGTAAAGCTGTGATTTTATTTGTGTCCAGCATCTGAATTTGCTCTGAAATTGAACAGCTGATAAATGTTCTAGGCATTACGTGAAAACATTTAATTCATTGATAAACTCCCTAAAGGTATTAAGCTGTTGTAGCATATGTGTTATAGTGTGTACTGCAAGTCCCAGACGCAAATCAAGATCAAATAAACCAATAAGATTTCCTCTCTTGTGAAACTGAAATGTAAAGAAGAAATTCTCTCCTCTCCCCCTATTCCTTTGGTTTTTCTTGGAGCTAGGAAGACTTCCAGTGGTGTACAGCTTGGGGGTTCCTTCAGCTTAGTTTTAAAGGGACACTAATGTCTAATAAGAACTATGTTGTTTTGTAGATTAAAAAAAATATATATATGAAGTGCAAATCCCATCCCCCCACCCCCTGTAAAGCTGACAGCAGGAGATTTGAGTCGGCCGACTGGAGACGGTGCTTCAGTAGAGCTGAAATAGTGATATTTAAGAAGAACTATTTTGTTGGAACAGTCTACAAAGAGTGATTGCAAACCAAGCACACTTTATAGACTGTTCCAATGAAGTCATTCTTTTTAAATATAACTATTTTGTCTCTGCTTCAGAGCCGCCGGCCAGTCCCAGGACCGGGATCTCCTGCTGTCAGTAGAGCGCTGACGTCAGGAGAAGGGGAGAGAGAGGGGAGCTTTAGAGGTGAATATCTCTCTAACTGTAAAGGTTTGAGAGATGCGATTTGCGCCACACAATTCATTTTTTTTTAAATCTACAAAACAACTTAAAGTTATTATTAGACATTAGTGTCTCTTTAATGTAGGTGCCTTGAACTAGCAGTGTATGTGTATGTATGTGTGTGTGTGTATATATATATATATATATATATATATATATATATATGTATATATATATATATCAAAAAGATACTTCATGTGACTATAACAGATAACCAGACTATTTTCTTTATTCTCCTCTATCTAGAACATAGATGATATTATTATAGAGATATGATAGAACATAACAATGAGGCTAAGCTATGTAAACTACTTGAGATGAAAGCTGCCTCATTAATTGTTTGGTACTGTAACTCAATGGTCGTTAACAAGATGAGGTTGAATTGTTATTTATCAATGATTATTTCCACTACTAAGATAAGTGGTACCTTGTTAAGAATTTCTATGGATGATAATATTCTGCAGTGATAGAAGGCTCTCCACATCTCATACTTAAAGGGAAAGTGTACGCTAGGAATAAGTGTTTTTCTTTATCAGCAGGACTTACCTAAGTAGGAGTACGTCATACTACATTTAGTTATAGTTATGCTCAGCAGCATAATGTTAGACTCTGTTTTAATTAGGAAACCTTTCAAAAGGCAACATCTTAAATGAGCCATTTTGATACAAGTGACATTTTAAACACGCCTTTTCAGCGCTCAGCATTTTCTACTAGCCAATACAAAAGGATTCCACCCAGGAGGAAGGAGGGCAACTCCTTGCCGGTTATAAAATGGTCTAGTGGGCAGCTGTCCATCACTTATTCAGGCTGTTCATCGGGCCACGACCAATTTGATAAAATATCCACCTGGTGGGTGGCATGTTTGAACTTGCTACCTCTTCGTTACTTGCCTCTCTATACTTTCAGGGCCTACTGCCAGGTCCTGTCTTCCAGTGGTACAACAGGAAGTTTGATAGTAAAATATGTATGTGCATTGAAAGACAAGAACTGTCCTTAACAAGATCTGAAAGGCAGAGGAGAGAGACAAACAATGAAGCAGACAGCTGCACACAGGTAGAGGAAGGAGGTAAGAGAGAGGAAGGGAGGAGTAGAGAGAGGTGGGGGGGAATTTTACAAAGTTTACAAATGGTATGGTACAAGACATACCACAGAACTTGTCTTTGAAATGGTGCAACACTAGAGATACCACAGCACTTACAATTGAAATAGTACTACGTCAGTGAAACCACTTCTTTTCCTTCCCACCCTGTTCTGCCTACATCCTGCCCACTTCAATGTCCACTTCCTGGTTATGCTCCATCTATCAAATTAAGCCCTGCCTATTTATGACACAAAAAGCTTAATTAACTTAAGCCTGGTCTCAGCCCACAAGCCATTTCCAGGAGCTCCACAGAAGGAAGTTCCCAGGTATGGTGATACCACAGAGGATCCAGTTTAATTAGATCTACACTAGTGATACCACAGAGCTTACAATTGAAATGTAACTACACTATTGATAGCACTAAACATCCAAGGGTTAATCAGGCCCATCACCAAAATATGCTTATTAAGTATTATTAGTGTTCTTTTTTGCTGCAGTAATTTTTTTGGCCGCCCTTCTGGGAGCCTCTCCCCTATTTTCTCCCATTGGGTGCCTTACCTTTTAAGGAGATGTTTGCCCATCATGCTTGGCCTGATTATTTGCGCTTTTTTTGTTGCTTGACCAGATTTTGTTGCAGTTCAAACTTGGCTTGTGATTCTTTGGATTGTCTTCTCAGTTCTTTTTTCCTGGATTATGATTACCGACGAAGGATTCTGTTTATCACTTATACCCCTTACGTTCCTGGTGACCTCGGTTTGTTTGGCTATTCTTCTGCTTGGCTCCTTTCACATCAACATGCAAATTCATATCTTGGCCCTTCAGGCCTCAGATGTATATTGTTCTCGCTATTCTACTCATATTCTCTGTTCACTCTCTGACCCAGAGTACTGGCGCTACTTATTGTATTCACTTGCTCATACCCTATCATTACCTTGACTTGGGTATTCAGACTTGTTGCGATGGCTTCTAGATGACTCTGCTCGACTGTGTGTTTCCACTGCAGGGCAAGTCAAAGCCGGGAGTGTCACATCTCTCATCGGTCCCATCTCTTTGTTTCTGGGTGTCCAACTATAGCTATATATATTTGTGTCGGAGTTTGCAGGGATGAGTCATTATTATCCTCCTGGTCGATCATTTACACTCTATTGGTTAACCCTATATGACTTTGGGTACCACAAGTGTATGAGTTGTATGGTCGCTTATCAATCAATAGGTGGCGGTAGTGGCCTGCTCTGTAATATCTGTGGGAATTATGAGATTTTGTTTGATCCTAGTCCTACTCGATTCGAACCGCAGTCTTATATCCATAACACTTGTCATATTTGTCATACTCGCTTCGACTTTCAGTCTTAGATTATTTCTCTTGCTCTTTGTCAGATCCTCTTCGACTAACCATTGTAGATTTTCCTTTCCAACATCGACTGGGTCATATCGACTTCTGGTTATAGCTCTTTTAGGGGCACCCTTATTGCTATCTGTATCCTGTGTTCTTCCCTATACCTGGGGAAGGAAATTTGTTTGGAGTTCCTGTTATCTGCATAGAGATTCACTCACCTGGGAGTCTAAGTATACAATGCAACCTAGTTAAATCCTGGTCAGGGTCTCAGATCAACTGGTATCGAACACCTGGCTTTGCCTCCTGTACCTTAATCCGGCTTTGGCCGCAGCAATGGATTAGGTTGACCAACACAATTCCCAAGCTCCGATCCCAAGGGTTGCATGCTGGCCTCTGTCTCAAACTACCTAGGTTCTCCTGACATCTGGTCTACTACACTTACACTTTTTTCTTGTCCACTAGGAGAGGCGCTATCTGTGTTGTGGTTATTTGTCTTCTCAGTTTGCTACATATTTCTGCATTAGGAATCCTATCTCTAGGCCTGAGTCCCATTCTCAGTTTACCAGACTCAGACCTAAATACTACGACCAGAACTCTGGTCATGACAGCTGCCAAGCAATCCCTATCTTGTCAGGAGTGACCCTTCTAATCCCTTTCCACGGGAAAAACAGTGAATGTCTATATACATATGTGTCTATGCTGGTTATTTGGTGCTTCTTTTAGGAACTGTGGTTTTTCCCAACTGTGTGTCCGATGAGTCACCACTAAGCAGCAGGGGTTCTGGGGAACTTTTACTTTGACAAGGCATACCTATGGCTGTATTTTAGGCCTTGAGTAGCACATAAAGAATGTTTACAAATATTAACTTGGATTGCAGAAAATTACATTGTGTATCATCCATTTAATTTTATATATTAGTATTCCTTTACAGCAGGCATGTCAAACATGCAGTCCATGAGTAGAATGTGATCTGTTGGCTGGCAGTGTGTGTCCATCAATAGACAGAAACCTTTTAAGTGCCCTGGATCCCAGCAAAGAGGGGTCAAAATGCTTATTTAGATCAATGAGACTTTTTTGTCAGAAACTTTAACCCTATGAATGTCAGATAGATGTTGCCATGTAACAAGACTCCAGTATGCAAATGTAACACACTTACTAGTATGCAATGAACAAGTTAAATTTGTATATGTAAACTGATTGGGTGTTACAAGTCCACCCTATTGGCCATATGCACATAGACTATGGACACATGGTGATTGCTTCACTAATTACTTTTAGATGTACTAATTTGCTTTGCCTTTATTTCCTCCTAAGGTACACAGATAAAGCCATACATACTGTGGTAATGTGACTTTAATTATTATTTTTTTTTTTACTTTCTACAAACACTTTTGGAGAATCTTTCCTCTGTACTAGGTTACACTGGTTAATTTAACCTTTAAGTGACAGAGGGGTATCCAATTAATTTCACTGCATTGTGTACCTTTCTGGTGTTAAAAGGGTTAAGCACTACAAGATTGTTTTGATGATCCCATTGAGGATTGAAATGTTACCCTCTCTAAATTAATAGCAATTTGTATCTTGGAAGGTTCTGATATAGATAGAGATAGTGTGTGTGTGTGTGTGTGTGTGTGTGTATATATATATATACATATATATATATATATATATATATTTATACACAAATGCACACACATACTCAGACCCTAGCAGCCAGTGTTGCGGCCATCCCTGGACAAAAATGTTGGGTATGCTGCCCTAGACTGTATTTGAATTTGACATGCCGGATTTAAAGATAATATGTACAGCCTAATACCAGCACCTGAACTAATGCAGGGGGTCAAGGGTTGGTCTTCAAGGGCTGCTAACATGTCATGATGTAAAGATTTTCCTACAAAGCACAGATGTTTCTGTGAATGAATGAGTCACTAATTAAATTACCAGATCTCAGTCATGGATAATTTAAAACTAAAATATGAATGAAATAGATTGATATGACTTAAAATATCAAGTGTTTACAGCTAGCATATTCAAAAAATTATTCATATGTTACATCCATAAAATTTAATAATATTTACATTTGTAGACCCCCTATTCATATTAGTTTCCTTCAAACCCTGGCCTGTTTGCACGTGTACTTGAAGACTATAGTGGTGGGTGAAAGGTTCTGTTGTGTTCCTGACAAAAAAATCCACAAAAAAAAATATGTTTCCAGGAAGTGAAACACAAAATTAAGCAACTAGAGGGACAGACAGGGGGCTAGGCAATTTTGTAGCTATTTATATAAAAAAATAAAGGCAGCAGATGATCAGACTGTTGGCTAAGAGGATGAGCAGCTATCTAAAAGAAAAAGGAGCTGGAAGGACTGTGATGTGTCCAGTGAGTCAGAAGAGGAAGTGACCACCACCAACATAGAAGGGTCTGGAATCCCTGATTCCCGAGATCAAATGATGCTCAGTCCCTGACATTTTTCATTGGGATCTGGGGAAAATTTGTGAGCATATCTGGAAAGGCACATGAAGAAGTGGGTAACAGTGTGAGCAGGACAGGTCAGCTATCTTTGCTTGCTGCTACTGTTGACAATACACCTTCTGATACTTAGGAGGAGGAGGAGATGATGGCAAATATGACAGCAGGGAATCCTAAGCCACACTTGACATCCCCAAGCAGCAGCACTACTGCAGCTAGAGGGTGTTGGGGATGTAGAAGGGGATGATGATGTTGATGATATTGAAGCAGCCGGTGGTGAGACTAGCGTGAATGCTGTAGATCCTCCTGCTGAGGTGGAAGGGGAAGTGATGCCAAGCAGGCAGACTAAGGTCAACAACATCTCCCTGACCCTGTGATTCCACTTATCCTGGAATTGTGCCTCGGGGACCTGATGTTGAGGAAGGCAGAACTGGGTAGCCGTATTAGTATCAGCACAGATCAGCTGCCTGTGCCTGCTGCTAGTGCTGCCAGTCTTCCTTCTTCACCTCAATAAGAGTTGGCAAGCGTGACAGTAGGGGTCTCTCTGTCCCATTTGTTATAGCCAACCAGTGTGACTCTCATAGAGCAGCAACAGCAGCAAGAAGAGACTGGTGGTGGTGGTGATGGTGATGATGATGATGATGAGGGTGGTGGTAGAGCAGCTGGGTTGGAAGAGACATTAATAGCCTTTTTAGCAGAAAGCAATAAGGAATGGGAGACAGATATGAAAATGGGATGGGTATCACCACCACTACCAACAGTGAGATTTTGGAGTTTTCTGCTGCTGTAATTCCTGCTGCTCCTGAGCTGCAAGGTCAGAAGGGTTATAAGGAGCAGGCACAGACTACAGTGGCCACTGTGGGAATGGCTTCCAGTAGTATTTGTGATGTTGGACTAGGAGTAGTTCAACTTGCTAGCTATACTCCTAGTCCTAGTTGTTGTGCTGATTTAGCAACATCATCCAACACATCCATGACTGGAGGAATACAGGAGGAGAAGCATTATTGCCCAACCTCATTTATATTTACCTGACGTGATGGGGCTAGTTGTGGTGATGCTATTGCCTCAGGCACCTCACTGCTGCTAGCGGCAAGTGAAACCATGATAATTATCACCCATATCTCTGCTGTTGTTGATCTCATTCCCTTAGAGCTGCCTAATCATCCTGCTTCTTAGAAAATTCAGCAGCAGGAACTGCAGTCACAAATGCTATCATGACATTTGTCAGAGGCCACCATAACATTACCCACTGGCACTATGCCAGTAGGGATTTTGTTTTCTCAGCACTTGCTCTTTAAATATACCACAGAGGCCTATAAAAAACAATTGGGGGGGGGGGGTTCTAACAAGCTAAAGTCCTACAAATCACTGTTTCCTTGGGGCTTGTGCCTCTTACAATCCTGAGTTCAAAAAATAATCACTCTTTCCTCAGGGCTTGGGCTTCTAGCAAACCTGAGTCCAACAAGTCACTGATTCCTCAGGGCTTGTGTCCCTAACAAGCCTGTGTTCAACCAGTCATAACTGATTTCTTAGGGCTTGTGCCTCTAACAAGCCAAAGTCCTACACATCAATGTTTCCTCAGGGCTTGAGCTTAACAAGTCTAAGTCCTACAAATCAATGTTTTCTCAGGGCTTGGGTCTCTAACAACAAGTCTAAGTCTTAAAAATCATTGTCTACAATATACCGTCATGTATCAGTCTACCCCATTCAAAGTTTACACGGGGGGGGGGGGCTGTCTCTGTCACTTTACATACCAATTTTTTATTTATTTATTTTTTTACATTTTATTTATTTTTTTTATAACTGTCCCCCCAACAAACCCACCCACTCCCCAAAAAAATACCATGTTCAACTGACTCCAGACTCCACCAACACAGCCACCCTCAGACCCCCTTTTATACTATGCCTGTGGGAAATAAAATAAAACTTGCTATGTGTTGTGTGTAAATTCAGTCTTCCCATTGCTTTCAATGTAATGAGCTAGGTGAAAAATTAGGGAAAAATGTCAGCTTTTCACAGGACATTTTCCTTTAGGCAGGAAGTACATGTTTTTGGCTATGTCAGTGTTGAGGCGAAAATTTTCTCCTATCCTTAGACTACAGTGTATAAATCTGCCACCAAAAGACAAAGCGATACCTCAGTCCAGAGCATGTGTCAGTCTTCAATAGTAACAATTAACTTGAATTCGTAGATTTGCTTAAGGTCAAGTACTACTGTATCAAAAATGATTATGAGGGATAAAGTTTGATCTATTTATACATTCATTTTATGATTCGCTTCAAGGTGAATAAATACAGTTTTGTATCAATTATTATTTTTTGATTTCTTTTCAGTGGATCACTTGTTTCCAGCTGTAATTCCATCCCTCTGTTACAGAACCCCCCCACCCCACACACACACGGAAATGTCTACTGCAGTTTAACACCACCAGGTGCAATCTGTCTATCCATCTATCTATCAATTCACACATCTACACACACACATACACACACACACATATATATATACAAATATACATACACACATATGCACATATAATTTTAAAAAATTATATATACACTGTATATAATCCTATATAATAATTCACTAAAACGTGTGTAACAAAGCAGTCATGCGTCATGCTCGGGCAGTCTCTACTGCGCGTGACTGCCCTGCGACCGGCTGGCAGTGGCACTGTAGCCCGTGTAACGGGCTCTTCAACTAGCATATTACATAAAATACTAAGCTTATTTACCAGACCTTTTAAAATCAGTGAAAGAATTACTACTAGTATTCTAGAATACCATCCCACTTTGTGCACTACTTATGAAATATAAACTCACAGTGTTTAACCCTTTGAGTAATGCATTACACACTCCACTGGTATTCAGCGGATTGCTTTAATCCAGGCAAAAAGGTTACATAGAACAATCTTTCAGTCCATCAGCCAAGATGAAAATACAAAAGTGCACTACATCCAAGTACAGCACACTGTATAATTAAGTCTTGGGATTTTATATGCCACACTGCATGACTTTAACGCATGTGGAGTTTGTTGTCAGAAGACCTTGCTTCAATAAAATTACAGCTTTGTAAAGCTTTGCAGCGCATGCAGTGAAACCTTCTTTGTGTATGCTTGTGGGAGTTTATACTGTACAAGTATCTAAATATT
The DNA here is from genome assembly GCA_037306005.1 of Rhinophrynus dorsalis. Classification (NCBI taxonomy): domain Eukaryota; kingdom Metazoa; phylum Chordata; class Amphibia; order Anura; family Rhinophrynidae; genus Rhinophrynus; species Rhinophrynus dorsalis. Next base: position 411,586,699 of record CM074719.1, on the reverse strand, counting down.
ACAGAAAATATATTCCTTTGAGTGCAGAGGGGTATGTAACGCATTGCAAGTGTTGCATACCCTCTGGCACTCAAAGAGATATACCTAACTACAGTTCTCATGCATTTGTAGTCACATGTAAGACAATTATATTCATTTGGAGAGAAATCTTGTGAAGTTAACTCTGTAAGGGCCAAAGGGATGTCCAATACATTTCCAAATTTAAAAAGGTTAATCTTTTATTTACCTTAACCTAATTAATAATAATTTTGAAATGTGTATGTTAAAATGTATCAGGTATGTTGAGGTAATGCAATCAAGAATAAAGAAAGTGGCAGATGATGAAAGAAGATAGGGATAGACAGGGAAAGTAGGAGAGATGTGTGAGGAGGATGGAGTGTCCAGACTGTAGAGGCCGCACAAGGAAATGCACAAGAAATCATGCATGGTAGATTTTTTATTTATAAAAACAAGAAGAACTGTATATGGAATTGGAAGCATAGAGTTAAGTGAAGATAATATTGAAGAGGTGGAGAAAATTGTTTAAAGAAAAACTTTCACAAAAAAGCTCCGCAGAGCATAGTTACATTAGCGATATAGACAGATTTATGCTCCAAAATAAAACGAATTGCTTCATTAATGAAAAAATCACCTTTTAACTAGGCAGGCACCAGGGAAAAGCGCAGACATCTTGCAGAGCCGGCGTCTCTACATCTACGCTGTCCGTCCCCTTCAAATCCAGGATTGGCGGTTGACTGCCACTGTACCATATAAGATGTAAGATCCCTGCCGGTGCCTGCCTAGTTAAAAGGTGATTTTTTTTTTGTTAGTATTTAATACTTCATAGTATTTGGGCTATGGATATTAAGGGGATAGTAATACTTTATTTTATTTTGTAGGCATTAAAAAAAACATGAAGAACGATATAAGTCTTATCTGTCAAACCTTTATGGTTTATGAGATATTCACAAGCAAAGTTTCCCCCTCCTGCCCCTTTTTCCTAGTGTAAGCCATCTCTTCTCAGATGTGAAATGCAGTCTATAGACCAGACAGATAAGAGAAGGGGACACTCTTATTCCTATGAGAACAATGAAATCCCTGCCCCCCTTGACAAGCTTTTCAGGTTTTTCCCTTATTTTAATTGAAGATTGTCCCTCTATGCAATCTACCTGGGCACCTCCCTTCTGCTCTGGCTGAGCAGTGTTACATCAGTAAAAGGGACGGGAAGGGAATACTTTGTCATTGAATTACTCTTGAACTACAACTCTGACAGAATTGAAATGACACTCTCCAAAGTCCAAATACTATGATGATTAATTGGAGCTGCTTTTATTAGGCAGGATGATTAGGCAGCTGAAAGGGAATGGGATCAACAATAGCAGTAACATGGAAGATGGATGATGAAGGTTTCACTTTCCACTACTGGCTCCAGTTATGAGCCTGAGGCAGTAGCAGAAGAATAAGTAGCCCCCAGTATATGTGGAGAAAAGAACAAGTTGACCATTAAATCTTCTCCACCTGCCCCTCCTCCAAAATCATCATGAGTGTATAGAATATATATTTTTCCCTTGAGAACAGGAACTGTGGCTTCCATCAGCAACTGCAATGTGCATAGTGTGTGTGGTAAATAACATCTGGGGGCACAACTGTATCCAAACTCCATGACACCCAAAACCAAATACTGCCGCTGTCACTGTGCCCCTTGTCCAGACCCCGTTCAGGACACATGACAACTTGCTGACAGTTTAATAGTAATGATGAACCCTCCCTGCCAGAATCCTAGCATATTCTGTGGGATGGAATCTCCTCAGATGCCACCTGATGACCTGGTATGTGTCCATGGTGGTCTGTGGCACACTAGTCTGCTCCTCAGCACCCTGCTGCCCTTTCATCTCAGCAGCAAAAGTTAGAGCAGTTGCAGTTTCCACTAATTTCAAAATCTGACTGCTAGTGGTGATGGTGATGCTCATCCTCATCCCTGTCTCCCATTCCTTCTCAGTTTCTGATAAAAAGGCCATCAATGTATCTTCCACCCCAGCTTCTCCAACAACACCACCACCACTAGTGCCTACATGCTGATGCTCTATACCAACATCTCACTGCTGCTTGGAGGAGGTGACGAGAAATGTGACAGAGGGCCCCCTGCTCTCACACATGGCATAATTTTCTCCTTCCTCCCCTGAGTAATACAAGAAACACTAGCAGCAGGCAAAGTATTGGTGGCAGCAGGTTCAACACTAGTGGCAGCACATCTGACAGCAGGTACAAAACTAGTGGCTGCAGGTACAGCAATGGTGGCACTGGCATCAGGGGCAGCACGTCTTACAGAAGGCACAGGCAGCTGACCTGTCCTGATCTCACTAGTACTACCATTTTCTCCCTCCCTTCCCATTCTCTTTTCTCCCTTCATTCCCATACCCTTTTCTCCCTCCACATACCCTTTTCTCCCTCCACATAATGGTCCTTCCAGCTCCTCCATTGATTATTTTTTACCCTGCTCATAGTGATAGAAGTCACTTTGAGCCTCTCCTGCCTCACTTTTTGCAAAATATCACAAGAGAACAGCACAGCACGTCTATCTCGCTCTGTAGCTGCTTCTATTGTATCTACCTTCAGTGAAAATGTCACGTTTTTATAGTGGAAGTGCAAAAACAACATAATTCAATGGGTGGAAACTTTCTAGCCATAGAAATAATGGTGAAAAATTTTGACCAATGGGCGAAAAATGCAAAAATTTTAACTGCTAGTTTTAGAGCGGATTTTCCCACGAATTAGCGGATAACAAAGTGGTTTTCACAAAATTTCCCATGGGAACAAAGTGACAACTTTCGCCCACCTCTACCTCCTGCCCCTTTTACTGATGTAACACTGCTCACCTCAGAGAAGCAGGGTGGTGTTCAGATGGATCACAGAGAGGGACAATCTTCGATTAACATAAGGGAAAAAACTGAAAAACCTGGGGGCAGGGCTTTCATTGTTCTCACAGTAAGAATATTGTCCCTTGATGTGAGCCGTCTGGTCTGTGGACCAGATTCCACATCTGTGGGGGGGTGGCTTACACTAGGTGGGAGGGGGTACTTTATCATTCAATTACTCTTGAACTACAACTCTGACAGTATTGAAATAACACTCTGTATGGCTCACATACTATGAGGATTAATTAGAGCTGCTGTTTTTGTGAAACATTATTATCCCTTTAATAGCAGTAGTTGCAAAATAATTAAAAATGATTATACTGCAGATATGCTATTAATGCATGTAACAGAATGACGGGTACATTTTAATATCTAAAAAACATCTGGTTTAGCTACTTTGGTTCACGACCTTTGATAATCAACCAAGCTGGTAACTAAATCAATATTCTCTGTGATGAATGATCCAATGAACTCCAAAGGCACCATAAAACACTATGTAATTCTAATTAAATTCATAACAAAATAATGTGATGTACCACTTTATTTTTTCTAATCTCTCTTATTTCTGGAACAGAATGCTAGGGTTTAGGTAATGATGAAGAGAAATGTTGTGTTTATGAACTGCAATTGCTCAGTTTCTAGTTTTGTTACAGTTTACACACACTGTAATTTTTGAATAAGTGCATGGATGCTAGTCAAAAAGTTATCACACATACAATCCAGGAACTTGAAATATTAGTGATTTTGTATTCAGTCAATGTTTCTGCTGTATTTATGGCCTTTAACAAGATCAAATGGTATGTATATCATATCCAATTTCAGTACAAACCTATAGCACCTTATCAGTACATTGACATTGTATAAATAATTTTCTACATGTACATGATAGTGGAAAAAAGGTAATTATTTAACCCTGTTATGCTGGTCCCGGCACTTAAGGACAGGTGACTGTGCTGGCACATAGTGGAATTCTGGGATTGCATCCCATAATTCAAGTTGCTTAAAAAAAAAAAAAAAGGCTCAGTGGTCTTTAACTGTCACCTGTACGCCATATTGGTCGTCATTAAAGGGTTATAATCAAATTTAGGTCATTAACTTTAGAAGTATATAACTTTAAAAATTATTTTGATACCTCAGAACCGATTCAAAAGACCAAACAACTAAATGGTAAGTGATATAGAAATATTTTTTTAATTGTGTGGTTACTTAGAAGCATATAAAAATGTATCATAAATATACGTACAGAGTAGCCAACTTTCTAGAGCCTGTACACAATTCATAATATGGGTGGGTGTGACCAAAGCAATCACAATTTCTCTGTACCAGTTTATATACCCCTTTAAAGGTTATTATGTATCTGGATGCTACAGAGATCGCCAACATATTGCAAAGCAATGCATTTGCGATTTCTTTGGCAACGAAGGGGATAAAGCCATTTTTTTTGTTCTTGCTTGTTATATGCCAAGGGTATTTTATGTGCCAGGAAATAGTGGAAAGGACTGGGGAGGGGTCATGCAAACAGTGGGAGCACTGCCTAGGGGCACTCCCTGGACTTTTAAATGCAAAAAAAAAAAAAAAAAGCTGGGCATGAATCATTGACTGCACAATAAATACTGCATTTTGCTTTTAATGTTTCATTAAAAAGTCCACTGAGTGCTGTTTTCAATACTATAAAGTGTATGTATAAAACTATTATTTTCATAAAGATGGTTTATTTTTCTTTTAAACAGATTTTATGAACTAAACTAATTTAATTTTTAACCATTAACACATTAAGGACCAAAAGGGTGCACATCACATTTCTTCACAATTCATTCCACAACCCTCAGGACCATAAAGGATTAATCATAACTGCTACCTGGAAGGAAAAAAAAACATGTGTGCTAAGCAGTGAATTGCGTTAAAGGAGAATTAACTCCTCTTAATAATAATGCCCCACTCAGAGGTGTAACTACAGGACTGCAGATACAGAGGGTGCATATATGACAGGGCCCAACAACCCCACAGCCCAGTAGGTTCTACTTAAGTCTCTGAGAGAATATTTTTTGTTAGGGGCACCAGGCCCTCCAATAACTATTTATACCACTTCTTCCACTTACCTTAATATGGGAAGAAAATTCAAAAGTCTCCATTGCCTGTATTGTGCTTTTATTAATCTTTCCTCTGTCTTGGAGGTCATTTCTATGGAGGCAAATATGACAATAGTTTGCAGTCTTTTGAAAATGAAGCAGGCAGATTGCATGAGCCTAAGTGGGGGTGACCCTGTCCTGCGGTGCAGCTAGCAACTGTCATTCTCCCTCCACAGACATAAATCCAGGACTGATTATAGATGTTATCTCTTGAACAAAGGCACAAGGACAGGATTCATAGGGATCATTTGGATTTCATGGCCATAGTTAGGGGGTTATTTTAGGAAATGTTAATTTAAGATACTTCAATAAACTCAAAAGTGTCTAAAGGAATAAAATCACTTAGTATGAATCGACAGCATGTATAATAAATAAGAGTGGAGGGATAGACCAGCACTCACCTAATTCTGGATACATATCAAAACAGCCTTCAACAATATTTAAGAAAAGATACATATTAGCAAAAAAAAAAAAAAAAAAAATATATATGTATATATATATACACAGTGGGTAACTGACGTATATATTCACTTATTCAGATGTAGATTAGGACTATTCCTATTTTACAGTTCATTTGTATTAGTGATATATATCACATCTTAAACAATGTTTTTCTTGTTATAATATTCACAATTCCTATTATTCTTCCAGGTTCTTGTTGAAAAGGCCTGGTATTGGTACTTTCAGTACAAAGGGACATTAGTGTATAACAGTGGTTCTCAACCCGTGCCCTCAGTGGCTACTAACAGGCCAGGATTTGATGATTTCCTTGTTAGAGCACAGGTGAGTTAATCAATATGACTGAGCCTCTGATCAAAACACCTGTGTTCTAGCGGGGAAATTCCTAAGTCCTGGCCTGTAATTGGGTCCTGAGGGCATGGGTCGAGAACCTCTGGTGTATAATGTCTTACAGTTTTCAAAGATCCTAATGTTCAAGTCCATCTGTATATTGAGCTTAGGAAGAAAAAAACATAAGCGCTGTTTTGTCACCGTAAACATTGAAAGGGTCACAATTGTAACATTATTATTTTTATCCTGAAGAAGGGACTATATTATCCCGAAACGTGTTGATTTTATTATTTTTTTATTTTATTTCTTTTTATTTTTTAAATTGAACTATACACTGCACTGGCATGTTTTTATCAATTGCTTTGTTAGGGCCATTTATTGTTTTTCAGCCATACAGGCTATAATGAAATAATAGTGACATTATTTTACTTTTTGGATGACGTTGAATTATTATAACAGAATCTTCCCGATACTGAAAAAAAGAGGTTTAAAACAGTGAGTGGACAAAGGAGAATAAAGAGTCTACTGGGTATTGGAAAAGTGGACGGGAGAGCTGAGGACAGAGATAGAGAAAGGCAACAGGAGGAACAGCAGAGAGAAAAGTAACAACAAAGACCACTAGTACAAGGCGATGGTCAAACAATTGGTCCAGTAAGAGCATATCAATACCAGAGATACAGATCTTAGCAATCACCAATTCTTGTTTATTAAACATTGTATCTGATACTGATGTACTAGGGTGTGTTGCACCTATCCCCCTCATATTCTTTCATAGCCACCATCCCTGGACACAATGTGCCCATCAGCTTCTCCTTGCAGCTCATCTCCTTTGGACTAATACTTTATATTACCCCACTCTGTTTTATTTGCCTCACGAGCACGTCCAGTTAAAATGTTAGAGCAAATCACCTCATAGTTCATGGCATAATCACTCATATATTTATACTAGTGTAAAAGCCTGTGTACACGGGCCAAGGTCCAGAACCCTTTGCTTTGCAATGCGTTGCGTACCCCTCTTGTACTCAAAGGGTTAAGCGGCCACTACCTCACTGCTCCACGGGATACAGTCTTACATTGCCTTACTCACGCAATGCAATCATGCGCAGTAGAGACTGCCAAACGCCCACAGTCTCTACTGCGCATGACAGCTTCTGACAAACATCCTAGCGAATTATTATATAGAATACATTATTGTTATAACACTGCACTTAGAGACTCCGGTGTGCTGTCTTTTTCTACCTTTTCTCGTTTTATGTATTATAAATATACTTGTTTTTGTTTCGTTTTTTTGTTGTCTGAAAAATATTCTTTCCTGGCATCAGTCTACACAAGACCAAAAAGGGACATTAAAACAAGTCTATAAATTAAATACTATGAAATATTATAATAAATTATGTGATGAGGTAATATTATACTAAAAGATGATACATGCGTCTGACAATGAGATACGTATAACAATGTGATCTGATAAATGTGCACATAAAAGCATTCAGACACGTCTTGAGTACTGTGTTGTTTATGATCCTAGGCTCATCTGTCCTATTCCCTGGAGCTGTGATATTCATCTTTTTTATGGGTAGGCCTTTTTTTCTTAAGAGCATAGGCCGGACTCCATTATAAAACATGATTGTAATATAATAATAAATGTTAGAGACTTCTCAAGGCAAGTGTCACTGGACACAAAAATTCCCAGCCAGTCGACTCCAGTTGGAATTTGATGCCCAATTCATTAAAGGGTAAGTATACCAGAAGAATTTGCTCTTAAAGGGATAGTATTGCTTTTATTTAACAAATATTAATATTGTAGACATTAAAAATAGTAGTACAATGACCTATGTCCCATCTCTCAAACATTTATAGTTTGATAGATCGAAGCATGTAAAGTTCCCCCCTCCCAGCTATTTCAAAGAAGTCTGCCCTCTAGTTGAGAGAAAACTATTCTGTTGTCCTGCGGCTCTTCAGCAGAGCCAAAATACTGTGATATATAAATAAATACTTAAAGGGATAGTAATACTTCGTTTTATCTTTATTTTATTTTGTAGGCATTAAAAAAACATGAAGAACGATATAAGTCTTATCTCTCAAACCTTTATGGTTTGAGAGATATTCACAAGCAAAGTTTCCCCTCACTAACCAAAATGGTCAAGTCTGCCATCTAGCTGTCAGATTAGAAATCCGGTCCGCAGATCAACCGGTGGCTCTTTAGCAGAGCCGAGATCGCAAGATAAAAAAATAACTATTTCTTTGGAAGGGTCTAAAAAGTGTGTTTGCAAACCAGGCACACTTTGTAGACTATTCAAATGAAGTAGTTCTTCTTATATCTCAAAATCTCGGCTCTGATAAAATCCATATATCATATACTGAAATGCATATGCCAGGGCTTAAAATTTGAAGTCCATTGCTACTAGCCAGACCTGAAAAGTTACTCGCCACTGTAACACATAACATAGCCACCAGGGCTGAATTTCTACTCGCCAGGGCTAAATTTTAACTCGCCATTGGCTAGTGGCGAGTGGAAATTTTGAGCCCTGCATATGCTATATACTGAATGCATATGTTATATAGTGAAAACCATATATCATATACTAAAATCCATGCCATATAGAGATCAATATATCATATACTAAATGGCATATGTCATATAATGAAATGCAAATATCATATATTGAAATCCATATGCTTTATACTGGATTGTATATGCCATATATTGAAATCCCTATGCTATATGCTGAAATCCTTTTTTTTTATACTGAACGCTACATGAAATCCATATGTCATATATTAACATTTGTTTTGGAGTGAAAAACATATTTTTATATACTGAAATTAGTCATCAGTCACATGATCCTGATCTTGCCCTGACCCTGGCCCTTGGATTCTGCTTCTTATGACTCATTCTACAGTTGCAGGCAAGAGAAGCAGACCTATCTGATACAAGAGGTGAGTTTATTCAGAACTATCCAATATTCCCATGATATGGGACTTTTATTTGTTAACTATTTGAATGCCAGAGGATTATGGCATGCAGTGCAAAGCAATGCATTCCATTTCCATCTGACACTCAAAGGGTTAATTCTAATAATCATTTTAGAATATTTATCTCATGCATCTCTATGTCTTAATTTTTGCTGAAGATCAGTCTCATGTCTGTGTGTCTGTTCTGATGCTGGCCCCTTGTCTGTTTACTTAGACTCATTCTACTGCAAGCAAGGGTAGCAGGCCTCATTCAGTAGGTATGTTTATTTAGGTCTGTGCAATATTTCTGACTTCTTTTGTTTGCAAATGCTAGTACTATCAAAGAGTTCTTACAAGTGGATCATTTGTAATGGAACTTTTGTTTTAGAATATTTTATCTAACGTATCTCAATGTCTTACTTTTAGCTGAAGAAAACTCTCTTGTGGGTATGTATATTCCTGATTGCTTTCTCTAGTTTATTTAACTTAAAATTGTATGCAGATTATGTTTGCCCTGTTCAGAAACAATAAATCCATGCCAAGATTTTAGCAGGTCTTTGCAATGCTAAACAGAGCAAACATAACCTGCATACAATTTTAAGTTAAAAAACGAGAAAAAACAATCAGGAATATACATACTCACAAGAGAGTTTACATCAGCTAAAAGTAAGACATTGAGATGCATTAGATAAAATATTCTAAAACACAAGTTCAATTCCAAATGATCCACTTGTAAGAAGTCTTTGATAATACTAGCATTTGCAAATAAAAGAAGTTGGAAATATTGCACAGGCTTAAATGAACTCACCTGCTGAATGAGGCCTACAAACCTTGCTTGCAGAAGAATGAGTCTAGGTAAACAGTCAAGGGGCCAGCATCAGAACAGACACAGAAATGTGACTGATCATCAGCAAAAATTAAGACAGAGATTAGGGTTGCCACCCAGCCGGTATTTTACCGGCAGGCCAGTAAAAAATTGGCTTCTTTCCAATGTTAAGTCTATGGAGGGAATGCCTTGGCCGGTATTTTTTTGAAGAAAAGGTGGCAACCCTAATAGAGATGCATCAGATAAATATTCTAAAACACAAATTCCATTCCAAAATTATTCACTTGTAGGAACTCTTTGTAGGATTAATCCTTTGAGTGCCAGAGGGCTAAGGAATGCATTGCTTTGCACTGCATTCCATAACCATCTGGCACTCAAAGGGTTAACCCTTTGAGTGCCATGGGGGTACAGAATGCATTGCAAAGCAATGCATTCCATACCCCTCTGGCACTCAAAGGGTCAACAAATAAACTTTCCATATCATGGATGGGCTGGGAATATTAGATAGTCCTGAAATAACTCACCTATTGTATTGGATAGGTCTGCTTCTCTTGCCTGCAACTGTAGAATGAGTCACAGGAAACAGAATCCAGGGGCCAGAGTCAGGGCAAGATCAAGATCATGTGACTTTTGACTAATTTCAGCATATGAAAATGTGTTTTCCACTCAGAAAAAAATGTCAGTATATAGCATATAGGGCTGCAACAACTAATCAATATTATCGATAAAAATCAATTATGAGAATCTTTGTCAACAATTCTCATAATCGATTAGTTGCAGCCCCAGACTGCCGCCGCCACCGCCAGTGTCAATATGATAAGATCCATCCGCCCGCATCATCACTCGCCCCTGCGGGCTGTGATGACATACAGACAGAGAAGAGGAAGAGTACAAGGGAGGAGAAAGAGACACATGGGGGAGAAAGTACATGGGGGAGAAAGAGAGGCACAAGGGGTAGAAAGAAGTACATGGGGACAAAGAGGCACATGGGGGAGAAATAAGTACATGGGGGAGAAATAAGTACATGGGGGAGAAATAAGTACATGGGGGAGAAAGAGAGGCACAAGGGGGATAAAGACGTACAAGGGGGAGAAAGTGAGGCACAAGGGAGAGAAAGAAGTACATGGGGGAGAAAGAGAGGCACAAGGGGGAGAAAGAAGTACATGGGGGAGAAAGAGGCACATGGCGGAGAAAGAAGTACATGGGGGAGAAAGAGAGGCACAAGGGGGATAAAGAAGTACAAGGGGGAGAAAGAGAGGCACAAGGAGGATAAAGACGTACAAGGGGGAGAAAGTGAGGCACAAGGGAGAGAAAGAAGTACATGGGGGAGAAAGAGAGGCACAAGGGGGAGAAAGAAGTACATGGGGGAGAAAGAGGCACATGGCGGAGAAAGAAGTACATGGGGGAGAAAGAGAGGCACAAGGGGGAGAAAGAAGTACATGGGGGAGAAAGTGAGGCACAAGGGGGAGAAAGAAGTACATGGGGGAGAAAGAGAGGCACAAGGGGGAGAAAGAAAGAGATAGGGGAGAAAATGAGGCACAAGGGGGAGAAAGAGAGGAACACAGGAGAGAAAGAAGTACATGGGGGAGAAAGTAAGGCACAAGGGGGAGAAAGAGAGGCACAAGGGGGAGAAAGAAGTACATGGGGGAGAAAGAGAGGCACAAGGGGGAGAAAGAGAGGCACAAGGGGGAGAAAGGTACAAGGGGGGAGAAAGAAGTACATGGGGGAGAAAGAGAGGCACAAGGGGGGAGAAAGAAGTACATGGGGGGAAAAAGAAGTACATGGGGGAGAAATAGAGGTGCAAGGGGGAGAAAGAGAGGTGCATAGACCCCATAGTAAAATAATAACAATGACGCATGTTAAATGTGTAAAGTTTTTTATTCTGCTGTTTGTTTTTAACACTCACTTTGTTCATTAAATCTTTTTAAATAATGAAAAATTAGCATGTTGTTTTTTTTTATCCGATTAATCGAAAAAATAATCGGCCAACTAATCGTTGCAGCCCTAATAGCATATGGATTTAATTCTATAGCATATACATTTCAGTATAAAACATATGCAATTCAATATAAAGCATATGTATTTCATTATATGAAATATGAATTTTAGTATATGATTAGGGTTGCCACCCAGCCGATATTTTACCGGCAGGCCGGTAAAAATTTGGTTCTGTCCAATGTTAAGTCTATGGAGGGAATGCCTTGACCGGTATTTTTTTGAAGAAAAGGTGGCAATCCTATATATGATATATTGATCTCATGAATTTCGGTATATGTTTTTCATTATATATAATATGTATTTCAGTATATGACATATGGATTTCACTATATAACATATGAATTTCAGTATATAGCATTTGCATTTCAGTATACAATATTTGGATTTCATTATATAGCATATAGTTTTCACTATATAATATATAGATTTAATTATATCACAAGAATTTCAGCATGTACTATGAATTTCAGGATATAATGTATCAATTTCAGTATATTACATATGTATTTCAGTATATGACTTATATTTCAGTCATTATATAGTATATGTATATCATTATATTACATATGGATTTCACTATAAAGTATATGTATTGCAGTATATGATATATGCATTTCATTATATGATACACACATCTCACTGTTTAAGATAATGGGTTCTGTCATTACAGCAAAGTTGAATTATGTCCCTAACGGCCACTCATATTAAGTAATGTTAGAGAGTTCTACAAGGCATTGCCTCACAATGAGTTGGAGAAGTCTCCAGTATTGAATGGATTCAAATTCTCATGTAAGGAGTTTCAATTCCCCCAACTGATTTCACTCTTTGGCATTCATTATTCCTATTTTTTTCTTGTTACATATGTTCCAGTATCATATCTGTGAACTTTCTTTTTTGGAGACCCCCGAGAAGGCTCATGGGCCCGGAAATTATGCAACTTGTGTCACAAAGTGGGTGTGGCTAAACTGGTTTGGAAGAAAGGTGGGTTTCACTTTAGAACTGAGAGAAAGTAGGAAAAAAGGGAAGGAAGTGGATGGAAAGGACAGGCAGTGGTTGGAGGTACCCAGGAAACTCCCCAAAGCCAGGGAATCAGCCTCTTTGCCTGGTGGCCTATTAATTAACTCGATAACTCTATAAACCAGTCTCCAGTGCAAATCAGGAAAGTTACCAGGTACACACATTCTGTTAAGAAGGATTCTAGGAAGCTGTATATTTCACAGCATAAACTGAGACTGAAATATATACTAGCAAAAGCAAAAGATAACTCAGGAGTCAAGATCTAATATGATAACATATACATTTGCATAGAATATTTGATACATTATGTAAAGGGCCTTGTTCACAAAAGAAAAGCAAAACACCTGCACTATAGCGGACAAGTAAACATTACAGTCAATTGGGCTTTTAACCCTCTGAATGCATATATGTCTCCAAAATCTTGTGAAGCAATGAACTGGAGGTCTCTGAAGCATCCAAGGTGTTAAAGGGATAGTAATACTTAAAATGTAAAAAAAAATATGTTGTAGGGTTTATCCCCCTGAGTAAAACAAAGGTACTCCCACTGCTGAAAGGTGTTTCATTCAAAAGTTATTAATTTTCAAAGTTGAATTTTTTAGGTGCAATATCACAGTGGCCTGAAATTGTACAGTGGCGCTGTTGCTACACAATCCTATGGACAGCTCTGGTCAGTTGACCATAAATCTCCATAGGATGGTGTAGTAACAGCGCCACTGCACAATTTCAGGCCACTGTGATATTGCACCTAAAAAATTCAACTTTGAAAATTATTAACTTTGCCCCCATATTACTCCACTTTTCTTTTATTCATAAGGTACTAAGAATATTGCATGTATAATTTTTAGATGTGTTATTTTTTTCACTTTGACCAGCTTTACCATTATTCTATTAATTCCATATTTGCCACATACAGGGCAAACACAAATATAGGGTGAGCCCCCCAATTGTTCAAATTAGAATTGTGAAAAAAAGAAAAATCCTGAATATTAAGTGACCATTTACTTCCCCCCTACCTCTTAATTTATTTCTCCCTCTAACTTTACCTTGACACTGCAGTAATGGAAAAGGCAATCTTCCTGGAGAGCAGTCCGACAGGTGATGTTTCAATTTTCCATCCCGCTGCATGCTGACATCACATGATGCAGAATGGTGATTCCATGACCTTTTAATCAATGCGCAAACTCCATGAGCATCAATAGAATGGTCCTGGTAGCACCCTTCTGTGCTGTGCATCATCAGTGTGGAAGTGGGCAACGTACTGAAGCATGCCTCCCGCTGCAACTGCACCTCTCTCCAGGAAAACTGCCTTATCCATTAGTACAGAGTAGAGGCAGCATGAGATAGATATGCCAGGCTGATTGCCAGATGGGATTTACTTCCTATCCAGTGAGCAGCCCAAATAAAGAGCAAAACCAAAAATAAGGAGAGGTCACTTTTCCAGACTAAAATATCTGAAATAAACCATTGCCTTATATTCAAGCAAATATAGACCCACATTCTCATTTAGCAGATATAGAACTGCTCGGTATCTTAACACTTTGAGTGCTAGAGGGGTACGTTACCTACCCCTCTGGCACTCAAAGGGTTAAAGGAATATTAATGAATAATATGGAAAATATATTGTGCAGGTTATGCTATAAAACAAGGGTACTACTGTTACTGAGAGATGTTTTATTTAGTTGCAGCTCAAACTTGTATTTTTTGGGTGCAGTACTTGCATGTCCTAAAATTGTACAGCACTGTACAGTTTCAGGCCATTGAGATAGTGCATCTAAATACAAGTTTGCGCTCCAACAACTTTTGAATAAACATTTCTCAGCAGTGGAAGAACCCATGTTTTTATCAGGAGAATAAACCCTGCAAGTTAAGTATTTTTTAAAAATAAACATTTCTAACCATTTAAAGAATGTCTGCAGATCAACTTGGGTTCTTAAATGTGTTTGTTTTGCTGTCAGTGTACGGTTAAACAAGATGTAATGTGTCTGCAATCAGAACAAAAAAATAATCTGTATCAAATTGATGTCACTTGTGATTTTCTGACTCATCATTTTACTGCTGGTTCAAAGGAGACTCTGGCCCTTAATCATCAGGCTTGATTGGTGTGTTCTGGGATTAACCAGCTGCACCATAGGGGACAAATTAAAATGCCCATTGATTTAAATGGGGCTTTTAACCTCCTGAATCCTATAAAGGTCTCCACCTCATTCATATGCAATGCACTGGAGACCTCTCTAGCGTTCAAGAGGTTAAAAGCCCCATTTAAAGATGAACTTCTTTATGAAGATGCATTTTGTAGGGCTTTTCCCATTGAGTAAAATAACATTGCTCCCTGGTGTCCAGAAAGTTCAGATACAGCTTAAACCATTGCACTCTATGGGAGAGGTGAATCCCAACTACAGTTTTCTTTTGAAAGTTTTAACAGGTATAACCTTTGAATAAAGCAACTGCCAGCTCATGGGTGTCCAGAATATAGGGGCTGGGCGGGCTGGCATGAGGATCATAATATAGCTTTGCTTCCCCACCCCACCCCACCCACAGAAAAATTTCTTTGGATGTACCTGTGCCTATATAACATATAACATAAAGAATATATTTTGGGGCCTGAAAGAGATCGCTCTAGTCTTGGAATGGTCAATTTTAGGCCTCATTTTTACTTACAGCGATCCCGGGGGAGCGATGTAAGTAAAAAGTACGTGACGTACTATGACCATCATCGGTGCTTAAGTATTTAAGGACCATGACAGTCATAGTACGTCATGTAGGACTTAAGGGGTTAATATCACATCAAGGTATAGTTTAGTACACCAAATGTATAAAGTAGTATTAAAATATCTTAAAACATTAAGGACAACATAGGAATCCCACACTTTCACACTGGAGTGGAATAATAGCACCTATGTCCTTTAAAAAATGCCAGGATTTATCTCTGTGGCACCACGAACACAAGTAAAATTCTGATGTCACAGAACGTTCTAGATGGCATCTTCGTTACTCCTTCTCTTGCATTACCGGCAGGTGTGTCGGTATTTGTATTCCCCACCACTGTTGTCCATTCTAATCAAATTGTCGGCTTGCTATCACTCTGTATCCACCTCCAACGTGTTTCAAGACCATACCAGTCTCTTCCTCAGGGAGTCAGTATTGTACATAAAGAATTGAAATGTTTATTCTCTCCATATTATACAGTTTGTCTCAGTACTTCAGTTCCATAGCTGGGTGACTAAGGGCCCCAGTACTCCAAAGAATGGATTAGCTACATGCTAACCACTAGGGTAAATAAGTATATAAGAGTATACAACTCTCACTATCTGATTCACAAGTGATCCAGTGCATTAGTTCAAATATATTGGAGAAGTCTTTAGCACCAAAGGGTTACGATAAGGAACAGCGAAAGTCTGGGAGATTCCATAATATTATTTGAAAAGGTAAATGAAAAAGATCAGTAAATGTTTTTATATAAAACATGTTCTGTAAGGCTTGTACTGCTGATTAACACAAGGGTACTCCCACTGTTGGAGATAATCTGGTGAAGTTATTGCATACCTCATCTGGCATTCAAAGGGTTAACTATCACATTCTGTTGAGAATGTAGCCTGAATCTCATCTCTAAAATAGAATACAATAAACAAACTGACCACTAGGTGACACTGCGGTTAACAGTTTAACATAAAAAAATGGAAAAATAACAGTTTGAGCTGTATTAACTTAGGACCAAAGCATCTCCTTTACATGAATCATTTCTGTACTCATTATTTTAAATAAAATGTTACTGCCCCTTTAAGTTATAGCCATTGACCCACTGAGTGCCAGGGGAGAACCAATCACATTGTGAAGCAATATGTTTGACACCCCTCTTGTACTCAGAGAGATAAGGTTAGAAATAACATGAATATTTCTTGAGTGTCATAATACTGTGATTTGTACACTGATAAAGAAGCTAACATTTAGAAGTGCATGAATGATAGAGACAAGGGGCATTTAACCTAAACAGGTAATGCTTCATAAACATATGCTTTAATAGCATTGACACCCAAGGGTTTAAGAACCCATCACTTCACCCCTTTCCAGGTTTCTTGATCAAGTCAATGCTCATGCCCACACAGAGAAAACATATTAGGATGCTTCTCTTTCTTCATTACAATGAATAATATCTGCTCCATCTGCCCAGACATACTGTCTAGAAAGCAGATGAACTGCCTCAAATTAGTTTGGACAGATGGCAAATCTTATCTTAAAAGTCTTTTTTTATGTACAGGATTGTTTGAGAATGACACTATCCACTAGTTTTTGTTTATGTATGTAATTTTGATGATTAGTGAAAGCTATTTCTACTGTCACTTGTTGTAAACAATCCATTATGTTTAGATAGAATCTTATAGTTGCCTTAAAATAGAAAACACGTCCGAAACCTTTAACCCCTTAACGACCCTTGACGGTCCTGGTATGTCATGGGTAAAAGTGACTAAATGACCCATGATGTACCAGAACTGTCATGGATTTCAGCTGCATGCCGTGCGGGTATCCCTGAGTAAGATCGGCGAATAAAAAAAATGCTCTGTGGTCCTTTAGTGATCACAACGTGCCTGTGCGGAAGGTCGTTAAGGGGTTAATGCAGATGTAAGCAAGAGCAAAGAGCCATATTCATGTATCATGTTATAATCACTTTACATTCTACATAATATTTGTATATTGTAATCAGTGACAATGAACAATAGAGGTAGTAACATCTAAGAAGAGAGATGGGAGGTAAGGGAGGAAGGCCAAGATATGGGCGGAGGAAAAGGCAATCCTTTTTATGGGCCCATGTTTAATTCCAGGTTTAAGGCCACCTCCCAGCTCTACCATGTGTGCAGGAAGAAAGCTACCTCCTCCTATCCCCAGAAGCAACATTTGAGGTTAGTGTGCAAAAGCTTTTTGTAGGATTGTTATCATAGTCTGATTTTCTGGAATCCATGCTGTAATGTATGGGAATTCCCATTTTTCCTCCAGTAACATTTACCCCAACAAGGACCACCATGGCAGGTACAGTATGATAAGGAGGAACTTTCATTTTTTTGGATCATCCAGTAAATGATAGACAATAGTAAATTTAACTTTACTCCTAGAATTGGGAGGTTGTGCACTAAGTTATGATAAAGAGGTGATAAAGTGGAGATAACCCTCCAGTGTGATAAACTCTCTAGTCTCTGTGTTATTTAATGTAGCTTATAAACTAAGATCGCTCAAGTTGGAGACATCTTAGTGCATAGGCTCCATACAATCTCACTGGAGCCGTTATCTCTTCTATATCACATCATTATCACACATTAACCATCTGAGTATCAAACAATATGTTTCTAACCCCTCTGACACTCAAAGGGTTAATACATAACTTCCATTAAATGCCAGAAAGGTGGCCAGCACATTGCAAAGCAATGTTTTAGAGACCTCACTAGCATTCAAGGGGGAGATGCACTAAGGTGTGATAAAGAAGTGATAAACAGGTGTCAAAGTGGAGATGACTTCTCCAGTGTTCTAAACGCTTCACTCAGGGCTGTTGAAACTGGGAAAAGGTTTAATTGGTGCCAAAAGCTACATCCAACATTGATGTCCCCAAGTGCCCTCATACACCTTCCCTACAATCAACCAATTCCCCATTAACCCCTCTAATGCTGTATTGCTTGAAATACATTACCAGAGGATAACAATTGTATTCCAGAAACAGATGGAGGGCCTTACGTTGTCCACCTGTTCGTTAAAGCCACGTACTGAGAAATAGCAGAAGAAAATGTCATACGCTTATGGGGGTGTTTGTGTGGTATACACCACAGTGTTTATGAAAAAAAATTCAGCCAACTGTGTGTGTGTATATATATATATATATATATATAATATATATATATATATATATGGCTCATTTCATAATTTATGTGTCCTCCTAAAATTCCATCTAAAAAGAGAAAGGCTCATTTAATCATTTCACACACCCAGGGGTGGCAGTAAGGAGGAGTTACTGCTCCCATTGGGTGATTCACTCATGCAGGAAGTTTGCCTGCCTCCACTATCCAGCCAGCCCACCACTATACAACTGAGAAAAAAACAAAATGGCTGCCACTTGCTCCTACACCACAGACACACACACCAACCACAGACACACACACACAAACACATCAGAGAGAGACACACACACACACACACACACACACACACATAACACAACTTTAACAAACAATATGCATGCCCTACAACCTCCGAAGCAGGATCCCTTGTGCTTGAGGTAAGTGCTGTTGTTGCCTCGTAAGCCATCTCACCTAAGTCCTGCCACTGGGGGAACTATGTGTTGCTGGACCCTCACCTTAACTCCCTTGGATCGCGCTGGAAATACCTTCATCACATCACAATGCTTTCTCCTGTTGTGATTACTACCTTTGCTCCACTACATATTCAGGAGCCGACTCTCTCTCCCCCTCTGCTGCTTCAAACCCAGATCGTCACGTCATACACCATGATTGAAGAAGTGGAGGGGGAGAGAGAGTCGCCTCCTGAATATGTAGTGGAGCAAAAGTAGTCTTCGCAACGGGTGATGTGATGCATGTATTTCCAGCGCAATCCAAGGGAGTTCTGTATTCAACGGCATAAAATAAAAAATGTCTGCCTTGCTTACGATCCAGTCGGCCTGTGTCCTGCACGAAACCGATTGCCTGCAGTATGGCAAGTTGAAAAGTTGTACGGACAAAGCTGTACATACGTCTGTATGTGCCTGCTACAATACATCTGTCCCGTCTATCTTAATAATGATATTGTTACCTCTTCTCCCCTCTGGTGTCCTCATCGGCACACAGTGAACAACTTTTCATATACTACACTCAATTTGTTTTTAGGATGCTGCATTTTTAACTTCATATGTTATCTTATGCATTCTTTTAACCGGTTGCCATTACTTCCCTTTTCCCTGTTTGTATGCCAAACGGGTTACATGGAGGTTGATAGGCAACCTTGCGCAGCAATTGATCAACCCTCTTTAACTCCAGTGTTCTCTTAACCCTTTCACTGCCAGAGGGGTATGGAATAAACGCTTACGCGTCAAGGTGATCCATGAAGAGGTGTGTGTGTGTGTGTTGTGTGTGCCCTTCTTAACCCTATCACTGCCAAAGACATGTAGTATGAACAGTCATGATCTTCACACTCACCTCAGTCCTGTACTGTACAAACTTTGGCTGATTAGCCAGCAGCAGGTTCTGAATAATTGGAGCTGTTCTAATATCTATATGTGTGTGTGTGTATGCATGTATATGGGAGCATGTATGAATGTCTGTATGTGTGTGTGTCTATATATCTCTGCATGTCTATGTATGTATGATAATGTGTGTGTCTCTATGTATGTATGGTTGTGTACTACACACCCTTCAAAACACACTTCAACCCACAAAAAAAAAAAAAAAGAAAGGCAATGCCATCGTACTTTGCTAGTACACATATATATATATATATATATATACACACACACATATATATATATATATATATATATGTATATATATATATATATATATATACACACCATTGCATAATTTATTTAATTTTAGTCCTGCACTCCTGTATTAGGCCTTTGTTATCACTCACATTGCATTTTCTTGAAATGACTTGAGAAATATAGTCCATGTTGCAAAATGTTAAGCATTTATTGTTAGGCTTGGATGTATATGGAGTTTCACTTTTTTTTTACAGACGGAATGGTTAGAATGTCTTGTATTGATAAGCAGATGGAAGCAAGCCACTTGATGGTATAGCTCTCACTCAAGCATTGGCAACCTCACTTAAATATAGTATGGTTTCATGAGAACACATGCACATTCAGAACAACTAACATTGTCTAATTTTATATTTTGGTAATTTGTTTATGTCATTAGGACTAGATACAAGATCATGATTTTATGCTCTTCCTTTCTCCTTTTTGTGTTCTTTTCATTATCACAACAATTGAGAGGTAGCTCGGCACAAATATATTTTAGCACATACTCAAAAAAAAGTGTATGTCTCTTCAATTTTGGTGCAAGCATTGCAGTGGATTTATTGTAGAGCATGCAGTAAACTCACTACAATCTTTCATGCCCACAAGGGGAATTGCATCAGGCAGCCCCTTGTCAGCTTCAAATGTAATAGATTTGCTGCATGCTCTTCAATAAATCCACTGCAATGCTTGCACCAAAAACAGAGCTGCACATTTTCTTTCTGTATGTACACCATAATGTTCTTGTTTCCAGTCACCTCTCCATTTGTATCTTACTGTTTGGCATGGTCACGTCTTTTGTAACCTGTCAAACACTTCTGTTATTTTG